>OY728141.1:146050077-146103926 GCA_963277665.1 Viscum album
ATTAATTTTTGGTTTTTATGGGCTTATGTATTTTATATTTATAATTTTTTCTTAGGAGAATTCATATATTTTAGGGATTTACATTTTTAGTAAATTTGTTGGTATTTTTTTAATTTTTTTGAATTTTTAATAGTTTTAGGTGTTTTGAGGATTTTTAGTGGATGTTATGGTTTTATGGTTTTTAGGTTTTTTAGAAATTTAGGGTTTTTAGTGGTTTTATGTGTTTCTTGGTTTTTAATTTTTTATCATAATTTTTGATTTTTTTATATATTATTATAATTTTCAATCTTTTTAGGATTTTCATGGTTTTTAGGGTTTTTAAGGATTTTGAGGGGTTTGAAGGTTTTATTGTTTTATGGGTTTTAATAATTTTATGGGGTATCATTTTTTTTAGTTTTTATGGTTTTCATGGTTTTTAGAGTTTGTAAATTTTTTACAAGATAAAATAGTTTTTAGAGTTTTTAGTGGTCTTTAATGTTGTTATGATTTTTTAGGTTCTTTTATGGTTGAAGATATTTATGTGTTTTTATGGGGTTATTGGGTTTCTTAGGGTTTTATCATTTTTTTTTGTTTTTAAGGGTTTTAATTTATTTTAGGTTTTAAGGTTTTCATATGTTTTTATTGATTTTTAAGCTTTTATGGATGTTTTTTATTTTTAAGGATTTCTCAAGATTTGAGGGGTTTTATGGATTTCGAAGGTTTTGTGAGTTTTTTATGGTTTTTTAGATTTTTTAATTTTTTTTAAAAAAATTAGTGTTTTATGTGTTCTATTTTTTTGATGTTTTCTTATGGTTTTTGGGGTTTTTTATGAATTTATAGATTTTTTTATGATTTTTATTATTTTTGGGGTTTTTCGGGATTTAGAGGGGGTTTTAGAATTTTAATGGTTTAATGGTTTTTTTGTATTTTTAGGGGTTTCTGAGTTTTTAGGGGATCTAAGAGTTTTTAGTTTTACTTTTATCATTTTTAGGGGATTAAATGAGTTTGAGAGTTTTTAGTAGGGTTTTATTGGTTATATGGGTTTTTATGGATCTTAGGGGTTTTATGGTTTTTATTGGTTTTATTGTTTATATTGTATTTTTAAAATTTTTAATGGTTTTTTAGGATTTTTAAGATTTTTATGTTCCTTAAACATTTTTAGGGTTTAAAATTTTTATTTGGGTTTTTACATTTATAGTGATTTTTAGGGATTATTTTAGAATTTTATGGGATTAAGGATTTTATGGATTTTTATAATTTTTATGATTTTTAGGGTTTCATGGCGTTTTTAATGTTTTTTAGCGTTTTTATATTTTTATTGATATTATGTGTTTTTAGGTTTGTAAGGATTTTATAGGCTTTTAGGGTTTTTTATGTTTTTATGGATATTTAGGGTTTTTTTGTTCTTTCGGGATTTTAGTTTTTTTAAGGATTTTGTTGGATCATGAAGGTTTTATGTGTTTCTTAGGTTTTTTGGTTTTTTTGAGTTTTTATGGGTTTTATTTATTTTTTAGTTTTTTAACATTTTGAAGGTTTTAAAGGATTTTATATGTTTTAGTGGGTTTTATGATTTTAAATTTTTAGGGTTCTTAAGGTGTTTAGGGATTTTATAGTTTTTAGGTGTTTGGAGTTTTTAGGGACTTTTAGGGTTTTTGGGTGTTTAGCGTTTTTAGGTTTTATGAGGGGTTTAAAATGTTTCTATATTTTTTAGGTTTTCTTAAGGTTATTAGGGTTTTAGGTATTTTTTAAGTTTTAAGGGTATTCTTTCCTTTTAGAATTTTATGGGTTTTTAGAAATTTTGAAGATTTATAGGGTCTTTTAAGGTTTTCAATGTTTTTAGAATTTTTTAAGTTTTTAGGTGTTTTAGGTGTTGTTAGTTTTTAAGGATATCTTTGATGTTTTCAAGGTTTTTATGGGTTTTTATGTTTGTATGGATTTGTAGGTCATTTAAAGATTTTTATTCTTTTAGGGTCTTTAAGTATTTTGATGTTCTTTGGCCTTTTAAGGGTTTTTATATTTTTTAAATTTTTT
This sequence comes from Viscum album, assembly GCA_963277665.1. Classification (NCBI taxonomy): domain Eukaryota; kingdom Viridiplantae; phylum Streptophyta; class Magnoliopsida; order Santalales; family Viscaceae; genus Viscum; species Viscum album. Next base: position 146,052,088 of record OY728141.1, read on the forward strand.
ATCCCTTTAATGTTTTATTGGAGTTTTTTAACATTTTTATATATAAAATGGTTTTTTAGGTTTTTAGTGGTTTTTATGGTTTTCATGGGTTTTTAGGGGTTCTAGTGTATTTTTGGGTTTTTATGGATTTTAGGGTTTTTTAGGTTTGTAACATTTTTATGTTAATTAAGTGTTTTAAGTGTTTTAGGTTTTTAATGCTTTCTTAGGGTGTTTCAATGGTTTTAGGGTTTTTTAGGTTTTTTTTAGATTTTAGAGATTTTATGGTTTTTAAGGATTTTGATGGGTTTTAGGGTTTTTATGGGTTTTTAGCATTTTTAGTATTTTTAGGGGTTTTAAGTGTTTTTTGGTTTTAAGGTTTACTTAGTGTTTTTCAAGTTTCTGGGGTTCTTTTTTACATATTAAGTCATTTTATGGTTTTTATTATTTTAGTGGGTTTTATGGATTTTTAGTGTTTTTTAGAATTTTTTTGGGATTTTATAATTTTTAGTTTGTAGTGTGTTTTGAGTTTTAGGGTTTTTATGGTTTTACAATGTTTTTAATGTTTTTTTTGATTAATATGGTTTTATAGATTATTTATCATTTTAAGTGGTTTAAATGTTTTTTAGAGTTTTTATAGGTTTTTTGAGTATTTGTGAGTTTTTTGGGTTTGTAATACATTTATGGGTTTTATGGTTTTTAGGGGTTTAGAGATTTATGGTCTTTTAGAGTTTTTAGTTTGATTCTAATTTTTAGGTTTTTATTGGTTTTAAGTGTTTTTTGGGTTTTAAGGATTTCTTAGGAGTTTTTCAGGGTTTTTTGGGTTTTTACATTTTTAGGGATATTTATGGCTACTTAGGATTTTTATAGTTTTTAGGGTATTGGGGGTTTGAGGGTTTTAATTATTTTTGGGTTTTTAGGTTTTTTTTAGTTTTTAGGGATTTTTTATTCTTATAGGGTTTTATGGTTTTTAGAGTTTTTAAATGGTTTAGGGGTTTAAATGGTTTTAAGATCTTTTAATCAGTTTTTAGAGTTTTTATGGGTTTTAGTGTTTTTATGGGTTTTAGGTGTTTTTATGGGTTTAATTACTTTAATAATTTTTAGGCTCTATTTAGGGTTTCTAGGGTTTTTTTTTTGATTTTTTAGGATTTTAGGGGTTCTATGTTTTTTTTATGTTTTTTATGTTTTCTCAGAGTTTCTCATGGTTTTTAGGGAATTTTACATTTTTTGTGATTTTTTGAGATTTTTGGTACTTTTGTGGTTTTTTGGGATTGGTGGATGTTAGGGGTTTTAGTTTTTTTATATTTTATAGTGGTTTGATTTTTTTAGTTTTTAATGGTTTTCTATGGGATTTTTATGTGTTTTAATGTTTTTTATCATTTAGTAATTTTTTGGACATTTTATGATTGTTATGTATTTTTAGTATATTTTAGGATTTTGAGGGGTTTTAGGGGTCTATGGGTTTTTATGGGTTTTTTTAGTATAAATGTTTTCTTACTTTTTAGGTTTTAAAAGGAATTTTATATTTTTTTATGTTTTAGGGGATTAAAGGGGTTTGAGAGTTTTTAGTGGGTTTTATGGTTTTATGGGTTTTATGTTTTTATGGTTTTTAAAGTTTTATGATTTTAGTGGCTTTTGGGGGTTTTCATGTCTATTTAGGGTTTTTAGGGTTTGTACCATTCTTTATTTTTTAAGGGTTTTAAGTGTTTTTAGGATTTTAATGTTTTCTTAGAGTTTTTCTTGGTTTTAGGGTTTTTTATGTTTTGTTGGATTTATAGGGATTTTTTTAAATATTTACAGGTTTTAAGGGTTTTTGGTATTTTAAGGGATCTTGGGTTTTTAGGGTTTTTGCATTTTTAGAAATATTTATGGATTTGTAGTAGATTTTAATTTTTATGTGTTTTATGGATTTTGATAGGTTTTAGGGTTTTTAGGGGTTTTATGGTTTTTAAAGTTTTTTGGGGTTTAAATTTGTTTAGTGACTTTTAATGTTTTACGGTGTTAAAAGGGGTTTTGTAGTTTTTAGCGGTTTTAGGGATTTTATCAATTTTTAGGGTCCTTATTTTTTTATTAGTATTTATGTTTTTAGGGATTTATTTTTTTAGGGGTTTTAAGGCCTTTAGTGTTTTTTTAGTTTTTATTAATTTCAAGTTTTTTCATGTTTTTAAATGTTTTTAGGGGTTTTCAGGTTTTTAGTGCTTGTATGTTTTTAGGGATTTTTATGGTTTATTTTATTTTTATTTTTTAGGGATTTAAGGGATTTTAGTGTTTTTAATGGTTTTTAGGCGTGTTTAGGTTTTTTATGGATTTAATTTATTTTTTTGTTTTTATAGGTTTTATTAGGGTTTTCCATAGTTTTTAGGGATTTTTATGTTTTTAGGTATCTTTAGGGATTTTTAGTATTTTTTTGGGGTTTTAGAGTTTTATGGGTTTGTAGGGTTTTTAAGGTTTTTAGGGGTATTATTTTTTATTGGTTTTTATGGGTTTTAGGGTCTTTTAAGGTGTTTTACGGTTTTAAGATTCTTTAGATTTTTATGGGTATTATTAGTTTTTAGTTTTTAATGTTTTTATTATGGGTTTTATGGGTTTTAGAGTTTTTATGTTTTTTGGTATATTTAGGCATTTTTTATTATTGTTTTGGTTTTTATTGTATTTAGGATTTTTAAGGGTTTCTATGGGTTTAAGGTTTTATTATTTTTTAGGGTTTTTACATTTTATATTTTTTATGCGTTTTTATTTTTTTAATGTTTTCTTAGTATTTTTCATGGGTTTTCATGTTTTTATGTTTTTTGGCACATTTAGTGATTTTTAGGATGATTATGTTTTTTAGTGTTTTTATTGATTTTAATTGTTTTTAGGTTTTTTATAGCTTCTTTGGAGTATTTTTGGAGTATTTTTTGAGTTTTTAAAGTTTTATGTTTTTTTAGAGTTTTTTAATATTTTTAGGGGTTTAAAGGGGTTTTAGAGTTTTCAATTTTTTATGGTTTTATGGGGTTTTATGGTTTTTATAGTTTTAGTTGTTTATGGTTTTTATAGTTTTTATGGGTTTTATGAGTTGTATGGTATTTTTATGGTTTTAACGGTTTTATATAATTTGTTCTGTTTTTATGAGTTTTAAGTGTTTTTAAGTTTTTATGGTTTTCATCGGGTTTCTCAAGGTTTTACAGCATTTTACATTTTTAGGGATTTTTATGAATTTGGGATTTTTTGGATTTTCTGTGATTTTTGGGATATTTAGGGGTTTTTAGGGTTTTTTAGGGCTTTATAAATTTTTAGGTTTTTAATGGTTTTAAATGATTTTTGGTTTTTATGGTTTTATTATGTATTGTTAGGGTTTTTAAGGGTTTTTATATATTTAGAAATATTTAGTGAGTGTTCTGTATTTTAATGCGTTTTTAAGGATTTTGAGGGTTTTAGGGATTTAAGGTATTTTTGATTTTTGGATATTTAATGAATTTTTCCTTTTTTAAAGTTATTATCATTTTTTACATTTTTTAATATTTTAGGGGATTAAATATTTTTTTAGGGTGTTTAGTGGTTTTTTTGGCTTTTGGGGTTTTAATGGTTTTATGGACTTTTATTTTTTTAAGTGTTCTTTGGGATTTATTAGATATTTTTAGGTGTTTAAAAGTTTTAGGTTTTTAGTGGTTTTAAGTGTTTTAGGATTGTTTATGTTTTTAGGGTTTTTATGTTTTTAGGGATTTTTTTGGGTTTCTTGAGTTTTTTAGGTTTTTAATGTTCTTATAGTTTTTTAATGTTTTAGAGGTTTTTTGGGTTTTTTGGGTTTTTGGTATTCTTTTTAGTTATTTTCGATTTTATTGGAGTTTTAAGGTTTTTAGGCTTTTTATGGGTTTTAGGTGTTTTAGGATCATCTTACTATTTTTTGGGTTTTTCCCATTTTTAGTTTTTGTAGGTCTTTTATATTTTTTATGTTTATAGTGTTTTCTTATAGTAATTATAGTTTCTTATATTTTTTAGGATATTAATGGATTTCTTAGAATTTATTATGATTCTTTTGGATTTTTGTGGATTCTGATGGTTTTTTGGGTCTTTAGTGTTTTTAGGTTTTTTATGGTTTTATGAGTTTTTAGGATTTCAAGGTTTTCTTAGGGGTTTTCATGGTTTTTTTAGTTTCTAAAATATTATGTATTTTTATAGGCTTTTATGTATTTTTATGGTTTTTATGATTTTTAGAGATGTTGAGTGTTTTACGGGTTTTTTGGGATTTTATGGTTTTTTTTGGTTTTTTTGATATTTTTGAGTTTTCATGGGTTTAAAGGTTTTTATATATATTTGTTTTAACTTTAATGGGTTTAAAGTTTTTTTAGATTTTTTTTTATTTTTAGGGATTTAGGGTTTTAAAAATATTCTTGCGACTTAATGGTTTTTAGGGGCTTTTGGGATATTAGGATCTTTTAGGGTTTTTATTCATTTTTGTGTTTTTAGTTGGATTAAGTGGTTTAAGGATTTTAATATTTCCATGGGTTTTAGGGTTTTCATAACTTATTGTTTTTTTTCTGGGTTTTCAGGTTTTTTATTTTTTTAGGGTTTTAGGGTTTTTATGGTTTTTGGTGTTTTCATGTTTTCTATGGGTTTTAAGTGTTTTTATGTTTTTAAGGATTTATTAGGGGTTCACAGGGTCTTTAAGGGTTTTACATTTTTATGTACTTTAAGGAATTTCCAAATAATTTTTTATAGTTTTTAATATTTTTTTGGATTTTTAGGGGTTTGTGTTTTTTTGGTTATTTTGGTTTTTTGTGTTTATATGGGTTTTTTGAGTTTTTTGGAATTTTAATGTTTTTATGTGTTTTTATGTTTTAATAAATTAAAAGGGTTTTTAGGGTTTTTAGTGTGGTTTTAGGGTTTTTATGGGTTTTAGGGTTTTTATTGTTTTAGGGGTTTTGCAGTTTTATCGGTTTTTTGTTTCTTTTTAGGGTTTTTAAGGATTTAGGAGTTTTTATGTCTTTTTTAGTTTTAAGTGTTCTTTTTGGGTTTTAAGGTTTTCTCTAGGGTTTTAAAGGGTTTTTTCAATTTTAGGTATTTTAGGGATTCTTTAGGATTTTCATGGTTTTATAGTTTTTATGGATTTTGTGGGATTTAGGGTTTATTAGGTTATTTATTTATTTATAGTTTTTATTGTTTTCTAGGTTATTAGGGGTTTAAGTGTTTTTAGGGTTTTAAGGTCTTCTTAGTTTTTTAGGTTTTCTTTGTTTTTCACATTTAACAAGATTTTTATGAATTTTTAGTATTTTTTATGGATTTTAGTTTGTTAGGAATTTTAAGGGTCTTTAAGGTTTTTAGGGTATAATGGTATTTTTGGGATTTTTGGGTTTCTTGATATTTTTAGGGATTTTATTTTTTTATAAGTTTTAACATTTTAAAAAATTTTAAAGGGTGTAAGATTTTTTGGAGGGGTTTTATGGGTTTTAAGGGGTTTTTAATGTTTTTAGTGGTCATTTAGGGGTTTTTCGGTTTTGGGGGGTCTTTTTAGGGTTTTTTGTTGTTTTAGAATTTTTTATAATTTTTAGGGGTTGTAAGTATTTTTATGTTTTTAAGGTTTTAATAGAGTTTTTTGGGATTTTTTGGGGTTTGATGATTTATAAAATTTATAGGTTTTTTATAGATTTTATGGGTGTTTAGGGTTTTCATAGATATTGAGGTTTTTTAGTGTTTCTTAGGGTTTCGAGAATATTTAGGTTTTTAGGGGTTTTAAGTGTTTCTATATTTTAATTTTTTATTATGGATTTTCATATTCTTTGGGGATTTTACAATTTTTTTGGATTTTAAGAAATTTTTAGTATTTTTATGTTTTTTTAAGGTTTTTATTTATTTTGAAGGTTTTTATGTGTTTTTTTAGTTTTTATGGTTTTTATGGTTTTTTGGGTTTTAGGGTTTTTTGATTTTGTTTATTTTTTTAATTTTTTTTTTAGTTTTTTACATTTTTATGAGTTTAAAGGGGTTTTATAGTTCTTAATGGGGTTTTAGGTCTTTTATGGGTTATAGGGTTTTTCATGTTTTTTGAGGTTTATATCTTGTTTCAGGGATTTTACGGTTTTAAGGGACTTTATATGATTTGTAGGATTTTCAGCATGTTTTAGGTTTTGTGGGGTTTAATTTTATTTGGATTTTAATGTTTCCTTATGATGTTTTAGGGGTTTTATAGTTTTTTTATGTTTTTATGGATTCTTATTCCTTTTTAACAATTTTTATGGGTTTTTAGTGTTATTAGGGATTTTGTAGGGGTTTAGGGTTTTAGGGTTTTTTGGGTTGTTATGGTTTTTATATGTTTTTGGGTTTTTAGGGGGTTGAAGTGTTTTTTGGGTTTTAAGGTTTTCTAAGAGTTTTCAGGTTTATAGTTTTTTTATCTTTTTAGGGTTTTCTTATGTTTTTTTTTATTTTTAGGGTTTTTATTGATTGGTGGTTAAATTTTTAATGGGATTTATGGGGGTTTTTTTACATTTTTTGGTTTTGGTTAATAATTTATTATTTTATGATTTTTATATTTTTTAAGTGTTTAAAGGGTTTTTATAATTTTACTGTGTTTAGGGTTCTATGTGTTTTTTTTATTTTTTTAATGTTTTTAGGGATTTTATGGGTTTTATGGTTTTAAGGGTTTTTTAGTGGGTTTGGGTATTTAAAATATTTAGGCCTTTTATCAGTTTTAAGAGTTTTTTGGTTTTTATGGTTTTCTTAGGGGTTTTCAGTGTATTTTTGGTTTTTAATGTTTTTGGGGATTTTAATTTATTTTCATGTATTTTTTTGAGTGTTTTTGAATTTTTTGTTTTTTTAGGTTTTTTGGGGTCTTTAGGGTTTTTAGATATTTTGAAAACTTTTATGCTTTTCATGGGTTTAAGGTTTTTTTTGCATTTTTTTGGTTTTTAGGGTTTTTTTTTTGAATTTTTTAGGTTTTTTAGGGGATTAAGTGTTTTTATGTTTTTATGGTTTTCTTAGGGGTTTTTTAATTTTTACAGGGTTTTTATGTTTTGTCCGTTTTGAGGTCTTTTTTAAGGATTTTTATGGTTTTCTATGGTTTTTAGGGATTTTGATGGATTTTGGGGCTTTTAGTGTTGTTAGGTTTTTTTGGTTTTATTGTTTTTTTAGTTTTTTATGGTTTTGATGGTTTTTATATTTTTTTATCATTTTTATTTGTTTAGTGGGGTCTTAGATTTTTAAGTAGGTTTTAGCATTTTTACAGGGTTTTTGTTTTTTAAGGGGTTTTAGGGGTTTTTATAATTTTTAATGTTTTTAAGGTTATTAGTGTTTATTATATTTTTATGGTTTTTATTTGTTTTAGGATTTTAATATTTTCATAGGGTTTTCTAGGATTTTGAGAGGTTTTTATATTTTAGGGATTTTTTTCTTTTTAGAGTTATTTTGCTTTTTCGTGCTTTTAGAAATTTTGAGGGTTTTTAGGGTATTTAGTGTTTTTATTGTTTTTTAAGATTTAGGGGTTTAAAGTGTTTTTATGTTTTTAAATTTTTCTTAGGGTATTTCATTTTTTATGTTCATTATCATTTTCTGGGATTTTGATGGATTTTTTTGGATTCTTAATGTTTTTAGTGTTTTCAATGATTTTTTGGGTTTTTGGGTTTTTAGGGTTTTGTGGTTTTTTGGGGTTTTAGAGTTTTTTTTAGTTTTTTGGGATTTAATTTTTTTTAGAGATTTTAAGCTTTTAAGGGGTCTAAATTATTTTTTTAGTGGATTTTATGGTTTTTATGGTTTTTAAGTGTTTTTATTTTTTTAAGGGGTTTAGGTTTTTTAGGGATTTTAATAATTTTAAACCTTTTAGGGTCTTAATTGTTTTTAGCTTTTTAATTTCTTCTTAGTATTTCTTAGGGATATTAGAGTTTTTTATGTTTTTAGGGATTTCTAGGGGTTTTTTTTGATTTTTGGGTTTTACGGGATATATGGATTTTGAGGAGTTTTATGGCCATTTAGGTTTTTAGTTTTTTAGGGTTCTTAGGGATTTTACCGTTTTTTAGTTTTGTTGGGGTTTTACATGTTTTTAGTTTTTTATGGTTTTGTTAGGGTTTTGAGATATTTTAAGGTATTTTATGTTATTAGGGAGTTTGAGGTATTTTTTAGGATTTTAATAGTTTATTGGGGTTTTGGGGATTTTTTTGTTCTTCAGGGTTTTAGAGGTTTTTTTAGGTTTTTTTATTTTAGAGGATTTAATGATTTTAAGAGTCTGTTATCATTTTTAGATGTTTAAATGGTTTTTTGAGTATTTTTGGCCCTTGGGTTTTATGGGTTTTTAGGGTTTTTAATGTTTTTATGGGTTTTTTAATTTTTTGGGGTTTTGGGGTTGTAGGGTCTTTTTATGTTTTTTACGGTTTTTGGAATTTTCTAGTTTTTATGGATTAAGTGTTTTTGTGTTCCTAAGGACTTCTTATAGTTTTTAAGGGCTTTTTTATATATTTTAGGGAGTTTAAGTCTTTTTTAGTATTTTTATGGGTTTTATATTTTTTAGGGATTTTGAAGGTTTGTAGGGTTTTTATATTTTTTGCCTATTAGGTTTTTAGGTTATTTAAGTATTTTATGGTTTTACGGTCTTCTTATGAGAATTTAGTGTTTTTACGGGTTTTCATTTTTAGGTATTCGAAGGGATTGTAAGGATTTTATGGTTTTTTAGGGTTTTGAAGAATTTTGATGGGTTTTTAGGGTTCTATGGTTTTCTATGGTTTTTATGGGTTTTACTATTTTAGTTGATTTTTAGTGGTTTTAATGTATTTTAGTGTTTTTAACATTTCTAAAGGATTAAAGGGTTTTAATATCTTGTAACAGTTTTTATTTTTTTTAATCAATTTTTTTGGTTCTCATCAATTTCAGAGGTTTTATGGTTTTCAGAGCCTTTTGGGTTTTAGGATCATTTTAGGTTTTTTAGAATTACTTAGGATTATTAGGGGTTTAAAGTGTTTTTAGGTTTTTAGTGGTTTCATTTTTTTCTATGGGTTTTTCGTATTTTTTATGTTTTTATGGATTTTTATGGATTTTAAAGGGTTTTTGGTTTTTTTGGGTTTTTAGCCGTTTTTATTGTTTTTATGTGTTTTATCTATTTTTAGGTTTTTTCGGATTTCATATTGTTTTACAAGGGTCTTAGGGATTTATATGTTTTTAGGTATTTTTAGGTATTTTTATCAATTTTATGGTGTTTAATGTTTTTTCATGATTTTGAGGGGTTTTAGGGTATTTTAGAAATTTTTTCATTTTTATTGGTTCTTTTGGATTTTAGGGTTTGTTTATGTTTTAAAGGTTTTTAACATTTTGTAATGTTTTCTAACATTTATAAGGGTTTAATTAATTTTAGAGTATTTAGTGGTTTTATGGGTTTTATGGGTTTTATGGGGTTTTTAGGTTTTCAGTGGTTTTTATTGTTATAGGGTTTTTAGAGTTTTTAGGGACCATTTTGGGTTTTAGAAATCTTTTAGGTATTTAGGGGTTTTAAGTGTTTTATTGTTTTATGGTTTTCTTAGTTTTTTAGGATATTTATTTTTTTATGTTTATAGGAATTTTTAAAGATGTCTTGGGATTTCAAATTTTTTTTAGGGTTTCAAGATATTTTGATTGTTTATAGGGGTTTTTACTGGGTTTAATGGGTTTTAGAATTTATTTTATATTATTAATGGTTTAATACGTTTTTAAATTTTTAAGTTTTTCTTATTGTTTATCTATGTTTTAAGATTTTTTTCAGAATTTTAAGGATTTTCAGGGACTTTTTAGTCTTTTTATGGGTTATGGGATTTCTAGGGATTTTGAGGTGTTTTTTTTATAATTTTTAGGTTTTTAGGATCCTTATTGTTTTTTAGGGATTTAGGGTTTTATTAGATTTTTAGGGTTTCATGGGTTTTTGGTGTTTTTTAAGATTTTAGGGGTTTTAATGGTTTTTAATATTTTTTGTGGTTTTTGGGGTTTTATGGGTTTTTTTGGATTTTATTGTCTTTTGGGGTTTTATGGTTCTTGGGGTTCGGGGTATTTTTACTGGTTTTTAGGGTTTTTTATTGTTCAATAGGTTTTTTAGTGATTAAAGTTTTTTTAGGTTTTTAATGTTTTTAGGGGGTTTTATGTTTTTTATGTTTTTAGTGATTTTATAGACATTTTAGTTTTTTTATATTTTTTACAGTTTTTAGGGGTTTTTTGGGTTTTTTGGGTCTTTAGGGTTTTTTTTTATTTTTTAGGGATTTTATGTGGTTTTAGTTTTTTAAGGTTTAGTTAGGGGTTTTTTTGGGTTTTTTATGTTTTTATGTATTTTTAGGGATTTGTTGGGATTTTTATATTTAATTAGAGTTTTTAGGGATTTTGAGGGTTTTTAGGGTTTTCAGGGTTTTAGGGCAAAGAAGGCACAGGTCCAGGCTATTCCCAGAACCCCCCAAAATTTATAAACAAAGTATACAGACACTGTAGACAAGGGAGGGGAGGGATCAATCAATCCACACCCAAAACCCCTTACGACCTCAGCCCGAGGGCCACAAAAAAAAGAAAAAAAAGAGAAAGAAAGCACAAGACTAAAAAAGACACAATGTCCAAAAGAAAATCACACACAGAGTAGGTCATTCAACATCGCCGCCAAAATCCTCCAGCTCCGCATCACGAAACACCATGCCAACACCAAAGCCTCCGCCATCGTCAGCAAAGCTAAAAACTGATTCATCACCCTGGTCCTTTGAGTCCCATCCAGGGTCAAAATATTCTTGCATGCCAAGTCTGGACTGCAACTTCTCCATAGCTTTTACCTGCTCCGCAGAAAAATAAGGCTTCTCTCGCTTATTCACCTTTAGATTCAGTTTGACAGCTCGTGAGGAGGCCTTAATTGCCATTGGGCGTGGGAGGGCAGAGTAATCCCTCCTTCCTCGTCTTGGTGGGGCAGAGGTGGTTCCCGCAGCAGACATCTTTGTTCCATTACCGCCATCACTAGCGGCTAATGGTGCTTTGCCTTTGTTGCTTTCTGCCTCAAGAGTTTCAGCACCTCCGCTGATTTTTTTCTTCCTTGATGTGACCATAGCAGCATTTATCCGTTGATCAGCCTCAGAAAACCTCTCCCCAAGCCTCCTTGCCTCATCTTCAAGAGGGAACCTTTCCCTTTCAACCCATACCATCTCATGGAGCTGCACACAAATGTCTTCAGCAGATGGAACACCATGAAGGATCATCGCCTTCTGTAGGTCCATGGAAGGACCACCAGCATCACCAGCATATCGGAGCTGGTCACTAGGCAGGTACTCAGCACTGCCATCAGAGGTGAATGATAATCCAGGCCCCTTGCCAGGTCCCCCCACGCCAGGATACCCCTGCAGGACCAGCGGGGCATCACGCCAGTCTATATCCCCATCCAGTATGGGCTTTTCCTCAGTTGAGCATGAACTCCAGTCATCTCCAGACCTGGTTTTCTGAGAAACAGCATCCTCCATTGCATCATCTTCCACCCGCACCCCAACCATGGCAGGCTCAGCCGAACCTGCAGCTTGAGAAGCATTCACAGGAGCCTCATCCATTAGAGAAGATCCACCAGCATTCTCATCAACCTTTAAGCCAGTTGTGTCATCCCATCCCAAATCCTTGCAGAAATTTTTCACATTTCCTGGACAGACATCCATCGCAATTGTCCTATCTATCTCAGTTTGCTTCCTAATATCTTCACCAGACCCGTGAACACCTTCAACAGAGCCATGAATTCCTCCCTCAGCGAGCATGACCTCATCCTCAACAGCATTCCCTAAGACACCGGCGCTTGCTTCCAGGCTCACCAAGAAGCCACCTGAATCCATCAGAGATATTTCTAACCCATTACCAGCCAACATTGAAGATGAGCAGGGCACATCGGTAGCCACTGAGTGGGAAACCTCCCCAATCGTCCCCTTCACCTCCACCCGAAGGAGGCCGCTCCCACCAGCAGACAGAGATTAACCACCCCTAGAAGTGCCAGAACAAATTCCAGAACAGTCACTGTGCCCGAAGCTCCAGCACAAAGAGCATAAGACTATCCATTGCTCGAAGACAACAGATTGTCTCCATCTGAGCTCCTCTCCCACAGCAATCCAGACAGAGTCCACAGGGGGTTCAGGGTTTTAGGGTTTTCAGTGTTTTTATATTTTTAGGGGTTTTATGTGTTTTTTGGTTTTTTAGGTTTTCATCGTGTATTTTTGAGTTTTTAGAGGTCTTATTATTTTAGGAATTTTTAGGGAATTATTAATATTTTTATGGATTTGGGTTTCTGGAGTTTTTGAGGGGTTTTAGGGTTTTTTTGGTTTTTTGTTATTTGGGATTTTGGGGTTTAATGTTTTTTATAGTTTTTTTATGTTTTTATGGGTTTAATGGATTTTTAGAGTTTTTAGTGTTTTTAGGGTTTTTAATGTTTCCGTGGTTTTATATTTTTTAGTGGTTTTAAGGTTTTAGGGTCTTTTGGGGTTTTAACGTTCTTTAGGTTTTCAGGGGATATAAGTGTTTTTTGGTTTTTATAGAATTATTATGGGTTTTAATGGTTTTTAAGGTTTTTTATGTTTTTAATGATATTTAAGTATTATTTAAATATTTTACGACTTCTAGGGTTTTTAGCGTTTTTGAGGGGTTTTATGGTTTTCTAGTGTTGTGAGAATTTTTTAAGGTTTTTAGGGGTCCTAAGTGATTTAGGATTTTAAGGTTTCCATGAAATGATTTTTGGTATTTATTGTTCTTTATTTATTATGTATTTTAGGGATTTTTTGTATTTTTATGGGTTTTGGGGGTTTTAGTAATTTGGAGTAATTTTAGGGTTTTTTTAGAGTTTATAAGGTTGTTTGGTTTTCCATGGTTTTTTGTATTTTTTAGGGTTTTATGGGTTTTATAATTTTTTAATGTTTATAGGGGTTTAAATTATATTTAGAGTTTTTAATAGGTTTTTAGGGTTTTATGGGTTTTCAACATTTTTAAAGTGTTTTAGGGTTTTAGGGTATGTTTTAGGGTTTTTAGGTTTATAAATTTTTTGGATTTTTACTAATTTTAAGTATTTTTTATTTTTTAATTTTTTTAGGGCTATATAGGTTTTTAGGGATTTTGAAGGATCTTTTTTGTAATTTTTATGTTTTTTTTATTTTTTAGGGTTTTTTATTATTTTATGACTTTTAGATTTCATTTTTATTTTTAGGGGTTTTATGTGTTTTGGGGTTTTTATGTTTTTATTAGTGTTTTCAGGGGGTTTTTGGGTTTTTTTACATTTTTATTCATTTTTATAGATTTTTTGGATTTTTTGGGGTTTTAGTGTTTTTATGAATTTATTGGGATTTTTCGGATTTTGAGAGATTTTTTAGATTTTTTAGTTCTTAGGATTTTATGGGATTTTTTCATTTTTTTTTTCATTTTTTTTGTTTTTTTGGGTTCTTAGAGTTTTAAATTTTTATAGGTTTAAATGGTTTTTATTCTTTTAGTGGTTTTTATGTTTTTATGCGATTTTGTCCTTTTTATGGGTTTTATGGTTTTAGGTGACTCAAGGTTTTTAAGGGGTTTTAGGGTCTTTTGTGGGGTTTTAGGTTTTATAGTAGTATTAAGTACTTATAGGTTTTTAATGTTTTCTAATGGGGTTTTAGGGTTTTTATGTTTTTTTACATGTTTAAGGTTTTTAGATATTTTTTAGGATTTTTATGGTTTTAGTATATTTAGGGGTGTTTAGGGTTTCTAGGGGTTTTAAGATTTTTTATTGTTTTAGTATTTTTGGGGGTTTTAAGTGTTTCTAGGGTTTTATGGTTTTCTTATAGGTTTTATGGGTTTTATGGTTTTTTATATGTTTAGTTATTGTTGTAGATTTTTTATGATTTTTTCGTTTTTAGTGTTTTTTGGAATTTTGAGGGCTTTAGGGGTTTTTAGGGTTTAATGGTTTTTAAATTTTTTTAGGGTTTGTTGGATTTTTTTGAGTTTTTTAAGGATGCTATTGTTTGTTAGTGTTTTTTAATGTTTTGGGTGACTAAACGATTTTTAGGGTGTTTTAGGGCATTTTAGGGTTTGATCATTTTTTAGGATTTTAGGGTTTTTAAGTGTTTTTAGGTTTCAAAGGTTTTCATAGGTTTTGGTAGCATTTTCATGGTTGGTACGTATTAAAGGATTTAAAGGTTTTTTAGATTTATTGTGATTTTTGGGGTTTTAGGGATTTTGATGGGTTTTAGGGTTTTGTAGGGTTTTTTCAGTTTATACACAAGTTTTTAGGTTTTTAACATTTTTTTATTTTTTTAGTGTTTTATAAATTTTTTAGTTTTTTTTAACATTTTACAGGTTTCATTGGTTTTCTAGTTTTTATTAGTTATTGGGTGATTTTCTGAGCTTTTATGGGTTTTTAAGGATTTTTAAAATTTTAATGTTTATTAGGGTTTTTATTATTTTTATGGTTATAGTGATTGTTTACATTTTCAGGGATTTTAAAGAGTTCGGGGGTGTTTTATGGATTTTTAGGGTTTTTATGGATTTAGCATATTTTTAGGGTTTTGTTAATATTTTTAGGGGTTCTTGGGGTTCTTAGATTTCATAGGTTTTTATGGGGTGTAATTTTTTTGGTTTTTGATTTGTTATTAGGGTTTTTCCAGGTTTTTTGGGTTATTTATATTTTTGGGGATTTTTAAGACTTTTTTATTATTTTTATGGTTATTTTATTTTTTGGATTTTGATGGGTTTTTATGGGGTTTAGTGTTTTAATTGTTTTTTTAGTGCTTTAGGGATTTTTTTTATTAGGGGTTTGAAGGATTTGTATAGTTTTTTAATTTTTTAGGGGTTTAAAGCGTTTTTATATTTTTTAGTGGTTTTAGGGTTTTTATTAGTGTTCAGGGTTTTTAATGTTTCTATGGGTTTTACTGTTTTTTGGGGTTTTTAGGTTCTTTTTTCCAAAATTTCCCAGTATTTAGCAATTTTTATTTTTTATGGGTATAAATAATTATTATATTATATGGTTTTATAAGGATTTTCTGGGTTTTTAATATTTTTTTACATTTTTTGTATATTTATTTATTACTTATAATTTTTTTTATTTAGTGTTTTTTTGGGATTTTGAGGGGTTTTGGGTGTTAATTGTTTTTAGTTTTTTAGGTATTTTTAGTGTTTTTAGGTTTTTATGGTTTTCTTAAGGTTTTTAGGGTGTTTTGGGTTTTGATTTTTTAAGTATTTTTAGGGATTTTGATGAATTTTGTTGGATTTTATGGGTTTTAGATATTTTGATGGAATTTATGGTTTTTAGTGCTTTTTGGTTTTTTACTTATATGGTTTATTGAATTTTTAGGATTTTGAATGTTTTCTAGAGTTTTTAATATTTTTTGGGATTTAAAGGGGTTTTAGATTTTTTGGTGGGATTAGGGTATTTAATGGTCTTTAGGGTTTTTTGGGGGTTTTTGTGGTTTTTAGGTGTTTTCATTGTTTTATGAACTTTTTAGGGGTTTATGGGTTTTTATAATTTTTAGTGTTTTTAGTTTTTTAAGTGTTTTAGGGTTTTAAATTCTTCTTAGGGATTTTAGGGTGTTTGTTGTTTTTATGTATTTAAAGGGTTTTTGGTTTTTTTAAAGATTTCTATGCTTTACTATAGTTTTTTGGGAGTATTAGGTTTTTAGAATTATTATTAATTTTTTTTGATTTTATAGGTTTTAAGTGTTTTTAGGTTTTTAACATTTTTATGGGTTTTAAGAGTTTTTAGGGGTTTTTAATTTTTTATTTATTTTTATTAATTTTGATAGTTTTTATGGGCTTTTAGTGATTTTATGTATTTTGAGGGTTTTTAGTTGTTTTTAAAATTTTTAGAGTATTAATGATGTTTGGGGGGTTTCAGGATTTTTTTATTTTTGGTGTTTTAAGGGGGTCTGAGTTTTTTATCCTTTTGGGGGAATTAATGGGTTTTTAGAGTTTCTAGTTTTTTAAGGTTTTTATCTTTTTAGGGGGTTTAATAGATTTCATGGGTTTTTTATGGTTTAATGGGTTTTGCTGTATTTAGGGTCTTTTTAGGGGATGTTAGAGTTTTAGCATATTTTTTTTTGTTTTTAGGGGTTCATTTTTTTAAGATTTTTTGGATTTTCATAGATTTTTTAGGGTTTAACGGTTTATTTTGGTTCTTTATTTTTATGGATTTATTATAAATTTTATGGGTTTTTAGGGTTTTTAGGGATTTTAATGGGGTTAATGGGTTTTTAGGGGTCTTAATAGTTTTCAAGGTTCTTATTATTTTTTAGGTTTTTAGGGGTTTTATGTTTTTTGTAAGTATTTATGGTTTTGTTAGCGGTTTCCATGGTTTTTTGGGGTTTTATATTTTTAGGGACTTTTAATTATTTTTATGATTTTTATGGTTTTTAGGGTTTTCATCAATTTTTTGGGGTTTGGGGTTTCTTTTAGCATTTTAGTATTTTTTTTGTTTCATTGGGTGTTTTTATTTTTATATGTTTTTTTAGGGGTTTTAAGGTTTTTTAGAGATTTTAGGGTTATTTAATTTTTTTTTTGATTTTTAGGGATTTTGAGGGTTTTCCAGTTTTTAGTGGTTTTATGGATTTTTAGGGTTTTATCATTTTTAGTTTCTATAGTGGTTTTAAGTGTTTATAAGATTTAAGGTTTTCATATGTGGTTTCATGGTTTTTTTTTGGTTTTTTACATTATTATGTATTTTGCATATTTTTTAGATTTTTTGGTTTTATGGTTTTTAGGGATTTTGAGGTGTTTTGGGATATTTTGGGATTTTAGGGTTTTTTTGTTTTTTAGGGTTTATAAAATTCAATGTTTTTTATGCCTATTTCAATTTTTTAATTTTTTAGGGTTTTAAAGGCGTTTTAGTGTTTTTATTAGTCTTTTCGGTTTTTTTGGATTTTCTGTGTTTTCGTGGTTTTTAGGGGTTTTAGGGTTTTTACTGGATTTAGGTTTTTTTTGGTATTTTTAGGGTTGTTAGTGTTTTTAGGAATATTTTGGGGTTTTAGGTGTTTTTATGTTTTTTATGTTTTCTAAGGTTTTTTTCTGATTTTTTATGTATTTTTACATTTTTCTGATTTTTTAAGGATATTATAGGTTTTTAAGTTATTTTGAGATTATTTATTATTTTTATAATTTTTGAGGTTTTTAAGGGATTTAGGGTGTTTTGGTTTCTAAGGTTTTCTTAGGGGTTTTCAGCATCTTCAGGGTTTTTTTTTCATTTTTAGGGTTCTTTTAAGATTTTTGTGGGTTTTAGTGGTTTTATGGATTTTGATGTGTTTTGGGTTTTTAAGGTTTTTTTTAGGGTTTTTAGGGGTTTTAAGGTATTTTAAGTTTTTAAAATTTATTAGGTGTTTTTAGGTTTTTTGAGTTATTAGTATATTTAGGGTTTCTATGGGTTTTAGGGATTTCTATGTTTTTAAGGGATTTATAGTTTTTATGGTTTTTGGGGTCCATTTATGACCTTATAAGGTTTTTATCATTTTTAGGTTTTTTTGGGTTTTTAACTATTTTTATGTTTTTAGTTGTTTCTTAGTGTTTTTCAAGGTTTTTAGGGTTTCTTTTTGGATTTTTTGGGTGTTTGGGGATTTGGAGGGTTATATGTGCTTTTAGGGTTTTAGAGTTCTTATGTTTTTTTATGGATTTTATCTATTTTTACGATATTAATGTTTTTATATCGGTTTTTTGGGTTTTTAAGTTTTCAGTTATTTTTAGGTCTTTTTTGGATCTTTATGTATTCAGGGATTTTAGGGATTTATGGTTTTAATAGTTTTTATTTTTTTAAATATTTTAAGGATTCTAATATTTTTTCAAAATGTTATTCTACATTAAAGGGTTTTAAGAGTATTTGTGATTTTTAGGGTTTTATGGGTTTTTTGGTTTCTAGGGATTTTTATGGTTTTCAGGGTTTTAAACATTTTTTTGGGTTTTATTGGTGTTTAGTGATTTTTTAGTTTTAGAGGTTTTAATTTTTTTTAGATTTTTTATCATTTTTTCTGAGTTGAAATGGTTTTAAGGGGTTTTCGTGGGTTTAATGGATTTTAGGGTTTTCTAAGGTCTTTAAGGTTTTTATGGATTTTAGTGATTTTGTGGATTTCAAGGGGTTTTAGGGGTTTAAGATTTTTTAGGGTTTTAGGGGTTTTAGTATTTTTAGGTTTTTAAAGGTTTTATTAGCATTTTTAATCTTTTATAGCCTTTTTATGTTTTTAGAGATTTTAACAATTTTTAATTTTTTTATGGCTTTTTAGGGTTTTAGGTATTTTGAGGGTTTTTTGGTTTTTATAAATTTCTACATTTTTTGGGGTTTTTTGTGTTTTTAGGTTTTTATGGCTTTCTTATGGATTTTTATATTTTTTTGGGATTTTATGTTTCTAATGAATTTTGCGGATTTTTTACAATTTTTTTGACTATTATGGATTTTGAGGGGGGTTAGGGGATTAAAGGGTTTTTTGGGATGTTTTGGGATTTTAGAGTACTTTGGGGAGGGGGAGTTTGGATTTTAAGGTTTTTTAATGTTAATTATACAATTTTTGGGGTTCAAAGGATTTTTAGAGTTTTAGTGGTTTTAGGGTATTTATTATTTCAGGGTTTTAAAGGTTTTGGAGTTTTTATTGGATTTAGTGGTGTTAGGGTCTTTTTAGGGTTTTAGGGTTTTATAATTTTTATAGTTTTTAGGGGATTTAAGTGTTTTTCTATTTTTATTGTTTTCTCTGGGGGGTTCATTAGTTTTGTGGTTTTTAAATTTTTATGGATTTTAGGTCTTTATTAGTATTTTTATGGGTTTTTTATTTTTTGGTTTTAAATGGGTTTTAGGTTTTTTATGGTTTTAAGGTTTTTCGTAAATTTTATTGGTTTTATGGGTTTTTAGTGTTTTTAGTTTTTATGGTTTCTTAAAGTTTTTCAGTTTTTTAAATTTTTTAGAGATTTTAGTGGATTTTTTAGGAATTTAATAGTTTTTAGTATTTTTTGGTACTTTAAGGATTTTTAGGTATTCATAGTTTTTTTTAGTGTTTTTTGAGTTTTTTAGGGGTTTTAATTTTTTTAGAGTTTCTATCTTTTTAGGGTTTAAGTGGTTTTTATAGTTTTTACTGATTTTGTATGGTTTTTATAGTTTTTTATTTTTTTAAGAGTTTCATGATTTTAGGGGTTTTAGGATCTCTTAGGTTTTTAGCCTTTTTTAGATTTCATTGGGGGTTTTACGTCTTTTCGGGTTTTAATATTTTTAAATGGTTTTTAGCATGTTTTATGTATTTTTGGATTTTGAGGGGCGTTTATGGTTTTGACGATATTTCTATATTTTTGGGGTATTTATATTTTTTTTGAATTTTTGGGGTTTTAGGGGTTTTATCATTTTTTATGTTTTAGGGGTTTTAAGTGTTTTTATGGATTTACGCTTTTGTTAGGATTTTTTTGGGTTTTAGTGTTTTTTTGTTTTTGAATATATTTTTGGTTTTTTTGGTTTCTTGTGATTTTTAGGGGTGTTGGGGGTTTTTATTGGTTTTAGGTTTTTTAGGTTTTTTAATTTTATATGTTTTTAGGGGATTTTTTAGCGTTTTAGGGTTTTACAAGATTTGATGAATATTTAATGTTTTTAAGGTTTTAAGGAGTTTTTAGAGTTTCAGTTGGTTTTTAAGGATCTTATGGGTTTTAAAAAAATTAATATTTTTAAGGTTTTTATGTATTCTAAGGGTTTTAGGGTATTGAGGGTCTCTTTATTGTTTTAGAATTTTTAGATAATTAGTGTTTTTAAGTGTTTTAATGTTTCTAAGGTTTCATTTGTTTTTTTCTGTGTTTTTAGGGGTTTTTCCACTATATAAGATTTAGGTTATAACCTTAAAAGTTTTTATGGTATTAAGGGATTTTGATGGGTTTTAGGATTTTTAGGTGTCTTAGTGTTTTTATCCTTTCTTGGGTTTTTAGGTGTTTTAAGGTTTTTTAGGTTTTTATGGTTTTTATTTTATTTATGGGTTTACATTTTTTTTTTACATTTTAGTGTTTTTTAAGTATTTAAATGATTTTTATTGTTTTTGGGTATTAGAGATTTTGATATTTTTTAATCTTTTTAGTGTTCTTATGGGTGTTTTGGGTTTTTTAGGGTTTTAGGTTTTTTAATGGTTTTATAGTTTTTATTGTTTTAAGGTTTTAAAGTGTGTTTTATTTTCTAGTATTTTTTTGTATTTTTATGGGTTTTTGTATTTTTTTTGGTTTTTGGGCTATTTTTTAATTTTTAGGGGTTTTTATCTTTTTAATGTTTTTTAAGGGATTTAATTTTTTTAAGGTTGTTAAGATTTTATTAGGATTTTTATGTTTTAGAAATTATTATGTTTTTGTTAAATTTTTGGTATTTTTTAGGATTTTTATTATTTTTACGGTTTATATGGAATTTGAGGGATATCTGTGTTTTTAGGTTTTATAATCTATTTGAGTTTTTATCATTTTAGGTTTTTTATGGGTTTTAAGTGTTTTATATTTTTTAGGTTTTCTTAGGGTATTTGGGGTATTTATATTTTTTATGGATTCTTTATATTTTTTAGGATTTTTAGAGTTTTTATATATTTTGATGCTTTTTTGGAGTTTTTATATATTTTTAGGCTTTTTTATTTTTAAGTTATTTTCATGTTTTCTTGAGTCTATTGGGACTATTACAGTTTCTATGATATTGTTAACATTTTTGGGGGTTTTATATTTTTTATTGGGTTTTAGGTTTTTATGAGCCTTTAAGGTTTTTTGATTTAGGGGTTTTATGGTTTTTAGGGTTTTTTGTGTTTTTTAAATTTTTTATGTTTTTTGGGGTTTTAAGTGATTTTTAGTTTTTAAGTATCCCTTAGTATATTTTTATGGTTTTGGTATAATTTTATATTTTTATATATTTTTAGGTATTTTTAATATTTTTAATATTTTTAGGGTTATAAGGATTTTTATGTGTTTTAGGATTTTTATTGTTTTTGGTGATATTACAGTTTTTTATGTTTTTGGTATTTTAAAGGTTTTTTAGATTTCACTATCATTTTATTGGTTTAAAGGGGTTTTATTTTTTAGTGGTTTTATGTTTTTTCAGATTTTAGGGGATTTATGATTTTTAGGCATTTTTAGGTATTTTTTAGGGTTTTTAACCTTTTTAGATTTTTAGGGGATTTAAGTGTTTTTAGGTTTTCCATATTTTCTTTGGTTTTTTAGTGTTCCTAGGATTTTTTATATTTTTAGGGATTTTTTGAAACTTTTAAGGATTTTTATGGTTTTTTATGTGTATATGTATCTTCCGGCTTTTTATGCTTTTATGGTTTTTATGGGGTTTTAGAGTTTCTTTTGTTATTAGGGGTTTAAGGTTTTTATTTTTTTCAATGATTTTGGGGTTTAAATGGGTTTTATAGTTTTTATTGGTTTTAGGGTTTTAATGGGGTTTTACTGTTTTTAGGGGATTATAGGGTGTTTAAGGTTTATATAGTTTTTTGGGATTTTATGGTTTTTTGGGTTTATTAGGGGTTTTTAGTGTCTATAGTTTTTTAAGGTTTTATTAGGGGTTTCATTTTTTTTAGGAATTTTTATGTTTTTTGGAATCTTTACTGGGTTTTATGAATTTAATGGGTTTTTAGAGTTTTTAGGGATTTTTAGGGGTTTTATGTATTTTTAATTTTTTTGTTTTATTGGTACTTTTATGGTTTTTAGTATTTTAAAGGATTTTTAGTGGTTTTACCGTTTTTAGGGGTATAATGGATTTGTAGAGTCTTCTTGTTGTTTGTTGTAATTTTTGGGGGGGTTTTATAGTTTTTTGGGGTTTTATGGTTTTTAGAGTTATGGTTTTTATGGGTTTATGGTTCTTAGAGTTTTAATGGTATTAGGGGTTTTAAGTGCTTTTAGATTTTTGTTGTTTTCTTAGTTTTTTCATAATTTTTGGGTTTTTTTTGTTTTTATGAATTTTTAGGGATTTTTTAGGATTTTTATGGGTTTTATAGTTTTAAGGGATTTTGAAGGGATTTTTGGGATTTTTGGGTTTTTAGAGATTTTTTGTTTTTTAGTGTTTTTAAGGATTGTAAGAGTTTTTTAACGTTATTTTGGGTCTAGATTATTTTATATTTTTCAATTCCTTTTAGGATATTTGTGGGATTTTAGTTTATTTGTTTATGGGGATTTTATTGGATTTATGATTGTTAAGGTTTTTAGGGTTTTTAAGGTTTTTAGTATTCTTTGGGTTTTTTGGGATGTTTTAAGTATTTTTAGGTTTTGAAGGGTTTTTTTGTTTTTTATTGATGTTAGGGGTTTTTATGTTTTTAGTAATTTTTACGGTGTTTATAGTATTCTTAATTATTTAGGTCTCGTTTTGGATTTTAACGAGGTTATGGGGATTTTTTGGGTTTTAGGTATTTTTTTAGTTTTTATAGTTTTAAGGTTTTTAACATTTTTATGGATTCAAAGGGTTTTATGGTTTTCATTTATTTATAGGAGTTTTATGGGTTTCTAGGTTATTTTTTGAATATGGTTTTCATTTTTTCAGTTATTCAGTTTTTTTGGATTTTAAATTTGTTTAGGGATTTTAAATGTTTTTTGGTTTTTATGGTTTTATTAGAGGTTTTCAAGGTTTTTATGGTTTCTGTCATTTTAACAGATTTTTATTTATCTTTTTTGGATTTTTATGTTTATTTTGAATTTTTATGATTTTGATAGTTTTGAGGGGTTTATGTTTTTTTTTGTATTTTAGGTTTTTTTATTAGTTTTTTAGGGGTTGTATAATTTTTTTTAGAGTTTTTAAAGTTTTTAGGTGTTTAAAGTGGTTTTAGAGGTTTTAGTGAGTTTTAGGGTTTTAATGTGGTTTTAGTGTTTTTATCCCTTTTTTAGTTTTTATGGGTTTTAGTTTATTTAGTTTTTAATGGGTTTCTTAGTGTTGTTCTAGGTTTCGAGGTTTTTTTCAGTTTTCAGGATTTATTTCAGATTTCTTTTCTTTTTTATGGTTTTTAGGTATTTTGAGTATTTTTAGGGGTTTAGGGTTTTTAATGATTTGAATGTTTTTATGTTTCCAGGGCTTTTAAGTGTTTGTATTTTTTTTAAGGTTTTCTTATCTTTTTTCAATTTTTTTGGGTTTTTTACATTTTGAAGGGTTCTGAAGGAATTTTTATGAATTTTATGGGTTTTTTGGGTTTTTGGGAATTTGATAGTTTTTAATTTTTTAGCGTTTTTTGGTTTTTATGGATGATGGGGGTTTAGGTTTTTTTGGGTTTCAGGTTATTTTAGTTCTTTGGGTTGTAAATATTTTTTAATGTTTTTAACATTTTTTGGGGTTTAACTGGTTCTATATTTTTTTTATTATTTTTAAGGTAATTAAGGGTTGTTGGGTTTTTTTATTTTATTTGGGTTTTATGAACATTAGTTTTTTTACGTTTTTTAGGGTCTTTTATGGATTTATATTTGGGTTTTTAGAATTTTTTAGTATATATAGGTTTTTAAAGTGAGATTTAGGTTTTTAAGGTTTTCATAGCGTTATTTAGGTGTTATATGTATTTTTTAAAAATATTGGGATAATTAGGTAATTCATAGGATTTTTATTATTTTTTAGGGGTTTTAGAAATTTTGAATGTTTTTAGGTTTTTTTGGGCTTTTAGGGATTTTGTGGTTTTTATGGGTTTTTATGGGTTTTTTGGGGTTTTTTGGGTTTTTTGTATTTTTTTATGTTTTTAACGTTTTTAGTGGTTTCATGGGTTGTTAGTTATTTTAGGGGTTTTATAGCTTTAATTGGTTTTTAGATATTTAGATGTTTTTAGTTATATTTATGGTTTCTAGGGGATTTTAGGGTTTTTAATGTATTTTAAGGGGTTTTTGGGTTTCTATCATTTTTTAGGTTTTTAGGGGTTTTATCTATTTTTTTGGTTTTTACTATTTTTTTTGGGTTTTAGGATTTTAAATTTTTAGGCAGGCTTATAGATTTTTTTTACTATTTTTATTGCTTTTATGGTTTCAGGGATTTTGAGGATTTTTATGGGTTTTAAGGTTTTTTAAAAACAATAGTTTAGTTTAATTAAGGTTTTTTAGTGTTTTTAGTTTTTAAGGGGTTTTATGGGTTCTCAGAGTTTTTGGGGTTTTTTACAGTTTGAGATATTTTTTTTGCTTTTTAGAATTTTTATCATTTTACGGTTTTTAAATATTTTAATGGTCTTAAGGGGTTTTAAGGTTTTTTTTGGTTTCAGGGGTTTTTTTAGTTTTTGAGGGGTTTAAATGGATATTATAGTTTTTTAACGTTTTTGGGGGGTTAGTGGGTTTTTATAGTTTTTAGTGGGTTTTATGGTTTTATGGTTCTTTAATGTTTGTAGGGGTGGTGTTTTTTTACAGTTTTATGGTTTTTATGGTGTTTAGAATTTTTAGGGTTTTATGTATTTTAATTTTTAAAATTTTAATGTTTTTATTAGTGTTTTCATGGTTTAGGGGTGTTTATGTTTTAATTAATTTTTATTAATTTTTAGTCTTTTATGTGTTTTTTTTGGTTTTTTTGGGATTTTGAGGGGTTTGGGGTTGTTAGGTATTTTTTTGGATTTTTAGAGGATTTTTTATTTTCTTATTGTTTTAAAGAATTTTTGCAATTTTATTTAATCATTTATAGGGTTTTAATGTTTTTTTATTTTTTAGTGGTTTTATGTTTATTATGTGGTTTTATGGGTTTTTTGGGTTTTTAGGGAATTTTATGGTTTTAAGGGTTTTTTTAGTTTTTAGATTCGTTTTAGTATCTTTATAGTTTTTATCATTTTTTCAGTTTTTATGGGTTTTAAGTGTTTTATATTTTTTTTGTTTCCTTAGGGTTTTCATGGTTTTTAGGGTTTTTACAGTTTTAGGTATTTTTGGGTCTTTTATAGGATTCTTATGTGTTTTAAGGGATTTTAAGGGTTTTCATGGGGTTTTCATGGTTTTTAGCATTTTTAGAGTTTTAGGGATTTTAAGTGTGTTTAGTTATCTATAGTTTTCTTAAATTTTTTTTCAATTTAAGGGGTTTTTATGTTTTAAGGGATTTTAGGGATTTTTTAACAATTTAATATGTTTTTAAGGTTTTTAGGGATTTTATGGTTTTTAGGTTTCGGAGGGTGTTTATAGTTTTTTGTGGGTTTGGAAATTTTTTTGAGTTTTTTTGGGTTTTTTAAGGTTTTTAAAGGTTTATATGGTTTTTAGTATTAGTAGGGTTATTTGGGGGTTTGGGGGGTTTTTAGCATTTTTATGTTTTTGAGGGGTTGTTAGTGTTTTAAGGTTTTTTGTGTTTTTATGGGGTTTTCAAGCTTTTTTGTGTTTTTTTAATTTTTTAGCAATTTTTGTGGATTTAAGGGATTTTTATGGTTTTAGGGGTTTTATGGGGTTTTATGGGTTTTTTATCTTTGTAGTGTTTTTAATGTTATTTGAATTTTTAACATTTTTTGGGGCTTATATGGGTGTTTTTTTATTTAGTTTTTTAGGGTTTTTAAGGATTTTTAGTGTTTTTTAACATTTTTTGGAATTTAAAGGGTTTTTATATTTGTAGTGGGGTTTTATGGATTCTTTATTTTCTAGGGTTTTTAAGGTTTTTTTTGGTTTTTATGGATTTAGGGTTTTAGGGTTTTTAGGGTCTTTTACAGATATTTAGGGTATTTAGTGTTTTTTTGGTTCTTTAAAGGATTTAGGTGTTTTTTGTTTTCTATGGTTTTGCAGGGTTGTTTACATTTTTAATGAATCTTTTGTATTTTTTTTTAGAATTTGTATTTTTTAGGGTTTTATGGATTTTGAGGATTTTAATGATTTGTTTTGGGTTTTTTGTGTTGTTTAGGTTTTTAGGGTTTTTACATGTTTTTTGGTTTTTAAGGTTTTATTAGGGGTTTTCAGGATATCTTATGTTTTTTTGTTTCTTTTAATTGTTTGGATTTTATGGTTTCTTTAGGATCCTTAAATATGTTGTGTTTATTAGGTTTTTTAGTGTTTTTTGTTGTGGTTTTAATGTTTTCTTAGGTTTGTAAGGATTTTCTACATTTTTAGGGGTTTTAATTTTTTTAAGAGTTCATACCTTTTTGGGGGACTAAAGGGTGCTTAGTGTTTTTAGGGTTCTTTTGGTTTTTTCTATGGGATTTTGGGAATTTTTTGGGATTTTTGTTTTTTTTTGGTTTTTAGGGTTTTCATGGTTTTTTTTCTGATTTTTATGGTTTTTGGGTATTTTGGGGTTCAAATTTCTTTTAGATTTTTATGGTTTTCTTATGTAATTTATGGTTTTTTTATATTTTTTGGGATTTTTAAGGTTTCTTTATACTTTTTTGGGATTTTTAGGGTTTTCATGGGTTTTCATGGTTTTTATGTTTTAACAGTTTTTGGATTTTAATATTTTTTATCGAGTTTAGGGGTTGAAAGGGTTTTTAGTTAATTTATGATTTTTATAGATTCTTATGTTTTTTAAGGATTATAGAGGTTTATTGGGTTTTTAGTATTTTTAAGTTTTTAGGGGTTGTAATCATTTTTATGTTTTTAAGGGTTTCTTAATATTTGTAGGGTTTTAGAGTTATTTATGTTTTTAGGGATTTTTTATAATTTTTAGGATTTTTATGATTTTTTGGGGATTTAAGGATTTTGAGGATTTTCTGGTTTTAGTGGTTCTAGGGTTTTTTATTGGTTTTTTGGGGTTTTTAGTGGGTTTTTTATTCTTAGGGTCATTAAATTATTTATAGTTTTATAACCAATAAGGGGATTAATTTTTTTTTATAGTTTTTAGTGGTTTCAGGTTTTTCATTGGTTTTTAGTGTTTTTACGGTTTTTTTTTTGTTTTTATATTTTTAAGGATTTTTTAGGTTTTTACGGTTTTTAAGGTTTGTAGTTATTTTTACAATTATATATGTTTTATAGGGGTTTTAAATGTTTTTAGTTATTTATGGTTTTGTTAGAGGCTTTCATGGTTTTTAGGGGTGTTTACATTTTTATAGATTTTTATATCATTTTTAGTATTTTTATGGTTTTTATGGTTTTTAAGGATTTTGAGGGGTTTTAGAGTTTTCTAGAGGTTCTACGGCTTTAAATTTTTTCTGGGGGGTTTGGGGTTATTTTTTATTTTTGGGGGTTTTAATGTTTTTATGAGTTTATCATTTTTAGGATTTTAATGGGGTTTTAGAGTTTTATTGTGATTTTTAGGGTTGTTATGGATTTTTTTAGGATTTAAGGTGTTTTTATGGGTTTTTTGGGTGTCTAGAGTTTTTTATGGGTTTTTTTTGTTTTTAGGGGTTTTAAGTTTTTTTTGGGTTTTAAGGTCTTCTCATAGATTTTATGGGGTTTAAGAGTTTTTTAATTTTTTTGATATTTTTGAATAATTATTATGATTTTTATGGTGTTTTAGTGTTTTTTGGAATTTTAATGGAATTATGGCGTTTTTTGGGTTTTATATATTTTATGATTTTTTTGTATTTGTAGTGTATTATTGATTTCTCTAGGAAGTTTATGTTTTTTATTGTTTTTTAACATTTTTATGGGTTTAATGGGTTTTTAGATGTTTCATCAGTTTTTAGGGTTTTAGGGTTGTTTAGTTTTTTTAGTTTTTTAAGGTATCCTTAGGGGTTTTTCTAGTTTTATGGGGTTTTTACACTTTTATGGATTTTTTTAAAATTCTTTCACTTTAATAGTTTTTAGGGAATCTTGAAGGATTTTAGGGTTCATTGGGTTTTTATGTTTTTTTGGGTTTATTGTTTTTTTTTTGAATTTTTTGTAGCGTCTTTAAGGGATTTTAATTTTTTTAAATGTTTCAAGGATTTAAAGGGTTTTAAGAATTTATTTTTGGGTTTGAGGGATTTTATTGGGTTGTAGGATTTTTTATCATTTTTAGGGGGTTTTATAAATTTATGTTTTTTTAGGGTTTTCAAGATATTTTTCTGGGTTTTTAGCGCTTTTATTTTTTTAGGGTTTTCATATGAGTTTTTAGGGTATTTAGGGTTTTTATGTTTTAAGATATTTGTTGGCATTTTTTAGGTTTTTTATTTTTTTTAGGGTTATTTAGGATTGTAATGGATTTATGGTTTTTAGGGTTTTTAGTGTTTTTTGGTTTTATAAGGGTTTTAAGTGATTTATCTTTGGATGGATTTCTTTGGGTTTTTAGGGTTTTATGATATTTTACGTTTTATGTTTTTTTTGGTATTTTTTGGGATTTTTTAGGTTTTTAGGTTGATTATAGATTTTGAGGGGTTTACGGATTTTAGGGTCATTGAGATATTTTCTATTTTTAGAGGGTTTTTTATTTTTTAGTTTCTTATAGGTTTTTTATATATTTTTTTACATTTTAGTGGTCCAATGGTTTTTTAAAGAATTTAGACATTTTTCGGGATTTTACTATTTTTAGGGTTATTATTGGTTTTAGGGTTATTTTAAAGTTATTAGGGATTTCATAATTTTTTTGGGTTTTAACAGTTTTTAGGTTTTTGAGGTTTTCATAGGGTTTTGAGGGTTTTCATTGTTTTTTTTTCATTTTTAGGGTTTTCAAGGTTTTTTTTTGAGATTTTTATGGTTTTAACAATTTTTAGGGAATTTGACGGGTTTTATGGGGTGTAGGGTTTTCTGTGTTATTTTGGTTTTTAGGGAATTTGAGAGTTTTTTTGTGTTTTATTTAGTGGTTTTCAAGGTTTATATGGAGTGTTACATTTTTTTGGTTTTTTAGGATTTTTTTTGTTTTACGGGTTTATAAGGATTTTGAGGATTTTTAGGGTTTTATAGGTTTTAGGGATATTTATTTGAGTTTATAGGGTTTTATGTTTTTAGGGATTTTTAGAATTTATAAGGGTTTAAAGTTTTTTTTACTTTTTAGGGGGTTTAGTGTTTTAATGGGTTTTTATGTTTTTTTGGGTTTTTTTTTTGGTTTTTTGGTTTTGGAGAGTTTTAAGAGTTTCTTATAGTTTATAAAGATTTTTAAGTTATTAGGTGTGTTAAGTTTTTTTTGTATTTTTTATGTTTTACTTAGTGTTTGTAGGGTTTTATGGTTATTGACATTTTTATAGATTTTTAAGGGTTTTAGGAAATTTTTGGGTTTAATGGTTTTTTTAAATTTTTATGGATTTTTGGGTATTAGGGTTTTTTAGTTTTTATGTGTCTTAAAGGTTTTAGTTGTTTTAAAAATTTATGTGATTAAAGGAGATTTATAGTTTTTAGTGGGATTTAGAGTTTTATTGGTTTTTAGAGTTTTAGGGGTATTCTGGTTTTTAGTGTTTTTATGGTCTTTTTAGTGTCTTTAGTGATTTTAGAATTTTTTTTATGTTTGTAGGGGGTTTTATGTATTTTTAGGTGTTTTAGGTTTTCTAATTTTTTTTTCCGGTCTTTTTGGTTTCTTTACATTTTAGATATTTTTATGGTTTTTTTGGATTTTAGGGTTTTTTTAATGAATTTGAGGGTTTTTTTGGGATTTTTACGGATTTTAAGGGTTTTATGTTTTTTAGTGGTTTTATGTATTTTTAGTTTTTTTAGGTTTTCTTATGATTTTTTATCTTTCTAGGGTTTTTGATTTTTTTTGGATTTTTAGGAATTTTTAGGATGTATATGGTTTTTAGAGTTTTTAGGGGTTTAATAGTTTTTTGGATTTTTAGAGTATTTATGATTTTTTTAGGTTTATGTGTTTTCTTGTTTGATTAAGTTTTCTTAATTTTTTTCATGTTTTTAGGTATTTAAAGTTGTTTTAGAGTTTTTAGTGGGTATTTAGGGTTTTATTGGGTTCTTAACGGTTTTTAAGTATTTTAGTGGTTTTTTGGTTTTTAGGGGTTTAGGGACTTTTTAGGGTTTTAAACATTTTTTAGATTTTTAGGGATTTTATGTGTTTTTTAGGATTTTAAGGTTTTCTTTGGGGTTTTCAGGGGTTTTTTCAGTTATTTACATTTTCTGTGATTTTTAGGTATTTTTTAGGACTTTTATGGTTTTTATTGTTTTTTGATATTTTGAGGCATTTTAGGGTTTTTTAAGGATTTTAGATTTTTTAGGTTTTTTGGGATTTTAAGTATTCTCAAGTTATTAATGTTTTATTAGAGGGTTTCATGGTTTTTTGGGTTTTTAACATTTTTAAGGATTTTTTTGGATTTTGTGAATTTTACGGTTTTCATCGATTATGAGGATTTTTAGTGTTTTATGGTTTTTGGTGTTTTACGGTTTATGCTGATATTTTTATTATAAATAAGGATTTTTAGTGTTTTCTAACATTTTTAGGGGTATAAAGGGTTTCTAATGTTTTTATGGGTTTTTATGGTTTCAAGGTTTTTAATGGTTTTTTGGTTTTTATAGTTTTTTGGGGTTTTAGGGTTTTTAGGGTCATTTTCTGTTTTTTAGAATTTTTAGTGTTTTTAGTTTTTTAAGTGTTTTAGGGTTTTAAATTCTTCTTAGGGGTTTTAGGGTGTTTGTTGTTTTTATGTATTTAAAGGGTTTTTGGTTTTTTTAAAGATTTATATGCTTTACTATAGTTTTTTGGGAGTATTAGGTTTTTAGAATTATTATTAATTTTTTTGATTTTATAGGTTTTAAGTGTTTTTAGGTTTTTAACATTTTTATGGGTTTTAAGAGTTTTTAGGGGTTTTTAATTTTTTATTTATTTTTATTAATTTTGATAGTTTTTATGGGCTTTTAGTGATTTTATGTATTTTGAGGGTTTTTAGTTGTTTTTAGGATTTTTAGAGTATTAATGATGTTTGGGGGGTTTCAGGATTTTTTTATTTTTAGGTGTTTTAAGGGGGTCTGAGTTTTTTTATCTTTTTGGGGGAATTAATGGGTTTTTAGAGTTTGTAGTTTTTTAAGGTTTTTTATCTTTTTAGGGGGTTTAATAGATTTCATGGGTTTTTTATGGTTTAATGGGTTTTGCTGTATTTAGGGTCTTTTTAGGGGATGTTAGTGTTTTAGCATATTTTTTTGTTTTTAGGGGTTCATTTTTTTTAGATTTTTTGGATTTTCTTAGATTTTTTAGGGTTTAACGGTTTATTTTGGTTCTATTATTTTTATGGATTTATTATAAATTTTATGGGTTTTAGGGTTTTTAGGGATTTTAATGGGGTTAATGGGTTTTTAGGGGTCTTAATAGTTTTCAAGGTTCTTATTATTTTTTAGATTTTTAGGGGTTTTATGTTTTTTGTAAGTATTTATGGTTTTGTTAGCGGTTTCCAAGGTTTTTTGGGGTTTTATATTTTTAGGGACTTTTAATTATTTTTATGATTTTTATGGTTTTTAGGGTTTTCATCAATTTTTAGGGGTTTGGGGTTTCTTTTAGCATTTTAGTTTTTTTTTGTTTCATTGGGTGTTTTGATTTTTATATGTTTTTTTTGTTTTTAGGGGTTTTAAGGTTTTTTAGAGATTTTAGGGTTATTTAATTTTTTTTTTTGATTTTTAGGGATTTTGAGGGTTTTCCAGTTTTTATTGGTTTTATGGATTTTTAGGGTTTTATCATTTGTAGTTTTTATAGTGGTTTTCAGTGTTTATAAGATTTAAGGTTTTCATATGTGGTTTCATGGTTTTTTTTGGTTTTTTACATTATTATGTATTTTGCATATTTTTTAGATTTTTTGGTTTTATGGTTTTTAGGGATTTTGTGGTGTTTTGGGATATTTTGGGATTTTAGGGTTTTTTTGTTTTTTAGGGTTTATAAAATTCAATGTTTTTATGCCTATTTCAATTTTTTAATTTTTTAGGGTTTTAAAGGCGTTTTAGTGTTTTTATTAGTCTTTTCAGTTTTTTTGGATTTTCTGTGTTTTCGTGGTTTTTAGGGGTTTTAGGGTTTTTACTGGATTTAGGTTTTTTATGGTATTTTTAGGGTTGTTAGTGTTTTTAAGAATATTTTGGGGTTTTAGGTGTTTTTATGTTTTTTATGTTTTCTAAGGTTTTTTCTGATTTTTTATGTATTTTTACATTTTTCTGATTTTTTAAGGATATTATAGGTTTTTAAGTTATTTTGAGATTATTTATTATTTTTATAATTTTTGAGGTTTTTAAGGGATTTAGGGTGTTTTGGTTTCTAAGGTTTTCTTAGGGGTTTTCAGCATCTTCAGGGTTTTTTTTCATTTTTAGGGTTCTTTTAGGATTTTTGTGGGTTTTAGTGGTTTTATGGATTTTGATGTGTTTTGGGTTTTTAAGGTTTTTTCTTTTAGGGTTTTTAGGGGTTTTAAGGTATTTTAAGTTTTTAAAAATTATTAGGTGTTTTTAGGTTTTTTGAGTTATTAGTATATTTAGGGTTTCTATGGGTTTTAGGGATTTCTATGTTTTTAAGGGATTTATAGTTTTTATGGTTTTTGGGGTCCATTTATGACCTTATAAGGTTTTTATCATTTTTAGGTTTTTTTGGGTTTTTAACTATTTTTATGTTTTTAGTTGTTTCTTAGTGTTTTTCAAGGTTTTTAGGGTTTCTTTTTGGATTTTTTGGGTGTTTGGGGATTTGGAGGGTTATATGTGCTTTTAAGGTTTTAGAGTTCTTATGTTTTTTTTATGGATTTTATCTATTTTTACGATATTAATGTTTTCTTATGGGTTTTTTGGGTTTTTAAGTTTTCAGTTATTTTTAGGTCTTTTTTGGATCTTTATGTATTCAGGGATTTTAGGGATTTATGGTTTTAATAGTTTTTATTTTTTTAATTATTTTAAGGATTCTAATATTTTTTCAAAATGTTATTCTACATTAAAGGGTTTTATGAGTATTTGTGATTTTTAGGGTTTTTATGGGTTTTTTGGTTTCTAGGGATTTTTATGGTTTTCAGGGTTTTAAACATTTTTTTGGGTTTTATTGGTGTTTAGTGATTTTTTATTTTTAGAGGTTTTAATTTTTTTTAGATTTTTTATCATTTTTTCTGAGTTGAAATGGTTTTAAGGGGTTTTCGTGGGTTTAATGGATTTTAGGGTTTTCTAAGGTCTTTAAGGTTTTTTATGGATTTTAGTGATTTTGTGGATTTCAAGGGGTTTTAGGGGTTTAAGATTTTTTAGGGTTTTAGGGGTTTTAGTATTTTTAGGTTTTTAAAGGTTTTATTAGCATTTTTAATCTTTTATAGCCTTTTTATGTTTTTAGAGATTTTAACAATTTTTAATTTTTTTATGGATTTTTAGGGTTTTAGGTATTTTGAGGGTTTTTTGGTTTGTATAAATTTCTACATTTTTTGGTGTTTTTTGTGTTTTTAGGTTTTTATGGCTTTCTTATGGATTTTTATATTTTTTTGGGATTTTATGTTTCTAATGAATTTTGCGGATTTTTTACAATTTTTTTGACTATTATGGATTTTGAGGGGGGTTAGGGGATTAAAGGGTTTTTTGGGATGTTTTGGGATTTTAGAGTACTTTGGGGAGGGGGAGTTTGGATTTTAAGGTTTTTTAATGTTTTTTATACAATTTTTGGGGTTCAAAGGATTTTTAGAGTTTTAGTGGTTTTAGGGTATTTATTATTTCAGGGTTTTAAAGGTTTTGGAGTTTTTATTGGATTTAGTGGTGTTAGGGTCTTTTTAGGGTTTTAGGGTTTTATAATTTTTATAGTTTTTAGGGGATTTAAGTGTTTTTCTATTTTTATTGTTTTCTCTGGGGGGTTCATTAGTTTTGTGGTTTTTAAATTTTTATGGATTTTAGGTCTTTATTAGTATTTTTATGGGTTTTTTATTTTTTGGTTTTAAATGGGTTTTAGGTTTTTTATGGTTTTAAGGTTTTTCGTAAATTTTATTGGTTTTATGGGTTTTTAGTGTTTTTAGTTTTTATGGTTTCTTAAATTTTTTCAGTTTTTTAAATTTTTTAGAGATTTTAGTGGATTTTTTAGGAATTTAATGGTTTTTAGTATTTTTTGGTACTTTAAGGATTTTTAGGTATTCATAGTTTTTTTAGTGTTTTTTGAGTTTTTTAGGGGTTTTAATTTTTTTAGAGTTTCTATCTTTTTAGGGTTTAAGTGGTTTTTATAGTTTTTACTGATTTTGTATGGTTTTTATAGTTTTTTATTTTTTTAAGAGTTTCATGATTTTAGGGGTTTTAGGATCTCTTAGGTTTTTAGCCTTTTTTAGATTTCATTGGGGGTTTTACGTCTTTTCGGGTTTTAATATTTTTAAATGGTTTTTAGCATGTTTTATGTATTTTTGGATTTTGAGGGGCGTTTATTGTTTTGACGATATTTCTATATTTTTGGGGTATTTATATTTTTTTGGAATTTTTGGGGTTTTAGGGGTTTTATCATTTTTTATGTTTTAGGGGTTTTAAGTGTTTTTATGGATTTACGCTTTTGTTAGGATTTTTTTGGGTTTTAGTGTTTTTTTGTTTTTGAATATATTTTTGGTTTTTTTGGTTTCTTGTGATTTTTAGGGGTGTTGGGGGTTTTTATTGGTTTTAGGTTTTTTAGGTTTTTTAATTTTATATGTTTTTAGGGGATTTTTTAGCGTTTTAGGGTTTTACAAGATTTTATGAATATTTAATGTTTTTAAGGTTTTAAGGAGTTTTTAGAGTTTCAGTTGGTTTTTAAGGATCTTATGGGTTTTAAAAAAATTAATATTTTTAAGGTTTTTATGTATTCTAAGGGTTTTAGGGTATTGAGGGTCTCTTTATTGTTTTAGAATTTTTAGATAATTAGTGTTTTTAAGTGTTTTAATGTTTCTAAGGTTTCATTTGTTTTTTTCTGTGTTTTTAGGGGTTTTTCCACTATATAAGATTTAGGTTATAACCTTAAAAGTTTTTATGGTATTAAGGGATTTTGATGGGTTTTAGGATTTTTAGGTGTCTTAGTGTTTTTATCCTTTCTTGGGTTTTTAGGTGTTTTAAGGTTTTTTAGGTTTTTATGGTTTTTATTTTATTTATGGGTTTACATTTTTTTTACATTTTAGTGTTTTTTAAGTATTTAAATGATTTTTATTGTTTTTGGGTATTAGAGATTTTGATATTTTTTAATCTTTTTAGTGTTCTTATGGATGTTTTGGGTTTTTTAGGGTTTTAGGTTTTTTAATGGTTTTATAGTTTTTATTGTTTTAAGGTTTTAAAGTGTGTTTTATTTTCTAGTATTTTTTTGTATTTTTATGGGTTTTTGTATTTTTTTTGGTTTTTGGGCTATTTTTTAATTTTTAGGGGTTTTTATCATTTTAATGTTTTTTAAGGGATTTAATTTTTTTAAGGTTGTTAAGATTTTATTAGGATTTTTATGTTTTAGAAATTATTATGTTTTTGTTAAATTTTTGGTATTTTTTAGGATTTTTATTATTTTTACGGTTTATATGGAATTTGAGGGATATCTGTGTTTTTAGGTTTTATAATCTATTTGAGTTTTTATCATTTTAGGTTTTTTATGGGTTTTAAGTGTTTTATATTTTTTAGGTTTTCTTAGGGTATTTGGGGTATTTATATTTTTTATGGATTCTTTATATTTTTTTAGGATTTTTAGAGTTTTTATATATTTTGATGCTTTTTTGGAGTTTTTATATATTTTTAGGCTTTTTTATTTTTAAGTTATTTTCATGTTTTCTTGAGTCTATTGGGACTATTACAGTTTCTATGATATTGTTAACATTTTTGGGGGTTTTATATTTTTTATTGGGTTTTAGGTTTTTATGAGCCTTTAAGGTTTTTTGATTTAGGGGTTTTATGGTTTTTAGGGTTTTTTGTGTTTTTTAAATTTTTTATGTTTTTTGGGGTTTTAAGTGATTTTTTGTTTTTAAGGATCCCTTAGTATATTTTTAAGGTTTTTGTATAATTTTATATTTTTAGATATTTTTAGGTATTTTTAATATTTTTAATATTTTTAGGGTTATAAGGATTTTTAGGTGTTTTAGGATTTTTATTGTTTTTGGTGATATTACAGTTTTTTATGTTTTTGGTATTTTAAAGGTTTTTTATATTTCACTATCATTTTATTGGTTTAAAGGGGTTTTATTTTTTAGTGGTTTTATGTTTTTTCAGATTTTAGGGGATTTATGATTTTTAGCCATTTTTAGGTAATTTTTAGGGTTTTTAACCTTTTTAGATTTTTAGGGGATTTAAGTGTTTTTAGGTTTTCCATATTTTCTTTGGTTTTTTAGTGTTCCTAGGATTTTTTATATTTTTAGGGATTTTTTGAAAATTTTAAGGATTTTTATGGTTTTTTATGTGTATATGTATCTTCTGGATTTTTATGCTTTTATGGTTTTTATGGGGTTTTAGAGTTTCTTTTGTTATTAGGGGTTTAAGGTTTTTATTTTCTTCAATGATTTTGGGGTTTAAAGGGGTTTTATAGTTTTTATTGGTTTTAGGGTTTTAATGGGGTTTTACTGTTTTTAGGGGATTATAGGGTGTTTAAGGTTTATATAGTTTTTTGGGATTTTATGGTTTTTTGGGTTTATTAGGGGTTTTTAGTGTCTATAGTTTTTTAAGGTTTTATTAGGGGTTTCATTTTTTTTAGGAATTTTTATGTTTTTTGGAATCTTTACTGGGTTTTATGAATTTAATGGGTTTTTAGAGTTTTTAGGGATTTTTAGGGGTTTTATGTATTTTTAATTTTTTTGTTTTATTGGTACTTTTATGGTCTTTAGTATTTTAAAGGATTTTTAGTGGTTTTACCGTTTTTAGGGGTATAATGGATTTGTAGAGTCTTCTTGATGTTTGTTGTAATTTTTGGGGGGGTTTTATAGTTTTTTGGGGTTTTATGGTTTTTAGAGTTATGGTTTTTATGGGTTTATGGTTCTTAGAGTTTTAATGGTATTAGGGGTTTTAAGTGCTTTTAGATTTTTGTTGTTTTCTTAGTTTTTTCATAATTTTTGGGTTTTTTTTGTTTTTATGAATTTTTAGGGATTTTTTAAGATTTTTATGGGTTTTATAGTTTTAAGGGATTTTGAAGGGATTTTTGGGATTTTTGGGTTTTTAGAGATTTTTTGTTTTTTAGTGTTTTTAAGGATTGTAAGAGTTTTTTAACGTTATTTGGGGTCTAGATTATTTTATATTTTTCAATTCCTTTTAGGATATTTGTGGGATTTTAGTTTATTTGTTTATGGGGATTTTATTGGATTTATGATTGTTAAGGTTTTTAGGGTTTTTAAGGTTTTTAGTATTCTTTGGGTTTTTTGGGATGTTTTAAGTATTTTTAGGTTTTTAAGGGTTTTTTTGTTTTTTATTGATGTTAGGGGTTTTTATGTTTTTAGTAATTTTTACGGTGTTTATAGTATTCTTAATTATTTAGGTCTCGTTTTGGATTTTAACGAGGTTATGGGGATTTTTTGGGTTTTAGGTATTTTTTTAGTTTTTATAGTTTTAAGGTTTTTAACATTTTTATGGATTCAAAGGGTTTTATGGTTTTCATTTATTTATAGGAGTTTTATGGGTTTCTAGGTTATTTTTTGAATATGGTTTTCATTTTTTGAGTTATTCAGTTTTTTTGGATTTTAAATTTGTTTAGGGATTTTAAATGTTTTTTGGTTTTTATGGTTTTATTAGAGGTTTTCAAGGTTTTTATGGTTTCTGTCATTTTAACAGATTTTTATTTATCTTTTTTGGATTTTTATGTTTATTTTGAATTTTTATGATTTTGATAGTTTTGAGGGGTTTATGTTTTTTTTGGTATTTTAGGTTTTTTTATTAGTTTTTTAGGGGTTGTATAATTTTTTTTAGAGTTTTTAAAGTTTTTAGGTGTTTAAAGTGGTTTTAGAGGTTTTAGTGAGTTTTAGGGTTTTAATGTGGTTTTAGTGTTTTTATCCCTTTTTTAGTTTTTATGGGTTTTAGTTTATTTAGTTTTTAATGGGTTTCTTAGTGTTGTTCTAGGTTTCGAGGTTTTTTTTTCAGTTTTCAGGATTTATTTCAGATTTCTTTTCTTTTTTATGGTTTTTAGGTATTTTGAGTATTTTTAGGGGTTTAGGGTTTTTAATGATTTGAATGTTTTTAGGTTTTTTTTGGGCTTTTAGGGATTTTGTGGTTTTTATGGGTTTTTATGGGTTTTTTGGGGTTTTTTGGGTTTTTTGTATTTTTTTATGTTTTTAACGTTTTTAGTGGTTTCATGGGTTGTTAGTTATTTTAGGGGTTTTATAGCTTTAATTGGTTTTTAGATATTTAGATGTTTTTAGTTATATTTATGGTTTCTATGGGATTTTAGGGTTTTTAGTGTATTTTAAGGGGTTTTTGGGTTTCTATCATTTTTTAGGTTTTTAGGGGTTTTATCTATTTTTTTGGTTTTTACTATTTTTTTGGGTTTTAGGATTTTAAATTTTTAGGCAGGCTTATAGATTTTTTTTACGATTTTTATTTCTTTTATGGTTTCAGGGATTTTGAGGATTTATATGGGTTTTAAGGTTTTTTAAAAACAATAGTTTAGTTTTATTAAGGTTTTTTAGTGTTTTTAGTTTTTTAGGGGTTTTATGGGTTCTCAGAGTTTTTGGGGTTTTTTACACTTTGAGATATTTTTTTTGCTTTTTAGAATTTTTATCATTTTAGGGTTTTTAAATATTTTAATGGTCTTAAGGGGTTTTAAGGTTTTTTTTGGTTTCAGGGGTTTTTTTAGTTTTTGAGGGGTTTAAATGGATATTATAGTTTTTTAACGTTTTTGGGGGGTTAGTGGGTTTTTATAGTTTTTAGTGGGTTTTATGGTTTTATGGTTCTTTAATGTTTGTAGGGGTGGTGTTTTTTTACAGTTTTATTGTTTTTATGGTGTTTAGAATTTTTAGGGTTTTATGTATTTTAATTTTTAAAATTTTAATGTTTTTATTAGTGTTTTCATGGTTTTAGGGGTGTTTATGTTTTAATTAATTATTATTAATTTTTAGTCTTTTATGGGTTTTTTTTGGTTTTTTGGGGATTTTGAGGGGTTTGGGGTTATTAGGTATTTTTTTTGGATTTTTAGAGGATTTTTTATTTTTTTATTGTTTTAAAGAATTTTTGCAATTTTATTTAATCATTTATAGGGTTTTAATGTTTTTTTATTTTTTAGTGGTTTTATATTTATTATGTGGTTTTATGGGTTTTTTTGGTTTTTAGGGAATTTTATGGTTTTAAGGGTTTTTTTAGTTTTTAGATTCGTTTTAGTATCTTTATAGTTTTTATCATTTTTTCAGTTTTTATGGGTTTTAAGTGTTTTATATTTTTTTTGTTTCCTTAGGGTTTTCATGGTTTTTAGGGTTTTTACAGTTTTAGGTATTTTTGGGTCTTTTATAGGATTCTTATGTGTTTTAAGGGATTTTAAGGGTTTTCATGGGGTTTTCATGGTTTTTAGCATTTTTAGGGTTTTAGGGATTTTAAGTGTGTTTAGTTATCTATAGTTTTCTTATTGTTTTTTTTTCAATTTAAGGGGTTTTTATGTTTTAAGGGATTTTAGGTATTTTTTAACAATTTAATATGTTTTTAAGGTTTTTAGGGATTTTATGGTTTTTAGGTTTCGGAGGGTGTTTATAGTTTTTTGTGGTTTTGGAATTTTTTTTGAGTTTTTTTGGGTTTTTTAAGGTTTTTAAAGGTTTATATGGTTTTTAGTATTATTAGGGTTATTTGGGGGTTTGGGGGGTTTTTAGCATTTTTATGGTTTTGAGGGGTTGTTAGTGTTTTAAGGTTTTTTGTGTTTTTATGGGGTTTTCAAGCTTTTTTGTGTTTTTTTAATTTTTTAGCAATTTTTGTGGATTTAAGGGATTTTTATGGTTTTAGGGGTTTTATGGGGTTTTATGGGTTTTTTATCTTTGTAGTGTTTTTAATGTTATTTGAATTTTTAACATTTTTTGGGGCTTATATGGGTGTTTTTTATTTAGTTTTTTAGGGTTTTTAAGGATTTTTAGTGTTTTTTATCGTTTTTTGGAATTTAAAGGGTTTTTATATTTGTAGTGGGGTTTTATGGATTCTTTATTTTCTAGGGTTTTAAGGTTTTTTTTTGGTTTTTATGGATTTAGGGTTTTTAGGGTTTTTAGGGTCTTTTACAGATATTTAGGGTATTTAGTGTTTTTTTTGGTTCTTTAAAGGATTTAGGTGTTTTTTGTTTTCTATGGTTTTGCAGGGTTGTTTACATTTTTAATGAATCTTTTGTATTTTTTTTAGAATTTGTATTTTTTAGGGTTTTATGGATTTTGAGGATTTTAATGATTTGTTTTGGGTTTTTTGTGTTGTTTAGGTTTTTAGGGTTTTTACATGTTTTTTTGTTTTTAAGGTTTTATTAGGGGTTTTCAGGATATCTTATGTTTTATTGTTTCTTTTAATTGTTTGGATTTTATGGTTTCTTTAGGATCCGTAAATATGTTGTGTTTATTAGGTTTTTTAGTGTTTTCTGTTGTGGTTTTAATGTTTTCTTAGGTTTGTATGGATTTTCTACGTTTTTAGGGGTTTTAATTTTTTTAAGAGTTCATACCTTTTTGGGGGACTAAAGGGTGCTTAGTGTTTTTAGGGTTCTTTTGGTTTTTTCTATGGGATTTTGGGAATTTTTTGGGATTTTTGTTTTTTTTGGTTTTTAGGGTTTTCATGGTTTTTTTCTGATTTTTATGGTTTTTGGGTTTTTTGGGGTTCAAATTTCTTTTAGGTTTTTATGGTTTTCTTATGTAATTTATGGTTTATTTATATTTTTTGGGATTTTTAAGGTTTCTTTATACTTTTTTGGGATTTATAGGGTTTTCATGGGTTTTCATGGTTTTTATGTTTTAACAGTTTTTGGATTTTAATATTTTTTATCGATTTTAGGGGTTGAAAGGGTTTTTAGTGAATTTATGATTTTTATAGATTCTTATGTTTTTTAAGGATTATAGAGGTTTATTGGGTTTTTAGTATTTTTATGTTTTTAGGGGTTGTAATCATTTTTATGTTTTTAAGGTTTTCTTAATATTTGTAGGGTTTTAGAGTTATTTATGTTTTTAGGGATTTTTTATAATTTTTAGGATTTTTATGATTTTTTGGGGATTTAAGGATTTTGAGGATTTTCTGGTT
The DNA here is from genome assembly GCA_963277665.1 of Viscum album. Classification (NCBI taxonomy): domain Eukaryota; kingdom Viridiplantae; phylum Streptophyta; class Magnoliopsida; order Santalales; family Viscaceae; genus Viscum; species Viscum album. The sequence goes on from OY728141.1 coordinate 146,092,735, forward strand.
TTAGTGGTTCTAGGGTTTTTATTGGTTTTTTGGGGTTTTTAGTGGGTTTTTTATTCTTAGGGTCATTAAATTATTTATAGTTTTATAAACAATAAGGGGATTAATGAGTTTTTATAGTTTTTAGTGGTTTCAGGTTTTTTATTGGTTTTTAGTGTTTTTACGGTTTTTGTGTTGTTTTTATAGTTTTAAGGATTTTTTAGGTTTTTACGGTTTTAAGGTTTGTAGTTATTTTTACAATTATATATGTTTTATAGGGGTTTTAAATGTTTTTAGTTATTTATGGTTTTGTTAGAGGCTTTCATGGTTTTTAGGGGTGTTTACATTTTTATAGATTTTTATATCATTTTTAGTATTTTTATGGTTTTTATGGTTTTTAAGGATTTTGAGGGGTTTTAAGGTTTTTTAGAGGTTCTACGGCTTTAAATTCTTTCTGGGGGGTTTGGGGTTATTTTTTATTTTTGGGGGTTTTAATGTTTTTATGAGTTTATCATTTTTAGGATTTTAATGGGGTTTTAGAGTTTTATTGTGATTTTTAGGGTTATGGATTTTTTTAGGATTTAAGGTGTTTTTATGGGTTTTTTGGGAGTCTAGAGTTTTTTATGGGTTTTTTTTTGTTTTTAGGGGTTTTAAGTTTTTTTTGGGTTTTAAGGTCTTCTCATAGATTTTATGGGGTTTAAGAGTTTTTTAAATTTTTTGATATTTTTGAATAATTATTATGATTTTTATGGTGTTTTAGTGTTTTTTGGAATTTTAATGGAATTATGGCGTTTTTTGGGTTTTATATATTTTATGATTTTTTTTGTATTTGTAGTGTATTATTGATTTCTCTAGGAAGTTTATGTTTTTTATTGTTTTTAACATTTTTATGGGTTTAATGGGTTTTTAGATGTTTTAGCAGTTTTTAGGGTTTTAGGGTTGTTTAGTTTTTTTAGTTTTTTAAGGTATCCTTAGGGGTTTTTCTAGTTTTTTGGGGTTTTTACACTTTTATGGATTTTTTTAAAATTCTTTCTCTTTAATAGTTTTTAGGGAATCTTGAAGGATTTTAGGGTTCATTGGGTTTTTATGTTTTTTTGGGTTTATTGTTTTTTTTTTGAATTTTTGTAGCGTCTTTAAGGGATTTTAAATTTTTTTAATGTTTCAAGGATTTAAAGGGTTTTAAGAATTTATTTTTGGGTTTGAGGGATTTTATTGGGTTGTAGGATTTTTTATCATTTTTAGGGGGTTTTATAAATTTATGTTTTTTTAGGGTTTTCAAGATATTTTTTTGGGTTTTTAGCGCTTTTATTTTTTTAGGGTTTTCATATGAGTTTTTAGGGTAATTAGGGTTTTTATGTTTTAAGATATTTTTTGGCATTTTTTAGGTTTTTTATTTTTTTAGGGTTATTTAGGATTGTAATGGATTTATGGTTTTTAGGGTTTTTAGTGTTTTTTGGTTTTATAAGGGTTTTAAGTGATTTATCTTTGGATGGATTTCTTTGGGTTTTTAGGGTTTTATGATATTTTCTGTTTTATGTTTTTTTTGGTATTTTTTGGGATTTTTTAGGTTTTTAGGTTGATTATGGATTTTGAGGGGTTTACGGATTTTAGGGTCATTGAGATATTTTCTATTTTTAGAGGGTTTTTTATTTTTTAGTTTCTTATAGGTTTTTTGTATATTTTTTTACATTTTTAGTAGTCCAATGGTTTTTTAAAGAATTTAGACATTTTTCGGGATTTTACTATTTTTAGGGTTATTATTGGTTTTAGGGTTATTTTAAAGTTATTAGGGATTTCATAATTTTTTTGGGTTTTAACAGTTTTTAGGTTTTTAATGTTTTCATAGGGTTTTTGAGGGTTTTCATTGTTTTTTTTTCATTTTTAGGGTTTTCAAGGTTTTTTTTTGAGATTTTTATGGTTTTAACAATTTTTAGGGAATTTGACGGGTTTTATGGGGTTTAGGGTTTTCTGTGTTATTTTTGTTTTTAGGGAATTTGAGAGTTTTTTTGTGTTTTATTTAGTGGTTTTCAAGGCTTATATGGAGTGTTACATTTTTTTGGTTTTTTTAGGATTTTTTTTGTTTTACGGGTTTATAAGGATTTTTAGGATTTTTAGGGTTTTATAGGTTTTATGGATATTTATTTGAGTTTATAGGGTTTTATGTTTTTAGGGATTTTTAGCATTTATAAGGGTTTAAAGTTTTTTTTTACTTTTTAGGGGGTTTAGTGTTTTTATGGGTTTTTATGTTTTTTTGGGTTTTTTTTTTGGTTTTTTGGTTTTGGAGAGTTTTAAGAGTTTCTTATAGTTTATAAAGATTTTTAAGTTATTAGGTGTCTTAAGTTTTTTTTTTGTATTTTTTATGTTTTACTTAGTGTTTGTAGGGTTTTATGGTTATTGACATTTTTATAGATTTTTAGGGGTTTTAGGAAATTTTTGGGTTTAATGGTTTTTTTAAATTTTTATGGATTTTTGGGTATTAGGGTTTTTTAGTTTTTATGTGTCTTAAAGGTTTTAGTTGTTTTAAAAATTTATGTGATTAAAGGAGATTTATAGTTTTTAGCGGGATTTAGAGTTTTATTGGTTTTTAGAGTTTTAGGGGTATTCTGGTTTTTAGTGTTTTTATGGTCTTTTTAGTGTCTTTAGTGATTTTAGATTTTTTTTTATGTTTGTAGGGGGTTTTTTGTATTTTTAGGTGTTTTAGGTTTTCTAATGTTTTTTCCGGTCTTTTTGGTTTCTTTACATTTTAGATATTTTTATGGTTTTTTGTATTTTAGGGTTTTTTTAATGAATTTGAGGGTTTTTTTGGGATTTTTACGGATTTTAAGGGTTTTATGTTTTTTAGTGGTTTTATGTATTTTTAGTTTTTTAGGTTTTCTTATGATTTTTTATCTTTGTAGGGTTTTTGATTTTTTTTGGACTTTTAGGAATTTTTAGGATGTATATGGTTTTTAGAGTTTTTAGGGGTTTAATAGTTTTTTAGATTTTTAGAGTATTTATGATTTTTTTAGGTTTATGTGTTTTCTTGTTTGTTTAGGTTTTCTTAATTTTTTTCATGTTTTTAGGTATTTATAGTTGTTTTAGAGTTTTTAGTGGGTATTTAGGGTTTTATTGGGTTCTTAACGGTTTTTAAGTATTTTAGTGGTTTTTTGGTTTTTAGGGGTTTAGGGACTTTTTAGGGTTTTAAACATTTTTTTAGATTTTTAGGGATTTTATGTGTTTTTTAGGATTTTAAGGTTTTCTTTGGGGTTTTCAGGGGTTTTTTCAGTTATTTACATTTTCTGTAATTTTTAGGTATTTTTTAGGACTTTTATGGTTTTTATTGTTTTTTGATATTTTGAGGCATTTTAGGGTTTTTTAAGGATTTTAGATTTTTTAGGTTTTTTGGGATTTTAAGTATTCTCAAGTTATTAATGTTTTATTAGAGGGTTTCATGGTTTTTTGGGTTTTTAACATTTTTAAGGATTTTTTTGGATTTTGTGAATTTTACGGTTTTCATCGATTATGAGGATTTTTAGTGTTTTATGGTTTTTGGTGTTTTAGGGTTTATGCTGATATTTTTATTATAAATAAGGATTTTTAGTGTTTTCTAACATTTTTAGGGGTATAAAGGGTTTCTAATGTTTTTATGGGTTTTTATGGTTTCAAGGTTTTTAATGGTTTTTTGGTTTTTATAGTTTTTTGGGGTTTTAGGGTTTTTAGGGTCATTTTCTGTTTTTTAGAATTTTTTATGTTTTTAAGGGTTTAAGGTTTTTATGTTTTTATTATATATTTTCATTGTTTTTAGAATTTTTTAAAAAAAAATTAAGGATTTTATTGATTTTTATTATTTTTAGCGGTTTTTTGTGATTTGAGGGTTTTTTTTGTGATTTGAGGCTTTTTAGAGTTTTTGGGGGTTTTATATGTTTTTGGGGTTTATAGGTTTTCAAGGGCTTTTAGAATTTTTTGCGGTTTTAGGTTTGTTAACTGATTTTAGAATTTTATGGTTTGTTATGAATTTTGATAGTTTTTAGTGGTTTTTACATTTTTTGGTATTTTGTAACCTTTTTTAGGATTTTTATGAGTTTTTAGGTTTTTTAGGGATTTTGATGTTATTTATGGTTTTTAAGGTGTTTATGGTTTTTTAGTTTCTTAGATGTTTTATGATTTTTTAATTTTTTAAAATTTTATTATGGATTTTTAGTGTTTTATATATTCTTATATTTTTAGGTATATTCATCGGGTATTTAGGATTTTTATGGTTTTTAGGATTTTTATGGATTTTGAGGGGTTTTCTAGATTTTTTGGATTTTTTGGGGTTTTATTGTTTTTTGGGGAATTTAGGGGGGTTTGGTGTTTTTCACAGTTTTTTGGTTTTTTAATGTTTTTGATGTATTTATGGGTTTAAAGGGTTTAGAGTTTTTAGTTGGTTTTTAGGGTTTTTATGGGTTTTTAGGGTTTTTATGTGGTTTTATGGGTTTTAGTGGTTCTTATGGTATTTCCGGTTTTCATTTTTTCTGGTTCGTTTAGGGTTTTTACGGATTTTAACATTTTTAAGGTTCTTAGGGGATTTAAGTGTTCTTAGGTTTTTATGTTTTTCTTATGGGTGATCATGGGTTTTAGGTTTTTTAAAGTTTTCAATGATTTTTAAGGATTTATTAAGATATTGATTGTTTTTTAGGTTTTAAGAGATTTTGATTTATTTTAGGGGTTTTATAGTTTTTAGCGTTTTTAGCATTTTTTAGGCTTTGGGGGTTTTATGTGATTTCAGGTTTTTAAGGTTTTATTTTGGGTTTTTGGGGTTTTTGTCATTTTTAGGGTTTTTAAAATTTTTAGGAGTTTTAGGTTCTTTTTATAAAGTTTTAGCGGGTTTATGGGTTTTTAGTGTTTTTTAACATTTTTATGTGCTTAATGGTTTTTTTGATTTTTTTAGTGGGTTATTATGGTTTTTATGGGGTTTTAATCATTTTTTTGTTTAAAGGGTTTTTAGGGGTTTTAGGGAATATTAGGTGTTTTATCATTTTTAGGTTGTTTGTGGGTTTTATGTGTTTTTTGTATTTTAAGGATTTCTTAAAGGTTTTCATGGGTTTTCGAGCTTTATAAATTTTAGGCTTTTTTTGTTTCTTTAGGATTTTTAGAGATTATGGATTTTATGGATTTTAAGATGTTTAGGGTTTTTAGGATTTTTGCTGTTATTTCAATTTTTAGGGGTTTTTTGAGTTTTTAATGGTTTTAAAGGTTTTTAGAGTATTTTGACATTTTTATGGGCTAAAAGGGTTTTTAGAGTTTTAGTGGTTTTAGGGTTTTAATGTGTTTTTTGGATTTTTTAAGCTTTTAAGGGTTCATGGTGTTTAGGGGTTTTATGGTTTATAGGTGCTTTTGGGTTTTATGGGTTTTAAGGGGTTTTAGATTTTATAAAAAATTTATTGGTTTAGATGTTTTCAGATTATTTAGTGGTTTTTTTGGGTTTTTATGATTTTTTATAAATTTTTAGGTTTTTAGGGGTTTTATCCATTTAGGGCTTTATGGTTTTTAGGGTCTTTTAGGGTGTAATCATTTTATATATTTTTAGAGGTTCATGGGTTTAATTTTTTTTTTGTTTCAAGGGTTTTTATTATTTTTTTACATTTGTAGGGATTCTTAGGTATTTTTATATGCTTTAATGGTTTTCGATATTTTAATGGTTTTTATGTTTTTGTGGTTTTTAGGGTTTTTAGGGTTTTCGTAATATTTTTTGTTTTTAGGGGTTTCATGTTTTTTTTTGTTTTTAATATTTTCTTAGGGTTTTTAGGTATTTTATAGTCTTATTCATTTTTAGGGATTTTTTTGGGTTTTTAGGATTTGTATGGGGTTTTAGGGTTTTTAGGAATTTTGAGGGATTTTAGGGGTTTTTAATTCTTTATGGGTTTTTTCTTTTTTGGGGTTTTTGTTGAGTTTTTAGGGGTTTTAAGATTTTCTAGACCTTTTTTTTTGTTTTTTGGGGCTTGAAAGGATTTCATGGTTTTTTGTGTGTTTTAGGGGTTTTAGGGTTTTTAGGGTATTTATGGTTTTAGGTGTCTATTGTTTTTAAGGGGTTTAAGGTTTGTTTGTTTGTTTTTTGGATTTATATTGTTTTTTGGTTTTGAGGGGTTTTATGAGTTTTTATGATTTTAAGGATATATTTGGGAATTTTATGTTTTTTATGGGTTTTTATGTTTGTGGGGATTTTCAGGGTCTTTTGAGGGTTTTAGGGTTTTTAGGGTTTTTGTGATTTTGAGGATTTTTTCTGTTTTGGGGTTTCTTTGGGTTTTTATCACTTTTATGTATTTTAGGGGTTTTAAGTGTTTTTAGGTTTTTAATGTTTTATTAGGGTTTTTGGATTTTTTATGATTTAAGGGATTTTTAGTGGGTTTTAAGATTTTTATTGGTTTTTATGGTTTATATGAATTTTTAGGGGTTTTAGGTTTTGTAAATTTTTTTGTGGTTTTAGGGGTTTAGGGGCTTTATATGTTTATAGGTTTTTAATGTTTTCATAAGGTTTTTCTAGGATTTTATGGTTTTTTATATTTTTATCTATTTTTAGGGTCCTTTACGATTTTTATGTAATTTAGTGGTTTTAGGTATTTTTGGGGGGTTTTACAGTTTTTTAGGTGTTTAGTTTTTTTGGGTTTTTTTTTAGTTTTTTTATTTTTAGCGTTTTAAAGGTTGTATAAATTTTTTGAATTCTTTTAGGGGTTTCAAGGGGTTTTATAGTTTTTAGTGTTTTTAGGGGTTTTATGGGTTTTATGTGTTATCTATGTTTTATAGGGTTTTATGGTTTTGGGGGGGGGGGGGGGGGGTTGGGGTTTTAGTGATTTTTAGTATTTTTAGGGGTATTAATTTTTTTTTGGTTTTAAGGTTTTTTTCGGGTTTTCTGAGTTTTCATGGATTTTCACATTTTGAGGGATTTATTGGAATTTTTTAGGATTTTATTGTTTTAAGGGTTTTAGGTATTTTTTGTGTTTTTAGGGGTTTTAGATTTTTTATATTTTTAGCATTTTTTGGTTTGCGGTGTAATGTCTCAAAAATTCTATGTAATGTTTTTTCATTATATAGAAATATTCTGACACCACACGCTTTGACGACATGTGATTCTGAGGATTTGTGAGTTTGGAATGGAATTTTCAACATTTTTTAGTATGCTTGAGTAAACATTCGAGAAAGTTTTTCTAACTTTTGAACCAGTGCTCGGATCATAAATATGAGGGTACCATAGAATTCAGAATACTGGGACTTTCCCAGAAAGGACGTAACTTCGGCCGACAAGGGCCGAATGAAAAGTTGATTTTTGGACTTTTTGAAAAATATTAAAATAACATTAAAAATGTTATTTTATTTTTCTTTTAATATATATTGAGCAGAGAATGGTGCCGCTGTTGTGCAGTGACGATGCACATTGATGAGTCCCATTAATGGCTTGTTAACTCACAGCATAACGACGCTTTAATGATGCATAACAACGCGACGTCGTAGCGTAACAGAGACGGTGCGACGTGTTTTCCTTCTATTTTTGTTAACGCGTTGGTGAGACAAGAAATTAAACTTTGAGGAATCTATGAAAAACCTCTAATGAACTTGCTCTCCAATAAAGAACGACAATTCCAAAGAATGTCAAACATCTTCGATGCACCTCAAAGAATGATGTTTGATGCGATGAACGACAACAACATCTTGAAACCTCGAGTATGAAACTTTGCGACATCAAACGTCCAAGGGGTGGGGGTTAGTTTATTTTAAAGTTCCTCCCCATTTTTATTCTAGAAATGATAAATGCATATCAAACCACAAACATGTTGATCTGAAAATCATGTGTTCATGTGGGAGGATGACTTTTCTTTTGGGAGTTTTTATCCAGGGTTAGTTTATCTATTGTTTGATTGAGCCACAATCACAAAGCCTCTACTTTATTATAAACTTCTAACGTGGAGGGAACATGCTGACACGAATAAGGCCTTGGCACCTACGTCGTGTGAGTTCGTTGTGGTCGCACCCTTAAAGTGGTGAAAGATTATTCTGAGACCTTTGTGATGAAGAGGAAGTTCTCTGGAGAGCACAGGCTCAATCGGTGCGAAGAACGGACCACCCGAGCGCATCCAGTGGTCCACCGAACATCTTCTGACATCGGTAGTAGTGTCATGTGACGACAGACATGGGTGGAGGGGGTGGTGTGCTCGTCGGTGAGCCATAGCGGTAAGAGGATAGGGAAATAGGGGGTGGCATTCTTGGTGGCACTCCGTTGTTGTAGGAGGTCACGGTCGGATGGTCGTAAGAACAATGGGGTGATGCAGCGCCCCCCCCCCCCCCCGTGTAATGAGAGCCCGCGACCGGGTGGCTAGAGAGCTATAGTCACTCGTTCGTGGTAGGAGGGTCATGCGCGTCTATGGGGCTAGTGAAGGCCGGACATGGTAGCTGGCAGCGTCCCGGCTAGGGGGTTCACCATCGTCCCACACTGCGTAGGACAAGTTTTGGGCTGGTGGGCCAGACCCGCGTCGGTAGGATAGATCTTAACCCTTTGGGCCAAGCCGGATGAGACCGCGTTGTTGGGTGACCTGATGGACTAGATCCTCGGACAAAATGGGTCGGGTTAGTGAGGCCCATTGGGTCTGGACCACTGGCCAGGCTGGACCAGACCATCCCAGACCCAAACTGAGTCAGGTCGAGTTGGTCGAACTAAACCTGGCTATGTGGACCCCTAGGCCAGGTAGGTCAGGTCGGTCTAACAGGGATGGACTGGAAACTGATGAAATAAGCCCCTATTTACTAAAATTATAATAACTTGCAAACCTATAATCCGATTGATGAGCCATTTGCGGCCGATGAGGCATATCTTTTGGAATGACTTGAGGAGGATTTCATGGAAGTTGAGATGTGACGAATGGCTTGAGGATCAATTCTCCCAGGAACTCTACATACGGAACTCTAATGTTGGATAAGACCTGAAGACTTCTGACTTTTGACTCGGTATGACTCGACTATGGCCCAGTGAGAAGAAATTATCTGTGATTGTACATGACCATGGTGGGAATTACATCTGTGTGACTTTTCAGGCCCATGGTATGCGATGAGGAGGAGTACCTCAATTGGACAAGATTAGTGGGAAGCACTTCTGTGTGACATTTTAGGCCCTCAGTATGCGATGAGGAGGTGTACCTATGTTGTCTAAGGTTATTGGGAATCACTTCTGTGTGACTTGGAAAACCCATTGTACTCGATAAAGGGGAATTTCTCCAGCATCTGAGGTATTCGATGGTGTGACTGATGATTCTTCTATCACTACCCTAAATATATACCTGGTGTGATCTATCTTGTGCTTTGTTCTTTACATTGAGGATTTTTGTGTGGTATTTACTTTTTGTTTTAGGGTCCCTACAGAGTATCACATTAATCACCCCTGCATGGGCTCCACCCACTCGTGTCGTGTCCCATGCAGGTGATCTGTGTTTTGACAGAGACTTTGTTGGACTGCGACCCAGAGGTACTCAGGGAAATGGGACCGATGGACGCTACGACATTGGACTTGGTAGCCTAGGACTAGCTGGGGCCTAGTAATATTTGTTGTACATGACATTCTACTTTGGATTCTATTATCTACAATATCCTCACAATTATGTGGGGTTTTCCACAGATGACCATTAGAGTTTTATTTTTGTACTTTAGTGTTTTAGATATTTTCTTGGGTTTGTATTATGTTCCACTTTTATTAGTTTTACTTTTAATCAACACTGTTTTAGTGATACATGTTTCCTTTTCAGTGAGTGGGATTTGGTTGGGCATGTGTGTGCATACAAGTACTCAGGTAAATGCCTCCCACTTGCAGATTGATGCCTACGACGCTAGTCTGCAACCCCTAGCCTCTATGAGGCGGGATTGAGGTAGTCACAACACAGTCCCTGGGGGATGGGTCATGAAAAAGTGGTATCAAATGGTGGTCGGTCCTACCACCAAGACTGAGAGTTTATTTTTTGTTTTGGGGAAATAGTTTTAAGTTTTTTGAGCATGAATTCTTGATTTGGGGAGTCCAGTGTTAGTACGGAGGCCAACGTATCCATATACCAGGACCTTAAATTCTACTTTTTGGATCTATACATGAAAACAATGGTTGCATAAGTGTCTCCTTATATTATTTTGAATAAAATTCAGCTACCCAGGCATAACCTTCTGACTGTGGTACAACTTGATCTATCTGAGGATGCCTTAACATGGATGAACATCCAAGATCACGATACAAGGTTATGAGGATAGCGCACCTAGATACATGGAATCCGTTCAGGGACTAGTTTTAGTGGTGGCCCCACCGGGTGGTGCCCCACTGCTGCCACCACCCGATGGTCAGTGTTTACTGTCAGCAGTTCCGATAGAGGACTTACACAAAATTAGTGACATGAACGTGTTTCAGATACAGAGACCTCCAATGTTATGGGGAGAGACAGATCCTCAGGTCGCTGAGGACTGGTTGGAGGTAGTGACACATGTCTTTCGCTTAGTGAGGACATCGCATGACCAGATGGAGATCTTATAAGCGATACTTCAACATGTATTGGTAGGAAGATGGTGGAGATTGACCACCTAGATGCATGATAATGCGACCCTCACCTAGGTATACTTTGAGTGTATTTTCTGGGAGGAGTTTCTTTCCTAATACATTGCACTTTTTACGCATTCCAGAGCTACTTCATCTATAGCAGGGTAGCATGATGGTGTCTGAGTACTCAGTGAGGTTCACCGATATTTCTCACTACATAGAAGACATGGTGTGAGACCCTTTCTTTAGGGATCAAGCCTTTGAACAGCGAGTCAGGTGGGAGATAAAGGCATCGATGTTGTCTCTTTGCACCCCTACTAAGGCTGGTGTACTAGAATGAGCTCTTCTGGTAGAGAACTTATTGTCATAACAGGCACCCTCAACTAGAGCTACCATCATACCTCATGTGTAAAAGTCTTCAATAGTCAGCAGACAATAGACAAGAGGGACCAAGAATGCCAGGTCTTTCAGAGTATTACCCTATGACTCAGGGTCGACAGTTCAGGGATCCCAGACCAGAGGGTGTCATCCAGGAACTAGGATTTTCTTCTCGTGAGGCGAGGAAGCACACATGGTATGTGAATTCCTGACCCGCCGCACAGAAGACCAACATACAGTCGAGGGGATGCGAAGGTTGAGGCAACTGTTCAAGCAAGGAGGTCATAGGGTGGAAGACGTGGTATTGGAGCAGGCCGAGAAG
>OY728141.1:146104126-146220633 GCA_963277665.1 Viscum album
AACTTGGTATATGAAGAGCTTTGGCCTCCCAAGAATTTAAAAGTTTTTAAAATTTTATTCATTATGGTGAAAATGATGAAATGGAGTGTTCCACACTTATGTTGAATGAGATGATAAGATTAATAAATGGTTAAGGATCCTAGAAATAGCGAAGAAAGAAACTAATAAATTTATAGGTAAGCCCAAAACGTATTCCATGTGTGCTAAAATACATTTTGGGGAATGTATGTTAGGATCTATAATTTGTTACTGGTTTGGAAAGTTTGTTTAAAATGTTTGTGGCTTCACATAAATTTCATGAATAGTCCAATAATGAGATAAAAATATCCAGTTTATAGTTAGATAATTTAGCTTCAATGAGTTGGGAAATTATGAAAATAACTGTCGGATGTAAATTATAAATATATGAAATCAGTATGATAGGAAACAAAAAGGTTTGGTAAAAACTTTTGTTGTTATAAAATTGATTTTGATACAACTAGTGAAGTGACAGAATGATATTGATATACCAGTATTTTTTAAAGGATAACTATATGGTCACTATTTTTGACAGACCTTTTGAGGAATTTTTTTTGACGTGAATATAAGTTCTTAAGGACCATTTTGGGAGGTTTTTTGGGTTATTTTTATTTATGTATTTTTTTTAATGTGGATTTATGTTTTAACATTTGGAACTCTGTTTTTAGATATTGATATCATTTATGGTTTGTTTTATCTTCTATACATAACATTGTTATAAGGGATGTACATGATATTCTTAGAATATATGAGGATGATATTGTGGTTATGAAATAGATATACATCATGTAATCATGTTTCCTTATGTTCTTATTCTTATAATTAATTTAATTCTTATACTATATCTAAAAGATAGTAAATCAAAAACATTATTGGTTTAAATTAATCAATTGTCTTTTGACTCATCACATAATTATAGTTTTGTGATGGATGCCCTTAAAATTTCCATGTTTTATATCACTCTCTATTAGTCTTTGAGATTTATAGTTATCATCCATGTCCATTTTTTTATATAGGTAACCCTATAATATAATATTTAATGAGATAATTGTACTTCAATTTTGTTCTTTTAAATGTTATAGATGTATAGACTCTTTTTACGATGTGGGATTTTCAATGATGTTTCTGAGCCCAATTTTAAAATTGAGATAACATAATTTCCGAAAAGGGGGAATGATGTAACATCAATTTTTTTATTAAATAATAAATTTTCATATATATTAATATTTTTTAATTTAATATTAAATTTTATATTAATGGGGATACTAATAATGATATAATAACCAACACACAACATTATATTTCTTTGAAATCTTTTGTTGCACAGGATGCTATGTTTTAATGAAAAATAATACAACAACAATAATTTTTTTTAAAAGGTAGTTAACGGCTAGAAATTGTGTTATTAAGAATGAAAAAAATTATCTATATTTTGATTTTAAATATTTTTAAATGTTTTTACAATTATACAATAAATATTAGTGGCATAAAATAGGAATAAATCCAATTTTGAGTAGAAAAAACGAATATTTTTAAACGATCATTATAAAACCTCTTGATGGTGAAACTTTATTGAAAAAATATTTTTAACTTTTCTATGTTATATTTTCAGAAATAATATTCTTCTATATATTTGAGAAATCAAAATTTACTTTGGTTAAATTTTTTGTTTTTTTATGAAAAAATTCATATTTTTATGAATAGTGATAAATACTACAATATATTTCAAAATTTCCATTTAATATAAAATATTAACATAGTTAGATTGGAATTTTAATTGGTTTTAATGTTTAATTAAATTATTAATCTATAATAAAATCATATAATGGTAATTGGATGTAATTTTACATTTAAATTGTGTAAAAAACAAGTTAATATTTTGATAGTTTTTACTTCTTTAAAATTAGTTTTCTGGTATGAGTATGGGAATTAAATTTATATTACATTGTTACATGTCTATGTTTTGAATTTGTAAAAGTATATTCCATATTTTTAATCACAATTTTCAACTTATATATAACGACACCTTATATTTTTTTTGGCATTATGTATAATAACATGAGTTATTATTTTTATTTACCATTGTTAAAGGGTAAATCATATAAATAAGGCTAAAAAATAATAAAATTATAATAATATAAAATTAGCATAACACATTTACTAATCCTATTAGATGTTGTATATCTGACCATGACAATCCGCAGGTTGAATTTAGGACCCCATGGTGACACATGGGTGTGATAATGACCTTTTAAATTATTTTATTTAATGAAAAGGGTAATATAGAATAAACTAGTATATCCTAAATAAATAAATTTTAATTTTGACTTTATAAACGTTATATTCAACAATATAGAATAATTATAAATATATAAATTTTTACTACATCATGTTAGTATATTTATAATTAACAGACATTGAATTGATAAATATATTTATGACACCATGCTGATTCAACAATTACCTTATTAATGAAATATTCAATGAAATGATATTATAATTATTAACATAAATATAATTTCAAAATTTTCATTCCAAATATGAATATTTTGGATGAAAGTGATATGTTACAGATGATTTAATGCCTTTGTTTTTAAGTAATGATGTTTTTATGACTTTATCATATATCAATATCTTAATACTGTCATAATTGACAAAAATGTGTTTAAAAAAATTAATATCATATAAAATAATATAATATTAATAAAAATATAATATTATAAAAACATACTTATATAACGTTATAAATTTCATTAATGATCCAATTATGGTCTTAATAGCATTTTCATGTTACTATAGTAACCATATATTGTGAAAATACAAGAAGACTTAGTATGAGTTAATGTGTTTAACTGAGGGTTAAATCTAGAAGATAAGGTTATTTTATTGACATAAAATTTATAAAATATTTTGGTTGGTAGGATTTAGAACTACACTCATCTTATCATCTATATTTATCACTTTATAACTATATAATTCAAAAATCAATTTATTTTAAAATAATATGTCAAGACATTACCTAAAGTACCCTCCTCCCTATTATAAAATGCCATTAACTCTACCCACTTACTCACATATCTCAAGACCCATGGCTTATCCAAATTATATTCAAATATTCTCCCAACATCCCTCCCTTAATCATAGAATCCTTAACATGTGAAGAATGAAATTCAAGTAATCCATTTCGCTAAAATTAGAATGAGTTACCAGATTTAGAGGTAACATATTCCCTCATGCTCCATTCCTTAATTTTCATCATCCAACCCCCAAAACAATATTTATTCCATTATTTTATATCAAAAAAAGTGTCCTTAATATAATAATATTTTATTATGATAACGGTTAATCCTACTTCTACAAACACCACCTTCTAATAGACATAGATCATATTGTTTCTATGTTCGGGGAACTACTGCCTACCGAAATTATGATTGTTCAATTTTCTAATACCAACATTCATGGATGAAATTTTTATTGAAATGTATTTATATATGATATATAGTATATTTTTATTGTATATATTCTTCAGTAATTTTCATTTACAATATACATTTACGCTTCCCATAATGTGTAAATAAGATTATTTCATTTGAGAAAGTGTGGACTACCGCCCCTCAATATGATATAACTCGTTCATTTGATACATAAATCATATAAATGATGGAGTTAATGATGTTATTTAACAATATAAAATTATTATTATAATGGAATTATAATATACCTATGTAAATTTTATTTTTTATTCCTTTAATATGACAATAAAATGAATGTAGCATTCATATGTACGTAAGACCTATCGTCTCCATCAGCAGTTCATTTAATTTCATATCTCCATATGTTATGGAGATTTATAAAAACATATATATTGGTTATATATGATATTATAATTATGAATAATATTTTATGGATAATTAAATTTTTACTACATAGATAATTATCCTCAAAAAATGATCATTTTTTATTCAAATACCAAACATCGAAAAAACACCTCATAAGAACTAAAATAATTAACTAAATCTTGTAACATAGTAATAAGTTATAAAATGAATAATAAAAAATATAATGTTTTTAAATCATTTATAAATTAACATATGTTTATTATTCAGGAAATTAAATAATTAACAAGACAAGTCAGACTCAAGGTATGAGACTTCATCTCAATCTCCATTCATTATAGAATTTCATGATAATATACACCATTATTATTTAATAAGATGTATATACAGAAACTATGACACTTAATATCAATATATTATGTATAATAATGTCATTTATCAAATCATGGATATTAATATTTAAATAATCAATGTGCTATGGGACACATTAAACAATTAAATATTTATTTTCAAATCTTTTTCTTCCTAATAATAAATTACATATTTATTTATATGGTTATAAAAGTAATATAATCGATATTTTAATTCTGTATTTAATTTTATTCAAATATTTCAAAATTAATATTTGTATTTGATGCATTTTACTATTATTACAAAATGAAAAAAAAGTATTTCTTTAACGTATACGGTGATAATGACATCACTATTGTCGTAAATGTTATTTGATATTTGGGATCAACTATACTCATCAGTGTCTTTTAAAATGAAAATAAATCCCTTATTACTTTATTTGTGTATTATGGTATTGAAAATGGGTTCTTAAATGAAAAAAGGATTTTATGTGGAAATTTTTTTCATATTGGATTAGAACATGCTTTCAAAAAATGGGATTTGTGATGATCATTTTTTATTCATGAAATAATACATAAATATTATATGAAATTGGTGAGCATGATATAGGTTATATGAAGTGTTGAGAATCATTATTAGACAAGGGTGATCCCAACACAGCTTATAAAAAGTCTTTATCCAAATAATGTCTCATGTGTGAGTTCGTTACAACTTATACAAAGGGTGATCTCCATTAAAGATCGTCAATTTTGAAGTCAACCATATGGTTATTCCAATTGGAAGAAGTTTGAAAGGGTGTCATGTATATTATTCTATAATTCACCTAAACGATTTTTAATTTATTAATACTGGTTTTACAATTTTTCATTTAGAGAAAAATATTATAGAAATTCATGTTAAAATGTTTTTTTAATCCGCTCAATGATCTCTGAATGGGTTATCTGGTTTTTACTAGACTAATGGTTTCTCATTATTTTTATGTCCCTTACTAAGATTATTTTTTCTCATACAATTTTTTTAAATTTCTTCCCACGATTTAAGGGAGAATATAGTGAAGAAAAGGATTATGGAAAAGTTATGATTATAAACCATGTAAAGAAACCATGTTTTTTAAAATGTTTTTATGTTATTGAACAAACAGATACATATATAAGTACACAATTTTTAGTTATATGTTTTTGTTATGTGATAGTTATGGCCTAATTTACTAAATCTCTAACCCTAAAAAGATCCTCAATGTAAATTATTGACATAACTCAATATTATGTAGTATTTAAGGATAAGGACTTATAGAACTCCATTGTTGTTAACTTTCCTTTATCTGAGATATTATTTAAAATTATAATTTTAATTCTTTTATTTAATTGTTTATATTTAATATAAAATGATTTTTTGGAATTTAATTTACACTTCAAAAAGTTATTCCATGACAAAATACTTCTGGAACCAATATTTTCTATAGGTTATTATTTGACAGAATGATGACATGATTCTGAAACCTACTTATTTTCCATATTTTATGTTATGATGAACTTTTAATGAAAACACTTTTCATTTAATGGCTTTTTATATCATTAAAATTTTAGGATCATTATATATATATATATATTATTTTTATTAGGGGATATGTTGGACCTAAACCTCCATCAAATTTAATAGGTTACGATTCATATCTCATGAGATAAATAGGACTAGAATGGGGAGTGAGACATGTTCTGTAGGGAGATATCTATCCACTTTTATAGTCTTAGGAGTGGACCATAATTTCTATGATAGATTAACATTTGAACCTAATCTACTACTATATTCTTTGTAATATGCATTAAACTACTAATAATTTATTTTTTATTGCTTAGGTGTATAAAAAACAAATATTTCTTAAGAAACATTTATTCCCTCATGGTTTATGTAGGATGAGTATATTATAATTCATGTATTATTAGTGACCATTATTTTATCTATGACTGAATTTTATGTTCTTTGATGTGAAGGGTTTGGTTTAAAAATTTTATTTTCATGTTCTCAAACCCATATGAATAATTTATATTGATATCTCCCTTTTAAAACTTAATTATTCATAAGATCTAAACCCATTATTATGTTTTTTCCCATATTATGATGATCATTATTATCTATGATATTTCTATGAAGAGTTATATTTATGATCAACATTGTGGGAAATAGTGTATCTCAATATGGACCAGTTTTTTACGTGTCTATGTTTTTAAAAGGCACCATGCCATTTTGATCATCATGCATCATTTTGTCTAATTTAATGAATAACATATAAAATTTTGTGATATTTAAGTATTATAACTTTTGTTCATTAACATTCTTCAATGATGTAAGAAATTGAACCTGAATTAAATTTTTTTTTTTGAATATAATCAATGAATCAAAGGGATCTCATGTCATGTTATGAACAACCAGCCATCCATTGAAAGATGTTTAGGCTGAGAATCCAATCCTAATAATAGGGTATTATATATGGGATAGGAACTTGTATTTTAGTGTTTCTTTGGATTTCTATATGTTAATGGATTAGTTATCATATAAAAAATACTTCCAATCACCTATCTTGATGTCCCAATTTTCACATTTATCCAGATATCCTTATTGATCTCCCCTCTAATAGGAAAATAATGTTCTGATATCCTTTATTCGGTTAAATATTATGAATGATATAAAACCCTAGAATAGGATTATATACAAATATTTATTGGAATTATAGTGTTTCCCTAGGCCATAGGAATATATTATTCTCCCTCAAATGGAATTCTCATTTGGTGGCCAGGTGTTTCTGAGGGTATCACTACATTGGGGCCACCATAGATTATGAATGTTGGTAAAGTGTTACATGGGATATATCACTCCCTTTTAGATCATGGGATGTGTTTAATGGTTAATTATAAGTTGAATTTTCTACCTCAAATAATTAAAATAAATGAAAAGTGACATGTTTGATAATTAAAATTATTTCCATATGAATCCCTCTCATGTGAGAAATTTTGAATATCTCTAGGTCGAAGATAAGGTTTCTATGATAGATTCTAAATCTATATAGGTCTTAATGCAATTAATGCTACAACAAGACAGGGTTTAACTATAGTTTTTAAAATTCTAAATAAAATTTTCAAGAGCCACTTTCAAATATCATTTTAAACAAAACCTATATAAAATTTACATTAAAGTAATCATATATACATAGGTACTCATATAAATTATAAAATAATATGTATGAAAATATTATATCAAATAATATAAAACATTCCATAATTTATTAAGGAATAAAATAATTAATTATATGTATTTTTTTTAATAAAAAAGTAACACATGTTTTAAAAATCTCATTAGAAATAATAAAAAACATTCCCATGAAATTTTACACACAATAAAATATATTATAAAGGGATTTATAATAATAATAAAGATATAAAAATTCTTAACTAAACCATACCAGTCAACCATCCTATCCTCTTAAGTCCTTGAAAACTAATATCAGAAAATATTTAATTTCCCTAAACACCAGAACCATCTGTCACACTTGATCAGGACATCCTTTACCAATGAAAATATAAGAGACCTCATTCAAGAGTAATCTAACACATAGAGTAAAAAATAAATGAACATAAATTATTTAAAAAAATTATCACAAACTTACTTTTAATGTAAAACTATTTAATGTATTACAATGCATCATTGGGATGTTACATGAGTTTACAAAATCATAAAATAAATTTAACATAGCCGGGGTAGCACACTTAATCCTTATATGAAATGTCTATTTATATTTATTTTTCCAATGATTATATTCCATATTCATTTAAGATAATCATAGTGATATCAAAATAATTCCTAATCACATGATATGGTTTGATGCAATATCTTATTTTGATTACAAATTTTGACTAAAAAACATTTCAATGCATGAAATGTTTTGTCTCGTAGAATATCGTTTCTTCATCCATTATGTAATGTTTTATAATACATTAAAATAGAATTTATTCATCTTGTAGATTATATAGATGTTTTATCTTAAATCATTACTACATACATATGATTATGTTTTTATAGCAGTCTTAGTATAACATCATCTGATAGACCTCATTGTACATTTATCTCTTAAATATTATAAATCCATGTCTATGAAAATATTTATTTATGCATATTATTTTCAAATTACATTTCATGTTATGTAAATGAAAACATTCATTAATGGGGGAGAACATTATATTTATAGAAATAATGATT
This sequence comes from Viscum album, assembly GCA_963277665.1. Taxonomy (NCBI): domain Eukaryota; kingdom Viridiplantae; phylum Streptophyta; class Magnoliopsida; order Santalales; family Viscaceae; genus Viscum; species Viscum album. The sequence continues at coordinate 146,112,583 of OY728141.1, forward strand.
TTTTCTATAAAAAAATTAAAGAAAACTTGGAATGTTTTATTGTTAGTAATTTATAAACATTTAAATATGTAGTTTTCCATTTTTATAAGTAATGTTAGATAGCATTGAATGAATAATTTTTATTCAACAATCTCACATTTTCTAGACATAATAAAACATAATATTGATTGATAAAAACTAAGGTCAAACAATAAATTATATATACTTACCCAATATTATAAATTCAATTCCATTATCCTTTTTTTAAAATATTGATATTTATTAACAACAATCCCATTAGTTGAAAATTTTTATATCTCCAAAATATTATGTTCATTCACACTAATATTTTCATAGTTATTTCAAAGAAATTAAAAAGATAAAATACATTATCTCCCTTCTTCAATTCCATAAATAATTTTTGAGAAGTAAAATGATTTCCTAGTATGATAGGTAAAAATATATTATCAACCGACATATTTGTAAAAATTAATAAAAAATATATAAGGAAATTAAAAAATGAAAATTTTAAATTTTAAATTTAAAAAAAAAATTAAGGAAGAACATTCATCGAATATTTTATTCTAAAAAGCCTTGTTATTTTACATTAAAATCCTTCTAGTGTTCATAATAATAATTCAATCATTACTTTTATAATTTTTTAAGATCACATTCATCTTCTTGAGATACTAATGATATTTCTAAAACACAAAAAATAACATGCATCATTCTTACAACCTATTGATCTAGAAATTGACATTTCTTATTGTCATTAAAACTCTCTTCTAATTTAGTCAATGTTCTATTTAATATTGATATTTCATCTTCTAAAAATATGATTTATATTCCATTATTTTAGATTTCATCATACTGATTACTTATGAGATATTATATATTATCACCAAATATTGAAGTATAAAAAACTATAGAAATATTAGATCTGTTATATTTTGGTGCTTATTATCTATATCCTAAAATTATATATATTTTTTCATCATAAAATATTCTATGTCCAACTATGGCATTGATCAACATGAAACCATCATCTTTCATTATTGATCCACATTATAGATTCCATTGAATTATTTGAATTCTTCCTTTTTGAATAACAATTTCAGTATTTTGTTCCAATGAATATATGTTGACTAAACATTAATGTTTCATTTAATGTATTTACATCTAGATTATAAGTTTGGAAATATATTAATTATTTCGTCAAACATTTTTATTACTTAATTAATGTAATTCATCTTCCTATTTAATCTATGGATACTTTTACTAGATGTTTAGTTCTTGGACCTAAGTAAACATTATGAATAAATACATAATGTGGCTTAATGTGTTAAAAAACTCTTATTACTTCATAATAATTAATATTTTTAGATATTCATAACATTGGATTCCTTATTTATATTCACATTGTACACAATTTTTATTTGTTCACAATTATATTTATCCTCTAAATATTTTTTTATAAACTATAATGAATAATATCTTATTAATATTTGGTAGAAAATAAAGTTTATGTTCCCTCAATTATTCTATAAGATCTAAATTCATTTATAATTATTTCTTGAATGAATAAAATTCCTTTTCATTGTTTATATTTTTAACATCAATATGAAAAAAAATTAAAATTATTTAATTCACCCAATATTTCATTCTATTTTTCCTTATGAATGGATGATTTTTCTACTAAATTGTGGGTTAATTGATGTTTTCATTTAAAAACAACTATATAAAAATCATAAAAAGTTTAATCAATCAACCAAAATATTACGTCCTGAGATATTAAAAACATGAATGACATTATTAGGCTCCTCTTATGAAATATCTTTTAATGTTTTTCTTCCACACATTTTAGATTTTTTACCTCTTTCACTATTTTCAAATATATATATATATATTTATTTATTATTTTATATAAAAGTCATGCACTATATTTAATCTTAATCCAGAGTAATCATATATATTTTCTTCCTTATATTTCATCAATGTATGAAATTTCTCAATAGACATGGTATTTACCTTTTTTAATAGGAATTGGAGCTAAATTATTTTTGTATTTTCTATTTTCATTGAAATTTTCATCTACATTTATAATTTAAATAGTTGATAAAAAATTTATTATTTCTTCATAAACTATATTTTATAAGAAACAAAAATAATTTACTTTTTTAAATTTTATATTCAACAATATATGATTTTCCCTCATATCTGAGTTACCTAATTAATTATATTTTTAACACCCCTATGATTTTAAAAAGAATATATATGATGCTTAGATAAAGATATATCTTCAATTTCAATTAACATTATTTCACATATTAATTTAAAATAAAAAATATTTCAACAAATTGAATTTTATTGTGTTGAAAAGAAGGTCTTATAAAATATATATTGTTCATTTAGAGTATTAATATATCATATTATATGAAAAAGATAAATTTTCACCCAATTTCCAATATTCCCCCCATATGAAGATAAGTTGGACACATTCCTAACATTTAATATGAGTAGTTTTGGTTACTTAAAATTTTCTATATCTAAAAACAACCTAACATTTTATAAAACGTTTGAATTACTAAACTTGCTCCTCATGCTAGATGTATTTATACAAAATCTACCAATTTCTATGTACTAAACAAAAAATAATATATGAAAATATAAATCATTGAAAAATTAATATATTATATATAATGAACATTGTAGAATAAAAGTACTCTCAGTATCTCTAATTTAATTAAAAATTGTAATCATATTTTTCAAAATGAAAAGCTTACAATCCTTGAAATACAACAAAAGACATCATAATAGAGCCTTGTCTTTCATTGTATAACAATTATATAAATATTATCATTATAGCTATTACATTATAGATATAATGAAAGGAAAGAATAAATGGTGATCATATAAACATTCAAAAATTTTAAAACAATAATTAAATAGACACACTATAATCCAAAAGTGATTTGAGATATTTTATGAAACATATTTTCACGATGTATATATGGTGACCCACCTCTTCATTAAATTGACTATTAGAGAGAGATTTTTTCAACCTCCTGAGTTCCAGTAGATCAAAATGATAAAAAAATTTTGATCAACAATTTAAATTATTCATAAAATATAATAAAACTAAACTATTTAAATTTTTAAATAACATTGATATATGTATTATCCGATGAAGAGTTATAAAAATGTAACATAAATGTTTAGAAAATCATCATTTATAATAGAATAAAAAGTTATTATAATACTGAATTGGTAGAAAAAAAATATTAATAATTTAATTCATAGATAAAAATATAATCATTAGTATGATTGTTTTTAAACTTATATATATACTTCCTGGATTTTAAAAATAGAAGAAAAAATGTAAAATAATTTTTGTCCTTAAGAAATATTAATGATACCTTATCAATTTTTTATGAAAATTAATGATTTTTAATTCATAACTACATAAATATCTATAAGAAATTTAGTGAAGCTATTTTTTAAAGAATTATTTTTATAAATTATATTTCAACAATAAGAAATTTCAATAAAAAAATTTAATGAAATGTAATACATTAAGAGAAGAAAAACTATTTCAAAAAAATTTATAAGATCCCCCAATTGATCATTAATTTATATTTTTAAGGATATGTTTTAAACATGAATATCCTGAATAATTATTTTATGTTAAAAATTACTATATTAAATTTAATATATTAAAATCTATAATATTTTAGGGATTTAGACATATATATTCATGTTGTTATTGTATATTGATGAATTATTTAAAAAATACTCACTTTTTGTTTGATATTAAAGGAAATGGTCTCTTATAACTCTGTTTCAGGAATGTTAGTGATGTGGTGGGTTTTTATCTATGGGATATTGAACATTTATTATCCCACAAAATTGGAATCATTCAAAAACAAAATCAAAATTTATTGAGTTTGTGTTGTAATCACAACACTAGATCACAACAAATTATAGCTACTAAATATTTAGTTTAAACAGTTAATTGTTATATGGAGTATTTTATTTTACATGAACATGAATTTAATTAATAAAATATGAAATTAAAATATTTATATATATATTCTCTTTCCATTTTTTATCAACTGAATCGATTATAGAATAGCATTATAGTTCAAAATTAGATACAAAATAATATAAGTGTCCAAGATATATTATTCCTATAATGAATAATCAGTATTTTCAAATATTTATAATTATAATATTTCATATATTCATGAAATAATTCACAAAAGAATACACATACAATAAAATCTTTCCAATTTTGTTTTAGATTCGGTAAACTACCAATAATTCCTCAAAAAAATATTTTAATCAACTAAATTTCTCGTATCAATAAGATCTAATATTTTGGAGGATCCAATATGTGTACTAATAAATTTAGTAGTGTATTATTAAAATATTTAATGAATGTATTATATATACATTTGTTGAGGTAAAAAAGTAACATGCATTTTTGGAGAAATTATAAAAACAAGGAAAAATGTTATTTCAACCATCATCCTCATTTCATTCCTAGATTTCAAAATAACTATAATGAAATAATAAATTGAATTTTGAGATGAATGGAATATAATTTTATTGAGAGATATTTATTTATATATGGTTTCTTAAAATAAAATATTTTAAAATAGGTTATAGAAATATGTCCCATAATAAATGAAATTACGAAATATAGAGTTAATATGTCATACCATGATATTAGTTCATGAATAAGTCTATAGAGTTCCTTAGAAAATATACTAAAATTACCCCAACATTTAGTGTTTTTAAAACTATGTTTTTGTTGCACATAAATTTCATCATGAATATATTCATTAAGTAAACCAAAAGTCACATTTATTTGAAAAAGTGTGTAATTTATGAATGTTTCATATGTTTGAATTATATAAATAGATTTCGGTCAAACTAGTGGAGTATAATTTTCATTATATTCTATTATTGCTTGATGATTAATTAAATTACTATAATTATATATTTATTTATATATATTACTCAATTTTAATCACACTTATTATAGAAAACCCACTTGTTAAAAATTAAAGTATAATTTTTTTTATATTCAATTAAATTATAAACCACATTCCCTTAAAATTAATTGAAATTATATTACATAAAATTTATCAAATGCACTAACTCGATGTCTCATATAGGCTATGTAGTTCAAAATTTGAAAAAAAAATTAAAAAAATTAATTTCATTTCATTTAGAACTTATATTTTTAAAAGGATAACTACATAACTATTGCTATTATCATAAGGATGATTCCATAATATAGAACGATTCATTGATTTTTAAACAAAACTATTATCTTTCAATTGTTTTAAATTATTCAATTGGTATAACATAATAAAAGTTTTCTTGAGTTGTTCATTTATGTGAGTAATTTTTCAACATTTTATGACAATCAGTTTTCAAAATATAATATAAAGTTTTCATTTCATGGAATTTAAAAAATGGACAGGTTAATCAAGTTTAACCAGCAATGTTTCATAATTTTTTTTTATTTTTATATGGTATTGTATAATACATACTAGTTTTGGAATACCAATGAAGAATTTAATCATTATATTTTGTGTAAATTTATTTTAAATTGTATTTAGATATTATCATGAACACATTGAATTGACAAGATATGATCATTGAATGTTTTGGTTTTCATTTTGTACAAAATAGATAAGGACACATATTAATATGTGCTCTGTATAAAATTCAATTTATAGTATCATAGTAAATACAAAATAAATCATCAAAAAATATAATTACCAATTGATTATTCACTCAAAGTCGTTATAGTATTTTCCTAGAGAACTCTATATCAGAATTCAACTGCACCATTTTATTCTAGTGTTTTATGTGCTAGAAAGTTATATAATATAACATTATTAACAAAAAATGTTCATGAATAAGAGTTTATGATTTATCCACTATATTTACTATGAATAGTTACCAAAAGTATTTTTTTACATTTTTAGCAAGCACTAAAAAATAATTAAAATAGAGAAATGGTTCTAATATTCTTATTTTAAAATAGACATATATATTTAGTGAAGTTATAAACTAATATATATACATTTTATTTTCCATAGACACATCATTTTTGTGTTTCAATAAATAATTCCTTGTGAAATCACTAAAATGATTCTCATTTTTAAACATCACTAACATATTTAAACATTAAATATGTTTTTTATAAATTTACAATGACAAAAATATTAGATTATTTAAACCATAGATATGGTAAATAACTAACTACTCCTTTCATAAATTTTTTTAATGTTATAAAATTATAGTTTTATACCCTTATATAATATAACAAAGATTGATCCTACAACGCTCTAAGGAAATGTAGATATTGGATTCTATGAACCTATAAATTTAGGGTGTAAAGACCCGGAAATTTCAAGGAAATATTTCTCTAAATTTTTCTTTGGGATTTTACAAGAACACAGTTTCTAAAAGCGGCTGATTCTGAGGCCCGGTGTGCCCGGAATCATTTTCTATAGTTTAGCTCGGGTACGTTCAGTGAACGATCAAGCGGGTTTTTCTAACATTTGAAGAGGTGCTCGGAATTGATATCTGAGGGCACCGATGAAACCACATCGCTGGTAATTTCTTAAGAAGACCCTATCCAGAGTTGTGTTTGCTCAGGTGTGTTTTTTTTTTAAATATTGGGTTAAGTAAATGAATAAAAATAAAATGGTGCAACCAATTTTATTTTATTTATAGTTGTTTAACCTAAGATAGATGGTTGAATTGTGACCCACTAGATCCTACTCCACTAAGTAGGATATTTGTGAGGTGGGGCCCATAGGACCCCCACCTTTTCAACTTCCTCGAAACCACTACCTTTAATTAGGTAACGCACCCCCACCCCCCTTTAAATGAGAGTCAAATCATATATTTAACTTAATGTTTAAACGCCTCATTAATTTGGGCAGTTTTAACTTCTGATTAATTCAATTAATTGATTGATTCAATTTTTGAATCTCAAAACGTTTGGCTTGTGTGTTAATAAAATAAGACAGGTCTATTTTATTAAAGTGGTTCGTTGTGCGAGAGGACTGGGGGAGAAATCACTCAAAGCCTTGATGCACTCCTTCCTCGATGAAGAATGCGAAGAACATGAAGAACGCCGACCACCGACGAAGGTCGGCAAGAACGCCGGATCCTCGAAGATCGACGACGCGACGATCCTCCTTCCGCGATGCCTTCTTCTGCATCATTCAATTTTCTGATGAAACTTCATTCAACAATTCAATCAAGTAAGGGATTATATTCTTTTTTTCGTGATTACCTTCGTAGCTGATTTTTTATCTTCATTTGAGCGGCCTGTTATCGCAATAACGGGAGGAGGTCGGACCGCACGAACACGGCCGACCCTCCTCCCCCCTTGACTGTTGATTTTTTCGCTGCATGAACAAGGTAGCACGGTGCTGATGCAGAGCACGGAAAATAATAAAGATTTAACGAAGAAGGGTGGCGCCGTCGCGCCGCGCTGTTGAAGTCGAACAAGCCGCGGCGCCGTCGTGCCACTCCGGAGAACCTGGAAGAGACCGTGGCTGGAGCGGGGCCACGGCGGAGTAGGAAGCGGCAGCCGGCTCCCGGCCGCCTGCACCGGAGCAGGAGAGCGGGACCCCGTCAGTCTCGTTGTGGCAGTAACCGGCCGGCCGGACCGGGCCGACCGGCTTCCGAGAAGGGTCGGGGCTCGTAACCCCCGGTTGGCCGACTGGAGTGGCCCCCCTCATGGGGGCCACAATTTCACACAGGGGGCACCCCCCCCCCCCCCCGAGCTGCCTGGCCATGAGGGCTAGTTGGAGTGCACCAGGTCGGGCCGCCGAGGCCGGGCCGGGCTGCGCCAAGCGGGCTGGACCCAGACACGGTTCGGATCGACCCGGTTCGGACCGACCCAGGGGGTCTCGGGCCAGGTCGGTGAGGGCACGAAACCCCCATTTTCGGACCTCTTTCGGTCTTTTGCCCATAACATGAGCTACGGATCTCTGATCGATTCACCATCAGCTGCAATGCAATCCATGGATGGAGACGGTCGTTTCGGTATATTACACTCAAGGTTTTGTAAAACATTGGGTTCGGCCAGGTTGGTTATATCATGAAACCAACCGGGCCCTCGGAGTAGAAACACTTATATCCCGAGCTCCGGACATCCAATTGACATGTCTTCGACTTTGTTGGATTCCTATTGATGAGAGGAAACTTTTGGCATTATTCGACTGAGTTTTGGATGCAGTTGTTTAGTGGCCGGGTTGGATTGTACCCGAAATCCAACTGGGCCCCTAGAACGGAAAAACTGATAACTTTCAGACTGGACGTCTGTTTGACGAACCGTCAGCGGAGTTGGTGATCTCGTTGAGAAACGGTCCCTATGAGTATACCCTACGAGAGTTCGTGGTATAGTTGAGATACGGCCGGGTTGGTTCCCACATGAAACCAACCGGGACCCTAGGATGAAAAGGCTAATAACTCATAGACCGGGCATCTATTTGACGCGCCGTCTGTTGCGTTATGAACCCTATGATGAGGCGGTCCTTTGAGATACATCTTCGTGGGACTTTGTGATACTTGGAGTATCGACCTGTATCTTGTGGAGCGGACCCTCCCAGAGATGAGTGTACAGAGTACGGAGACCATGTAGATAGGTGAGACCTAATGACTTCTTGTCCGATTCGATTCAGTGTGACTAGCATAGCCCAGTGGGGAGCACTACTTTGTGAGCTGGAAGAACCATAGAAGATGAGCACTAATTTGTGAGGTGGCAGACCCGTGGTACATGACACGAGGAGTACCTCTGTAGGTTATGAGGGTGAGTACTACTACGTGAGGTGGCAGACCCATGGCCGAGGAGCACTACTGTGTCAGTTGGTAGACCCGCGGTACTCGACAGGAGGATTACCTCAGCAGTCATAGGTTAGTGAGTAGTACCTCAGAGTCATGACAAGATCACTGTACTTTCCAGAGACGGAGCTCTTCAGCAGTTACGGTTTCGATGATGAAAATCCTGGTTTGAGCTGAGTCAATGACCTTTGTGTTTACCACATGATTGAGATGGGTCACTTGATAACTTAGGTATATGTATGTTCATATACCTAAGTAGTGGTTATCCATTGATTTCATAATGTTTGTGTTTCCTCATGATTGAGTTGGGTTACTTGATAACATAGGTATATGTATGGGCTTACACTAAGTAAGGGTTATCTATTGAGATCCTTATTTGTGGTTATCCTTGTTGGATTTAGTGAGACCTCAAGGGTCTCAGGGTCCCTACCGAGTATCGTATTCTAACCCCTGCACGGACTATTCATGCACCTCGTTGTGTTGGTTACAGACGACGGGCAGTGCTGGTGGAGGCCGTGTGTTCGAGGACTGGATGGTACCCAATGGTGGAATTCACAACGAGACGATACTCAGAAGAGGTTGACTGGTGAGATATTTGAGGAGGCTATCTGTACCTACCCTTCAGGTAGGATCCATGGTAGATGATCCAGGAGATGTGCTATCTGTACCTACCCTTCAGGTAGGATCCGAGGTGGACGACCCAGGAGCTGATACTTTTCTTCCAGCTATTGTCTTTTTTTTTTGTACATCCTTTCAGTTGTAGCTTTACATTTCAAGTGGATTTATATTTTGGCCCACTTCTTTTCAGAACATCCTTTTTTTAATTAGTGTCTTACTTCCTCTTGTACTCTGTGGTGTTTTTTTACATTTAAAAAGGCAATGCCTTCCATTTTTATCAGGATTTACACCTTTGGTGCTAGTCGCCAGCCCCTGGCCTATGGAAGGAGGGGTAGTCATGGCACGGGCTCCGAGGAAGGGTCATGACAAATTGGTATCAAAGGAGTCGGTTCTACCGCAGAACTTGTAACTATGATATTTATTTTTTATGAAGCAATAATGTTAAGGGTACTGAGTGTGGTTTTCAGTTTAGGGAGTCCAGGGTTGGGGTGGGCGCCCAACATATCCATACACCAGGACCCTAACAACTTTTTTCTAACATTGTGCACGAAAACACTGATTGCATGTGTGTTTCCAAAAGTTTTAAAAGTCAGCTCAAACTAGGTCATCTCACCAGGTATAAATCATTTGACTGTGTCATGTTTTTTTCTTTCAGGATGCCTCCCAACAGACGACCAGCTAGAGCCCTGAGAGTTGTACGTACTGGCAGCCCGCCGAGCGACGTGGCCTCAGTTATGGCCCTATCCCAGTTGAGGCACTAGTGGAGGCACCAGAAGTACTACTACCCATTGGGCCATAGATTCCACTAGCACCAGCAGCAGAGGGTTAACGTCGCTTGAGCGCACCGCACGAGTTCCAGTGCCAGAGGACACACAGGTTCAGGGGAGAGACGGTCCCGCAGTCAGCTGAGGATTGGCTGGGGGCTGTGGTGAGAGTTATCTGGCTAGTGGGGACACAAGAAGACTTCATGGTGATCCTTGCTACCAGCCTTCTTCAGGTAGCAGTAGGTAGATGATGGATCCTGATGCTCCAGATGCATGACGAGGCGACACTTCTGTGGGAAGACTTCGAGAGCCTGTTCCGTACAGAGTTTGTACCATCCACCCTTCGAGCGGTGCGTATACAGGAGCTGCTGCATCTACAACAGAGTAGCATGATGATGGCGTAGTACTCATATGGGTTCACAGACCTCTTGCGCTACTCCACAGATATGGTACGGGACCCGTTCTTCAGGGCCCGAACCTTTGAGTAGGGTCTCAGGTGAGAGATTAGAGCTTCTGTTGTTTCTAACAGAATCCCGACATAGATAGGGGTGTTGGAGCGTGCCCTCTTAGTGGAGTGTTTCCTTGCTTAGAAGTCTTCACCAGCAGGACCCACCACTAGCCAGCATTCGGCAGAGTCTTTTGCAGCATGCAGTAGACAGATGACGTAGATGTCCAAGAGGACCAGACCTACAGGTGGTCGACTGCATGACTCAGGTTCAGTAGTGCGAGGCACCAAGGGGAATGGCAGAGCCAGACCTTCCTTGAAGTGTTACTCCTGTGGTGGGATTTATCACCTGGCATGTGACTGTCCGACCCAGCACGCAGATGACAAACCATTAAATGAAGAACCTCCCAGGCAGAGGCAGAGGTTCGATCGAGTCGGACCACAAGGAGCAAAAGGCCGAGGGACCGGAGCAAGTCGTGCAACTGGTGGTGGACGACGCTTTCAGGTGTTTCCACCAACACCACCTGGAGGCCCAACCTAACCGCATGGAATAGGTGGACATGGGAGAGCTCATCTTCAGGCAGTAGAAACATACGACTACGGAGCTCTAGAAGCAAGTGGACATGAGCAGAACTAGAGTATTCCTTTTGTTCTTCGTACTTCTAGTTCCATGTTGTTGTTACATTTGTGTCTTTGTACTATGAGCTGTAATAATAAAAAGACACTTACCTTTGTGACATTTTCTTTCTTCCTTTTTGTGTACTAAGAGGTTCCAGTTTAAACTATTGACTTGACCCTCACTATCGAGATTCCTACTGGAGGAGACCCAGTTACCTCACGCTGATGCCGATAGTGTGACTCTACCCTTAGTGGCAAGATTTATGATTGGATCTCCTGGTAGTAACATCGAGGACTTATGACGTCTTCCATGGAATGAATACGCCATTCATGTCCGTATTGACTGTATTAGGAAAACAACATGGTTCATCCAGGGGATGAGACCAGATTTCTCTTATCGGCAAAGAAAAAATCATAGCAGCTCTTGTGGGACCAGAGATGGTCCAGGCCATGACAGAGAAGGACCAGGTCATCCAAGAGCGGATGAGGACAACTCAGAGCTGACTGAAGCCTTATGCTGACAAGAGGGAGAGACCACTACGGTTCGAGGATGGCAACCACGTTTTCTTACAGGTCTCACCATAATGTGGAATTACGGATATTTGGATGAGGTGGAATGTTATCTTCGTGCTTCATCAGACCCATCAAGGTCCTCAGCAGGGTAGGTGTGGTAGTTTACCTCTTGACCTTTCTACCTAAGTTTCATCAGGTGCATGAAATCATCCACGTACCTTGGCTGAGGATATACGTGCATGATCCTTCACACATCATCGACCTCAAGGAGTTGGACATCGATGATAGGGAAACATGCGAAGAGATTCTAGTGGAGATCGAGGATCGACCGGAGCGGGTCCAATGTGAATGATTAATTCATTAGGTGCGCATTCACTGGCAACACGGGAACCTCCAGGTTAGCACATGGGAGCGGAAGGCTCAGATGCATGCTCAGTACTACTTTTGTATCCCTAGTTTTTGTTAATGATTTACGGGGATGTAATGACCTGAGGTGGGAGTAATGTAAAGACCTGTAAATTTCAAGGAAATTTTTTTTAATTTGTTTTGGGATATTACAAGAACGCAGTTTCTGACGGCACCTGATTCCGAGGCCTGGTGTTCCCAGAATCAATTTCCAAAGTTTATCTCAGGTACGTTCAGTGAACGATCGAGCGACTTCTTCTAAATTTTGAACCGGTGCTCAGAATTGAAATCCGAGGGCACCGATGAAACCGCGGCGCCGATAATTTCTTAAGAAGACCCTTTCCGGAGTTTTCTTTTCTACGGTGTGTTTTTTTAAAATTTTGGGTTAAGTAAATGAATAAAAATAAAATGGTGCAACCAATTTTATTATATTTAATGTTGTTTAACCTAAGCTAAGTGGTTGATGTGGGACCCACTATATCATACTCCACTAGGTAGGTTATATGTGGGGGGGGCACATGAGCCCCACCTTTTTATCTTCCTCGAAACACCCACCTTTACTTAGGTAACGCACCTGCACCCCCCTTTAAATGAGAGTCAACTCTTACGTTTAACTTAATGTTTAAATGCCTCATTAATTTTGGTGGTTTCAACTTCTCAATTAATTCAATTAATTGATTGATTTAATTATTGAATTTAGAAATGTTTGGCTTGTGTGCTAATAAAATAAGACAAGCCTTATTTTATTAAAGGGGTTCGTTGTGCGAGAGGGCTGCGGGAGAAATCACTCAAAGCCTTGAAGCACTCCTTCCTCGACGAAGAACGTGAAGAACGCGAAGAACACCGACCTCCAATGATGGTCAACAAGAATTACGGATCCTCGGAGATCGACAATGCGACGCCGGGGAATCTTTTCTCTGCGACACGACGATCCTCCTTCCACGATGCCTTCTTCTGCAACATTCAATTCCGTGACGAACCTTCATTCAATGATTCCATCAAGTGGGGATTATATTCTTTTTGTTTGTGATTACCTTCATCGCTGATTTTTCATCATTATTTGAGCCCCCTATTATCGCAATAACGGGAGGAGGTCGGACCGCACGAACACGGCCGACCCTCCCCCCCTTGAATGTTGATTTGTTTGGGCCTGAACAAGGCACCATGGTTCTGATGCACCACACGGAAAATAATAAAGATTGAGAGAAGAAGCGTGGTGCCGTCGCGCCCCGCCGGAGAACCTGGAAGAGACTGCGGCCGGAATACGGCCGCGTCGGAGGGGCGGGGCGCCGTCGCGCCGCACCGGAGCAGGAGAGCGGGACCTCGGCCATCCCGCGGCGGCAGCAACCGGCCGGCCGGCTTCTGAGAAGGTTCGAGGGTTGTAACCCACAGCTTTCCGACAGGAGCGGCCCCCCTCATGGGGGCCGCAGTTTCACAGAGGGGGGCAGCACCCCCCCCCCCCAAACCCTTCTGCTCGGCCGTTTCGGCCGAGCACGCCAGGCTGGGATGCCAGGCCGGGCTGCGCTCAGGTTGGGTCGGGCTGTGCAGGCCGGGCCGGACCCGGACCCGGTTCGGGTCGACACGGTTCGGGCCGACCCAGGGGGTCTCGGGCCGCGTCGGTCCGGGCCCGAAACCCCAATTTTCGGACATCATCCAGACTTTTTCCCATAACATGGGCTACGAACCTCCGATCAATGCACTGTCAGCTACGATGCAATCCATGGATCGATACGGTCGTTTAGGTATATTACACTCAAGGTTTCGGAGAACATTGGGTTCGGCCGGGTTGGTTCAATCATAAAACCAACCGGGCCCTCGGAGCGGAAACACTTATATCTCGAGCTCCAGACGTCCGATTGACGTGACATCGACTTTTTTGGATTCCTATTGATGAGACGAAACTTTTGGAATGCTTCTCCTGAGTTTTGGATGCATTTGGTTAGTGGCCGGGTTGGATTGTACCTGAAATCCAACCAGGCCCCTGGAACAGAAAAGCTGATAACATTTATATCGAACGTTCATTTGACGAACCATCAGCAACATTGGTGATCTCATTGATAAACGGTCCCTATGAGTATACCCTATTAGATTTCGGGGTACAGTTGAGATACGGCCGTGTTGGTTTGCACACGAAACCAACCGAGCCCCTGGGACGAAAAGGCTAATAACTCACAGACGGAGCATCTATTTGACGGGTCGTCTATTGCGTTGAGACCCCTATGATGAGGCATCCCTTTGAGATACTTTTTCATGGGACTTTGTGATACTTGGAGTATCGACCTGTAGCTCATGGAACGGACCCTCTCGGAGACGAGCGTACGGAGTACGAAGACTGTGTAGCTGGCTGAACCTGATGACTTCTTGTCCGATTCGATTCGGTGTGACTACCATATCCCAGTGGGGAGCACTACGTTGTGAGGTGGAAGACCCATGGTGGAGAAGCACTAGTTTGTGAGGTGGCAGACCCGTGGTACTCGATAGGAGGAGTACCTCTGTAGGCTATGAATGGGAGCACCACTGTGTAAGGTGGCAGACCCATGGTGGGGGAGCACTACTATGTGAGGTGGCAGACCCGCGGTACATGATAGGAGGAGTACCTCAGCAATCTTAGGTTAGTGAGCAGTACCTCGGAGTCGTGACAAGATCACTGTACTTTCCAAAGACGGACCTATTCAGCAGTTACAGTTTCGATGATGAAAATCATTGTTTGTACTGAGTCAATGACCTTTGTGTTTACCACATGATTGAGATTGGTCTCTTGATAACTTATGTATATGTATGGGAATATACCTAAGTAGTGGTTATTCGTTGATTTCAAAACGTTTTGGATTCGTCATGATTGAGTTGGGTTACTTGATAACTTTGGTATAAGTATGGGATTATACCTATGTAAGAGTTATCTGTTGAGATCCTTCTTTGTGGTTATCCTTGTTGGATTTAGTGATATCTCGAGGGTCTCGGGGTCTCTAAGGAATATCATATACTCACACCTACATGGGATATGCCCGCACCTCGATGTGTTGGTTGTAGACAACGGGCAGCTCTGACGGAGGACGTGTGTTCGAGGACTGGACAGCACTCAGTGGTGGACTTCACGACAAAACGATACTCGGAGGTGGTTGACGGGCGAGAGCATTGAGGAGGCTATCTGTACCTACCCTTCAGGTAGGATCCGTGGTGGACGATCCAGGAGCTATGCTATCTGTACCTAACCATCAGGTAGGATCCGAGCTGGACGACCCAGGAGCTGCTACTTTTCTTCCTACTGTTGTCTTTTTTGTTGTACTTCTTTTCGGTTTTAGCTGTACTTTTCAGATGGGTTTGTATTCTGGCCCACTTCTTTTCAGTACTTCCTTTTTTTACTTAGTGTTTTACTTCCGCTTGTACTCTGTGTTGTTTTTTTACCTTTATAATGGCAATGACTTCCCAGTTTATCAAGATTTACACCTTTGGTGCTAGTCACCATCCCCTGGCCTTTGGAAGGCAGGCTTGGGGTAGTCACGGCACGAGTCCTGAGGACGGGTTGTGACATAGTTTGTATATTCTAATTCATATCAATGGAAAGAATACATTTTCATTTTGAACATTGAACTGTAAATTTATCATTCTTGATTTTGAAAAGGTATATTTCACCACTTCGCTGACTAATTTTACAGAGGATATGATTTAGACCTACAACAAATTTAAAATTATATATTATATTCTTTATAAGAAGAAAATATTACATATGCCATATATTCATCCGTGATCAGTATAACAAAATATGACTTTATAATAATTAATATTTATAAATATTTGAAACAATTTTTTATTTCTATTCATGTTTCACGAACACCCATGATCCATTATCTAGATACCGTATATTATTTTATATTTTCTTCATATTTTCTTGGAAAAGGCTGGACATTGGTACACAAACGTTCTAGGGTATTTCATTATTATAAGATATTACGTTATGGATCCAAATATATATTAAATTTTTATAATTTATATCGAAAAATATTATAGAAATGAAATACTTACGAAAAATAAAAGAATGATTTTTTTTCAATTAATAATTTTCATTTCATTATCTTCCACTTTGACAACTTTTGAATTGCTAGAATCATTTATAAACAAGATATTTATTATAAATACTAAGAATAGTTTTTTGGAACACAATAATAATATATTTTTTTTATTTACAATCTATCTTTACATGTTATAAAAATTTTCTTTCTCTACTGTCAAATTTGATTAATGGTTTTACAGACTAAACATCTAAGAATTTACATAAGAAAATAATTATTATATATAAATGATTAAGTAATATATATCATATATAATTCTATAGTGTGATTTGGAATCTCTGGGGAATGTTTCTAAATTTTATATTTTAAAATGGAAGATTTATCTTTAAATATTATATACTTTTTTGAAAGTTGATTATTTTTCATTCTAAGTATAGTTGATAACCTAGAAAAAGCATCAAAACATTGTTTTAAATAATCTCAATCTGAAGAATTACAATATATTTATTCTAAAAATGTAAAAAAAATTCATTATAAAAAAATATAGATTTTGTATTCAATGATAAATAATAAAATGATTCATTAGATACTTAATGCTTCAAACATTGATTTATATTTTTAATTCCACTATATATTTTAACAATATTCATCCTACCACTACTGTCATCTGCAGATTTTTCCATTGATTAATTCTCAGACCTGTCACACCATGTATTTTCATATATTATAATTTCCATTGGTTTATACTTGTAGATTATCTTTGGTTTTTTTATTCAAATCCTTCTCATTCAGTTTAGAAAAATCAGGATTTATGTTTCTTGGTTTCATATATTCATAAAAAATATTACAAAATCATATTTATTTTTAATTATTTCCTGAGAAATATACACTTACCTGAATATGAAGTCATCAATTCCAAAAAAAATATTCTTTATTTTAGAATGATGTTATTTCTCATTTTCACTTTAATTATAAGAACTAAATTCTTTATCAACTTATAATTTCTTTTTCATTAAAAATTTATTAATTTTATATATGATCATTCTTTTTTAGAAGCATTGGATATTGGAGGAAAATCTAAAAAATTACAATTCATAAATTTTTCAACATATCTTATCAACCTAAATATATACTTCATGGGAGTACCAATAAATACATATAATCTTATCATTATAGGATTTTTTGTGTTATAAAGAGTAATTTTTTTCATTACCACTCATTTAGAATAATATAAATTTTGTATATAAAAACTATTCATTATTTAACAAATTTTTATTAATAGATTTAACAGCATTATAAATATTCATAAAATATTGATTCATATTGGATATTAATTCTAAAGGTAGGAAATAAAAATTTCTATAATATTATTTTGGAATATTTATTGTTATTTAAAAAAAATAGTTGTTCCAAAATTATCAATGTATGACTTTTTGATAAAAGATGTATGTTTCATTATCCATTTAATCTATTGAAGAGGTATTTTTGTTGATCCAAAAAAGATATTATTTGTTATCTCTTGGAAACTGCAAAAAATGTATTTTAGATACATAGTTTCCTTAATTTAGCTAGTTATAACTGAAACTTTTTCTAGGATTTTTGATGCACAATTTTTGATAGGGCCATGAATGGGCACTATAGGGAAATCCTAAGGCATATAGGGAATACACATACAATTCTTCAATGCCCGAGGGAGGTGATTGTAGGATGTAAGAGTTGCACATGATATTGTAAATGACATGCAAACTCTAGGGTGCTCAATGCAATGACAAAGAAAACCTTCGCTGGTGACCATAAGAGAATGATCCAAGTCAATGGTGTGAAGAAAGATTTCATGATAAGAAATATTTCCATAGCCACGCAAATGCTGGTATGCCCAATGTGATTTCATTGGAAGCCTTACACAGTGACCATCCAAAAACCATCCAAGGCAATGGAGAGAAGGAATATTTTTCGTCACATAAGATTCCCATGTGCATGAAAACACCTACACGCCAAATGACATGCCAAAATATCTCATGAATGCATCTCCTTTTATGTGTCGTCACTGAATATTCCATGTATAAATAGAAGTGTAATCCCCACCCATCGCGGGATAGTAACGAATGATGACCTGATGTTATGTCCTGTGGAAGACACCACTTCTCTAACTGCAAGAGGGACATGGAATCAAGGTATTGGATGTTTTGTGATAGTCAACCCTGGGGTCCTATTTCATGTGGGCCCACTAGACCTCGATCTTCATCTATTACCTTTTACTCTAAGGCTTATATGTGAAAAATATTCCTCCTGCACACATGTTTTCATGTGTACCAATAGAATACTACTCGCATCTACTCGAATTGTGGGCTACCAACCAATTTTAACCCACCCCCCTAAATCATCTGCATGCCCTACCTTATGTGCTCCATGTGTCATCATTACCCTAAGACACCATGACGATTCCCCTCTTACAAACAATACCCTTTTCATTCACTTTCCTCTCCCGTATGACCTGTCATGTTTGTACAAAGTGATTTCAAGGTACCTTTGGTAGTGCTTCTTTTTTCGTTTCTTAGACTCATGCTTCTTTGCATTGGAACTATAATGTAAATTACTTATTTAAATAGATAGATAATGTGATACCCTCAATAGAATACTCCACAACCCCATCGCCATATGACATTTCCAATGCATTCCCCTCACAAAGGGTTAAAGCATGCCAGTTTTTTAAGTCCAAGGGGTGGGGAGAGAATATTCATCGTCAGATCTACAAGATGATAAAGTTCCAAGAATCATTTTTTCCAACACATGACGTTAAACTATATCCTCACCCTAAGCGATATAAATGTGGATCCTCACAAAAAAAATTACATTCCCATAGATCTCCCTAGGGGATATATTTTACATTTGCTGAATGAAATCCTTATTGCATGGAACTAAATCTATCTGTGGGGGTGGGAAAACATCCTGGTGTAAGCCCATATCCTTTTATCGAGTAGGTATAACCCTTTTACCTCATCTATTTTTTCTATTCTCGAAGACAATAGGAGAGATGGGAAAATGGGATTGTCGATACCTTGTCCCTATCCTATAGGAATTATCTCTATTTAGGCCTCTATCTTGGATTAAGTCCCCATGTCCATATCCCTAGTCCACAATCCATGTGTAATCACTACTTTATTCCTCACTGATACACCATTTGTGAAGTGATCGTCTGATTTGGTTACCTCTTGTTTCACACACCGAGCATGACTCACATGGGATTATAGTAGGAATCTACCACACCATCATCTATAGGCCTCCATAGTAAGTAATCCTCATAATATACCTCCAAATTACATTGAACTTGATCCTCGTATAACTTCTCAAGAACGATATGTAGAAAAACTCTCTGAGGTACAAGATCGTAATCCATTAGCCCTGACCACTTCGCGTTAGTTGACCCTCATTTTGAATGACAGTAAATTGTATGACCATTTTCATCATGCCTGATTCTATAATGTATGTTTTCGAACATCATGGTTTTTGATCTATGTCTCCTATCCAGGGTACGTTGAAAGCATCCTTGAGGTTCAACACAAACACTTGTAACCTTTGGTGTCCCCTTTGATGGGAACCAAATCCTTTGTCCATCTCTTAGTATTGTCTCCTAAACTATAGAGACATTGATTACCAGTCATGGGGATACATAGAAAACTTCTCAGAGGTTTTACACCCACACTCATGTTCCATCATGGTATCTCCCTTGGGATGTTTTGTTTCGGGAAGGTAATTCATCAACCTAGAGGTTCTACTTCCTATATGTATCATCCATGGGTCAATTCTCATTAGCCACCATCTCAAGTGTCACATCACCCCACTAAAATACATTAACATGGATTCTCCACCATAAGGGATACATATGAATCATCTCTGAAGTTATATCTCAACATCATCATCATCTTCATGTCAGTTACATCCCTTTCCTCTCATCCACTTCGTTCAACCATCCTTCATCAATCCTGATTCATAACATGGCCACAACATCTAGGTGAGATCATACCATTACTTTGGGATGCTAATAATGCATAATCCCTACACATTCCATAATCATCCAGCCAAGAGCATCCCTCATGTGATGTGTCGCTATCTATGCATAAGCCTGAACATGTCCCCATGTCGTTTTTCTTCTTGTACACCCAAATTCACCCCCTTCAAACTAGAAGGTTTTTGATCCCTATAATATACACATGGTACATAGAAAACCATCCTAAGGCTCAATCTCAGCCAATGGTAAACCTTGGTGCCCCCCCCCCTAGGGTTCATTTTCACTGATGTTCCCTCCACGGTATCCAGATTAGCCGTCACAGTGTGATATATTCCTTATATAGTACAGACAACCTCAGATCTGCACTCATGGGTCATTCTAATCCATACATATGGTAAACCTCCTACTGCTCCCTCATAAGGATGTACCAATCTGATCTGTATCTATGGGATGTTTTTCTAACAATTATTATATCTATGCAAGAGGATAATATTGCAGCTTACCTTGTGTTCATCATGAGATGATTAAGTAAATCGTTGGAAGACACAAATATAGAATAACGGCCTCCACTAGGTGTAAAAATCGTGACATACCATGTGTTAAGAATGGAAAGATGAATGAAACCTCAGGTACAATCCTTGGGCATATAATTTCTTTCACTTGATGTTGGATTCCTCGGTCTTCTGTGCCCTTGAGAATCCCTATCATAATGGGAGGAAATCGAGGAGCATCACATTTTTAGCGTCCAGGTATTTCAACGATTTCAATCATCAATACTCTCTCAATTTAAGGTTCGACCCCTTACATGAAAACTTGGAATTTCCTCACAGGAGAAGTCTATTTTACTAGAATTTAGTATGATATGGAACCATGTAAGAGTTTCACAATCAAACATCTTAATCTATAAAGAAAAAAAAACTAGGTGAAACATTACAAGGAGGAATCCATGGAAGGAGACACCAAAACCCCATCATCCCATTATGAACTAGGAAAAAATATCCCTGAATTAGTGATGGATTCTACCAGCCCTTGGAAAGTGAGATTACAGGGCAACAACCACCACATCATAGAGTTATGGTGCACGCTTAGGAAAATTCATAGCAAACTGAAATGGTGAACACGAAATGAAGTCTTCTCCATAATGTGTAGATTAGTAGTTCTCGAGACATCGATAGATAAGAATGTAACTAGATATAGATTTTTTGTTCTACGTCCCACCAAGAAAATAGTGTGCCTTTCCTGAAACTCAATTGTGATTGGGGCAGTGGAATGTTGGGAATCATGGTTTGTGACGTTGCCAGCATGGATATTTCCGACCAATATGGGGATATGGGAAAATGTTGGGTCCCTGGATTTCACATTAATCCTTTCAACAAAAATGGTTGAATCTTCTTTCATTGCTGGACCCAAGATTCTATGTCATAAAATTGATCACCACCCACCCACGAATGTAGGGGTTGGGGCAACACAAATGCAGAAATCACGTACAACACCATATATTTTGCGACGACCACCACATTTAAGGATTCAACGAACACCTACCCATGCACACCATCTAAACTCATTTAGAGATGTGTGATTTGAACCATCATCTAATGGTATGATGAATAAGGGATTATCCCCACCCGGGACATGGCACGTTAGGACCTATTGGCTTCTATGCGTCATTGTAGCCTTTTCCCCCAAGGTTCGTGCAGGGAGCCACTTCTCCCCACTCCAACCTACAAACATTTTAGGATTATCTCCCTAGAATGAATTGATGGCATGATCCATTACACCAACGAGGTAATGGATGTATGAGCTAGACCGACTGTTACCCCGTCCCAAGGGCCACTCTGGAGGGCTCACTCTAGGCCACATCGTCACAACCACTCGGTATCATAGGCTGAGGAGTAGGTTAGTTACACACCATCACCACCAACCCCCATCCAGTTAACGTGACACCAACATCGAGTACATGCTGAGGATGAAGCTCTCCAGGGGGCATCATCATCAACTACTACAGTGTAACATTCCACCTTCGAAGCATACTATCAATGACTATTTATTCTTATCATGTGAACTTATATAACTAACTTGGATCGATGTTCCAACCACCCCACTGGAAGGTTTAGAGGACTCTCATGGTTTTCATGACATGTAGTACATGTAGTGGGATAACCCTCTATAATGATATCATGTGCGGACATCATCCCCATTCCACCATCAATGAGAGAGAAGGCCCTCCCCTCTCCCAATCACAGCTTGGAGGTATTCCCCATGCCACCATTACTCCATGAGAAGTCCCTCCCCCCCAAATTGACATCCAACACAAGGGTTTCATTCAAATACTTGATCCCCGGAATGGATCTGTTCATCATGTCAAATATCAATGAACCGAATATCCTCCTCGCCTAGTTGACCATCAGCATGGGGGTCTTCCCCATTTTCTAAATATATCCAAAAATCGTCCTCCACAGCCAACAAATCTGAAAGGTGTGGGTATACCCCACTTAATTGGAATCCAATGAGGAGGTCTTCCCCCATGATTGTTTTGACTGATAGGAAGGCCCCCTCATACCATCCTTACTAAGGGAATCAAACATGGATGTACTACCCATGATCCCACCATCTCAAGTAGAGGTCCTCGGTGGTATAACAATTCCCATAGAGGACCCCCATGTGCTAGTAAGGATTATCAAATTCTCTCCTCATGTTCATTTTTATAATTTTCTATGTGCTCCTCACACCATGATTCACATAGGCTGAAGTCATGTCTACCTGATTATCAGTTCTGTTGAAGGCCGTCCTTGTACAAAAAACCCACATTATCCTAAAGAACCATCATGATGAAAGAGGGAGGGTCACCACTGCCAAATTAATAATACTGAGATGTTTCAAACTAAATTTAAATTGGACTTGGAATCCGACTCTAAATAGTAGTGAGATTCATTTATGGAACACTCATACCAATCCTCTGTGTCGAGGGCTGGAGCAGGAACAAGTAATATAAGCCTCTTCCATAAAGAATGTGAAGCCCACCGAATGTATGCCTCTCTCCGAAGATACATTTGGGAAGTGGAATATTTGACATCTTTCTAGGTCATGGCTATGAAACCCCCCCTATCATCAACAATATCATTATTTAACTCAACAAGTGATCATAGAGAGATGTTATGGGCAACAATAGTGGAAAAGAAACAACATAACCCAGAGCCAGTAACCACATCCCATGTATGGTAATATTTAGATGATATTATATCTTTCTCAGATGTGGTAGCTCATCCATTTCATTCATCGAAAGATATTCAAATATGTGGTGACTTGTTACCTCGTGTACCATATTCTCCACCAGCAAGTCTACCGTCGCAATGGTCTACATCAGTGATGATACCAGTCCCTCATCTACCACTAATCGATAAATGGGTAAACCAAGGGATAAATCCCATTTTTGTGAAAAGGATCTTGTGGAACTTCCTTTTAGTGGACCAGTTACTAGATATGTTCTATCCCATTGTAGCATCATGTTTTAGTAATCCAAATTCACTTAACCAATAGGAGGTCATGTTTTTCCTCCAAAATCATTAGGAAAAACACATCTGCCTCTATCATCGATGGGGGATTACCCCATGATCCATGATCACATTGAAAACATCATCCAGCAATTCTGCATGGTCCACATGAATACGCTCCCCCAGGATTAGTGCCAGGATTCGCCCAGTTGTCATCAGACCCGCCAGCAATGAGGTGTCTAAAGCATTATAATGTTTTATAGAATTAATAAAGGGGTTTCTCACCATTTTCAGATCCATGTTTGGGGGTAGTATTCTGCCCCTCACTTCAACTCTATCTGGCACTAGCCTTTCCTTCATGGTGATATTGAGGATAGTTATTCAGATACAGTTGCGGTTAACATGGTCGACCTATCATAAGAAGAGACCAAGCTCAAAATCCTTGATTAGATCATAAACACATGGGTGGTTCCACACATATTGGATACTTTGAGTAGGGTTACTCACCATAAAATAAATTTATTGGTCCTTCATGCACCTTCTGTGTCATTATCCATCAGTAATAACACCAATTAGGGTAAAGATCACCCTAAGAACATCAAAACATATGATCCTTCTGGATCTGGAAAAAATATGGAAGATAACCCTGAAAAGGATACATTACATAAAAAAATCATAGAACACGAAAAATATGGTCAATGGAACTCTTGAAAAAACTACTGCAGAACAACTACCAGACTATGGTAATCCCCTACTGGGTAAGTAGGGGCAGGTATAGCCTCCCCTGGGTGAGATGCCTCGAGGTGACCATGACCTTATTTCCCATATAGACAGGGTAGAGGTTAGAGGTTCTTAATGTCAGTGGATATATATCAGTCAATCCACTAGATTAGTGGGATAACTTTCATTAGGGACCCGAATCAGGTTACCCAAGCCGCTGCGCAGTTCGTTCCACCATCAATCCCACAGTTCATCCCACCAACTGTTGCAAGAGTCGTTAGTCCAGGTTATCATGTTGAAGTACCCTCTAACGCACTAGCATTTATATATCCTCATCAAGATAGGAATACCCACTATGATATTCCAATGGAATCTCTCATTGCCTGCCTCGAGGACGAAGCAACTCAACAGGTAGAAATCCCACCTAATAGAAAGACATATCAGGTATGGTTGGGTGATATTCCATCACACTATTGTTTTCAAAAGCCTACATTTTCAACATTTAATGGAATGGGAGACCCATTGTATCATCTTTCACTCTTTATTTTCATTGTTTGGACCAATTATAGGTACTATAGTGTAGCAAGAGGCCTTCTAGCTATTCTATTTCTTACAGACGCTAAAAGGGCCCATGTATTTCTTGTACAACCAGCTACCAGTCGGGTCCTTAGCTAGTTGGGAATATCTTCATAGGCATTATATTTAGCAATATAGTTCCACCACCCAGATGTTATGTATTTAGTACATCTTCATGTGAATTCATAGGCCTCACGGGTGCATTGCTTATTTTTTCCCTATGTGGAAAGGC
The DNA here is from genome assembly GCA_963277665.1 of Viscum album. NCBI lineage: Eukaryota > Viridiplantae > Streptophyta > Magnoliopsida > Santalales > Viscaceae > Viscum > Viscum album. The sequence continues at coordinate 146,137,843 of OY728141.1, forward strand.
ATCATATATTCCCATGATATTCCACTGAATTGGAAAAAACTGCTAAAACAATGTGTGTTGGGAATGTCAAAAATGAATTTTTCTCCTATGAAATACTCAAAACTATCATGGGGGATTTAATTATATCCCTGAAAAAGCACATGTTCTAGAGGAATAACTATAGTAGTGGAATAATGTATGTATTTTGTTTCCTGTAGTTCCTGTGAGAAAAGACTCTAAGGTCAAGACCGCTTCAGTAGCTCAAATAGAGTCCTTGGTAGCTGGATTTATTACAAGTGGATCCACATCCATAGCCTCTACGAAGATCACCAACTCAGGCATAGCCTCTGTCCCAGTAAGACCCACCTTATAATCAACGGGAGACCTCGCGTAACATTCCACCACCCCTTATAAGAGATAATCATGTTCCATCACTTCAGCAGGATCCTCCAATCCCTCATTAGGGCCAGTATCCTTGAGCCCCCTTCCATTAAATAAGGATCCAGACCAACTCATTTATGTACAGTAAAGTCCCCATTTATATCTGAAACTCATTGGACAAGAGAATCGTATAGTTGTAGGGATGTAGGAGCCCCGAAGAGGAAGATCTCACTAATTGACCCTATTACATCCCCTATCACCGTATCCTTGGAAAAACCCTCAAGATGTTATTTGTTTTTAATTACTGGATCCAATAATATGTTGATAACAACATAATGAGGTTAGGTCCACCCCTGTCACAGGTGGAATGTAATTTCATAAAGTCTGACAAAGATAGTGACATCGATGGTGGGTGGCCACAGCTTCCTAACTATGAGTCCAAAATATTTGACGACTAGATAGACCATAAGGAAGATGCATATGTCCATGGTATTATCATTGATCGTTTGATCCATCCTAAGAATGCAATTTTTTCCCTATTACATGCATGAACTGCTTCGGATTTAACTTATCAGTCTTCTTCTTCTCAGAAGGGAAAGCATCAGCGACACAAGGGTAGTAAAATTCCCCCACTAATTCCAACATCGTACAATACCCCTGACAATTTCTGACACTCAATGATGGATATTACAATGAGAATTCACCCAACGATGGAGGATTATTCATGTGGTAACCCAGGGTATGCTACAACTAGCACCATGGATATGGTAAACCCATAAATGGTTCCCAACAACGAAGAGCACTGGATGGATCTCCCCAACATCCTTAGTCGATGCCAGCATTTATAGAGACATGGTTATGTGAGTCATTGGAATTCCTTTGTCAGTACTTCCAGCCATGTTGTGCATTCCACCAAAACCATACAACAGCCCCAGTGCAGCTCTCAGCAGGCACAAACTTCTCATCATAGTTTACCATATCATCCTCCACTTCCATTTGTGCTACATGATCAAGAGGATCCACTAAAATCATGATATGATATGTCACATTATGCTATGGATTAGCCTCAGTCATCTGGCCCTCAACCAGGACACACTCGACAGGTTTTGACTAGTGAACAGTGGGACATTCCCAGCAACATTCGATCGCCAGTTAAACCTGAAGGGCCATCATACCTCATTCCATAGAGAAACCTCTGGTCAGTAGAATTTCATTCCAGGCATAGATATATGATATTCTCAGGCATACTTGCATAATTATTGACAATATCTCTGTCCTCAAGGCCCTTCACCTATCATTATATATTCATGAACCCATTGTATAGGATTTAAGAATCCCCCTCCAGTTTGAGATGGAGGTAAGAGCTGTAGAGGCCTTCCATGCTGAGGTAGTCGAGCATCCAGAATGTCATTCCATTTTCTCATTATATGGATAAGAGTATGGTGGCCCTATAAATGGGGAAATCCTCCCACTGTACATCTCTGTCCATTTCAATGGTGCAGAGCATCATCATTGCCTTTTCGACATAGGCTCTAGAATCAGCCTTATCCCAACCTAGACATTCTGAAATATGGGGATCTACAACATTGATATGAGTCCTGGTGACATTAAAATTTTAGTTTATGATAGGTTGGAACTGACACTAGTTTGAAATATCTACCACAAGACTCAGTTCAGTGGCCTAGTTTCCAGCACCGAGTTCAAGGATGTTTCACAAGACACCGCTTACAATGCATTGATGGGTAGTCCATGGCTCCACATGCATAAGAAAGTATTTTCTTCACATCAAAAATGCCTAATGTACTCCCTAAATGTTCGGTTAGGTGTAATCCAATGTGATGTGTCTCCATTCACCACTTTTGAATCCCGCTACATGGATGGTGACTATTAAAAGGTAACATACAAGTAGATTTAGGATAACGAGGTTGAAGATGTTGTGATAGTGACTGACCCATGGATAGACCTGGATGACACCTACATTTTCCCAATCTACCGATTGGAGGCCACAACTCTGGACATGGGACAATGTTTAGTCTTCTCTTAAATGAAGGGGAAGTGCATTCCCATGTCTATGGAATTCTGGAAGATCACATTGTATTCCTATAAATATAAGGATCATGTGATCCCATAGCCCCATACTATTTTAAAATATTAGGATGTATTCCCCAAGGGAATGGTAATATGTCATACATGATTTCTCCACTGGACAAGGTTAAACCGGCTCAAGACAACCTGTCACTAATACTTTTATACCATCCAACATTCCCCCTGGGTCACAACCATATGGTATCTTGTCAATAGATTTCATCACCATGTTTTTTTAGAGCAGGAGTCCCCGACTGAGATGTCCACCACCACCCATTCCATGCTTGTGTCCGATCAGGGTCTGTCAACTAAGACGAATTGCCTTCTGTCAATGATCCCTTATTCATGGATAAAGAAGCTAATTCAACATATTCTTCTCCAACATTTACAGAGGGTGTCTATACCATGGTCTATGAATTGGTATAGGTGAACCTTGGTGACGATACATATCCAAAACCAATTTCAATATGTGTCATTAGGCTTGTCAAAGAGAAACACTAGAAAAATATTTCTAGACGATTTTCCGTGATGTATTCACTTATATTTATGAAGATATTCCATGTATAGATCCTCATTTTAACGTCCTCCATATCATTCATTCATCAAATCAGAAAGGGTTCAAATATCCTCTGAGAAAGATTCACCCTTCTCATAGTTGTACAACTGAGGCCGAATTAGATAAGCTCATCAAATCCAACTTAATCAATGAGGTCCAGTAAAAAATATGTTTATCTAACATTGTTCCCTCCAAGAAGGAGAAAATACATACCAGAGTCTACATCAACTTCTAAGATCTCAATTGTCACTCTCTGAAGGATGATTTTCCCCTTCCAGTGACAGAACTGTTGATTAATGCTACCACTAGGTTCCATGCATTCTCCATCATGGATGGTTTACTAGATATAATAAAATATGAATGGTCCACATGGATTAAGATTTTACTGCCTTAAGAGTTCCACAAGACTCTTTCTACTTCCAGGTAATGCCCTTTATAGGTCCTCAGCCTTAAACATTACTTAATATTGAATTAAATGAATAATTCACATGGAGGATATTTTCAGGTTTATATTTTTAGAGAATTAGGACATAACTGTTACATCTCAAAAGATTACAAAGTAGAAACTTCTACTAAGTTTCCATAGAATAAGAAAACCCTTAAAAAGAAACATGTCCAGTTCCATGTTTTATATAGCATGACTTTCTCTTGATCACATCCTTGACACTATTCCACATTAAGTCCTGTAAAAAACATTTCAAAAAAACATATGGTGAGCATAAAAAGCTCTGTAAGGGATACACAAAGAATGAAAACTGTTATTCTTTTAAAACAACAAGTAAACCATGTTTACTTTATCAGAGTAATACCTTCACCTTCATGAAGTAGTAAAAACTCTTCACTGAATAAAATATCATTAATTACCCTTTTGTAACCAAAGTATTACCATAAAAACCCATATAAAGAGAACATAACATATATAGGTAACATGGGACATAAACATACTTAAATGGAATAACCATACGGTCGACTTCCATACATACTTAATGGAATAGCCATACGACCAACTTCCATACCCAATGCATTAGAGGTTATAATGTAACCACCCGTCCTAGTATTCACGGCACCACCCGTCATATGGTTTATCACGTAACCACCCATCAAATTTCCATGTACCATTATAAAATCAAAAGACATAAAACAAACATAATGGAAAGAAAAAACTTCCACACATTGATCACAATATATCACATAAATATATTGACATAAAATATCCATTATAAAAACCATTTTCAATACCAAAATACATAAAAGAGTATATGGTATTTATTTCATTTTAAAAACATCACGACTTGTTGAGGAAGCCAAAGACAAAATAATACTCGTGGCGGCGGAAATGGTCGTTGTCACCACGTACGTTAAAAGAAACATTCCTTTTTGTCATTTAGTAAAATGCTTCGTAGAAAAAGATTACTTTTGTATAAAAGTAAAAGTGAAATGGGATTATACACCATATAAAAGATAGTTGTGTATAAAACGAAATATGCATCAATGAAAGGAGATTGAGACGAAGTCCCTTACCTCGGGTCTGACTTGACTCGATCATTCTTTAACATCTTGAATAATAAACTTGAGTTAATTTCTACTTGATTAAGAACCTTTTTCAAGTTAATTATTCCTTTTATATCAATTATTACCATGTTTTGAACATTATGTAGTCATTTAAGTTGATAACGGTCGTTTGTCGATATTTGGTACTTGAGTCAAAAATGAACTTCTTACAATTACATATTGTTCATGTGGGCAAAGGTTAATTATATCCAGAATGATATTCATGATTTGGATATCATATATATCATATATATCCATAATATACATGTATTTATAATATCACATAATCATTTAGAGGTATGAAATGATATGCATTGTTCATGGAGATGGTAGGTTGTACGTACGCAGGAACACTACTTTCATTTTTTGTCATATTAATGGAATTAAAACTAAATGAGAGGTATGTATATTATAATTACAGAATTATATTCATCATTTAGATGTATCATTCATCATATATATCCATTATATACATGTACTTTTAATAGTACATTACATTTGGGGATAATAAATGAAATTCACCGTTCATGGAGATGGTAAGCCGTACGTACGCATGAACGCTACTTTCATTTATATCTCATACTTTAATGGAATGAAATAATAATGATATAGAGTTATATAATAATTCCAGTATAACATCATATATAATAACTTTAAATCCATCCTTTATACGTCCCACATATCGCATTAACAAATCACATCACTTTGAGGAGGCGGTAGTCCGCACTTCCTAAAATGAAATTATGATGTTTACCCACAATGGAAACCATAAAGGTATGCCCAAAATGAAAAATACAGAAGATTAAGGAAAACATAAAAATATTATATATCATATATAAATATAGTGTCATCTTAATGGCCACCTTTGAAGGTGGTAAAAGAATGTTGAACAATCATCGTTTCGGGAGGGAGAAATTCGCCATCCACAGAAACTGTATGTTCTTTAACCATTAGATGTAGGTGTGTGTATGTGTAGCTCGAATCCATCATATAAAAACATCCTAGTATATTGAAGATACTGGATTTGTTCCAAAAGAAAAGAATAAAAAGAGTTTAGGGGGTTGGAGAAGCAAAATAAAACAAAGGGACTCAAGTGAAGACATTACCTTAAAATCGGGTAACTCCCTTAGGTTTGAGCTCAAAGGATTCCTTGGGAAGACTTCATCCCAAAGTGAGGATTCAAGGAGTAAGATAGGGATGTGGAGAGACAAAATGATCAGATCTTGGCCGATCCAAAGGCTTGAGAGTTATGGGTAAGGTGGTAGAGTTGGGGGCCTTTTATAAGAGGAGAGGAGGGGCACTCTTGGAATGTAAAGAAAAGTCACTTTATTTTAAAATGATTTTCGGATTTTAATGGTCCCACAGTGATGTGTTTAGAGGATAAGGTGATAAGGGTTCCAAATACACCAATCCAATATGTTTTGGACATGTCTATGTCATATATTTTACATTATATTTCCATTTTATTTAAATCCTTTATTAATAAGGTCATCGTTGCATAATCATGATGTCATAAATAATTTAATTTATTTAATGTGTAAAAATTATAAAAAAACATCACGATGTAGGAAATATTTTTAGCTTTCTAATTACTATTTATAGTCAAAAATCTGACTTGTATAACCCCATGTAAAAATTGTTTTAGTAAAACATCTCAAGTTCGTGTAATTGTTTACTTTAACATTAAATAAAAAGTTATTTATGTCATTTCCCAACCAAAATGGCTCCATGGGGTCCCCAAGTTGACTCATGGATTGTATCGGTCGGCCATGACACATAAAATGAGGGTAGGACATGTGTCAAGCTAATCTCATATTATTAAAATATTATTTATACCTTAAACTACACAAATTACCTCTAATCGCGATTAAAAAGATAATAAGTTACTATTCACCAAAAAAAATTATTATAATCTCATTTAACCACATTTTACTTTTTAATGACAACCATGTATATCAGATTTTTGAAATTCAAACACATAAGTGGTAAAATTTCATTTAAATGAAAAATCAGTTTTTATAAGTACCACTTAGTGGTTTCACTATTCATCAAAAATTGATGATTTTTAGAAAAATACCAAAACTTCACCCTAAGCAATATTTGATATTCCGAATTCAAAAATGAAGACCATTTTAAAAAATTAAAAACTTACAAGTTGCATTAATTAATTTAATAATTAATTCCCGCTGTCAGAGCAAATAACGTGTTTTTATGAAACAATAAGTATCAAAAGATTGACATTAGTTTAAGTCCGATTTCAAAGTGAAATTAATTCCAACGACCACTATTGGATTTAATGGTAAAAATATATTATAATTTCACTTTAAAACCAATTCAAAAGATAATATAATCATATAAATAAATTATATTAAAAAGAGGTTTTGAATTAAAATAAAACATTTTACACTATTCATTAAAAATGGACTTTATCGGAAAAATACCAAATATTTACACAAAGTAAATTTTGATATCCCGATTCTAAAAAGAGTTATATTTGGTCTAATAGAATGTATAAGAGTGATCAAAACTATATTTAATGACGGTTCACCATCAAAAGGTGATAAGTGATCCTTTAGTAAAAATTAGGGTATAAATGCCAAAAATTGAATTCTTTCCATATTTTAAGATTTTATCTTTTATTGGATAAATGTAAAAACATTTAAAAAACATATATAATCATATATTAGTTATTTCTATCCATTCCCACCAATACAACGACTACATGTTAACTACCATTTAAAATAATATTGTTATTTTTCTAGTGTGCAACGTAAGTTTTCAAAGGAACTCATCATTGCGTATCGGGTACGCTATCGAACATTGAAACCCCTTTAACATAAAATTAAAATTTAATTCGTAAATATTAATAAATATTAATATGTTTTATTCATTATTTACCTGGGATGTTACATCCTTCCCCCCTTTTGGGAATTGCGCCCTCGCAATTTTATTCACTTATCAAAATAAGTGGGGGTATTTATCCCTCATAGCATTTTCAGATTCCCACGTTTCCTCTTCAACCCTATGGTTTTTCAAAAAAACCTTTACCTGGTGGATTACCTTATTTCGCAACACTTTCTCTCTTCGGTCAAGAATATTGGCTTGTTTTTCTTCATAAGATTGGTTCTCTTCCAGCTGAACTACCTTTGGACTCAAAACATGAGATGGATCTGACATGAACTTCCTCAACATCGAAACATGAAAAACATTGTGTACCTGAGTTAAACTCGGAAGTAAAGCCACTCAGTAAGCAACTGATCCAACTTTCTCCAGAATTTTAGATGGTCCAATAAACCTTGGACTCAGCTTTCCTTTCTTACCAAATCGCATCACACTTTTGCATGGAGAAAGCGTGAGAAAAACATGATCACCTACCTCGAAAGATAGATCCTTCCTCGGGTTATCCGCATAACTCTTCTACCTGCTCTTTGCTGTTCTCATGTGTTTCTGAATCAACTCAACTTTTTCTGCCATCTCTTCTACCAATTCTGGTCCCATCAGCTTCCTTTTACCCACCTCATCCCAAAATGCTGGAGTTCGACACCGCTTCCCATATAATGCCTCAAATGGTTCCATCTATATACTGTAATGAAAACTGTTATTATAAGAAAACTAAACCAATGAAAGATGTTGGTCCCAACTTCCCTGATAATCCATCGAATAAGCTCGTAGCATATCCTCCAAGTTCTGAATTTTCATTATTACTGCCCATCTGATTGAGGATGAAAAGTTGTACTAAAATTTAATTCAGTACCCAACGACTTCTAAAGGCCTTTCCAAAAATTAGAAGTAAACCTGGGATCACAATCAGAAAAAATGGTGAGAAGAACTCCATGTAACCTTATTATCTCCTTAAGATACAAACGGGAAAGTTAATCTAGGGAAAAATTATCTCGTATAGCAAGGAAATGAGCAGATTTAGTCAAGCGATCAACAATAACCCAGATTGCGTTATTACCTCAAGATGTCATCAGTAATCCCATGACCAAAATCCATGGATATATTTTCCCATTTCCACTCTGGCACTGGTAAAGGCTGAAGCATCCCTTTCGGTAACTGTCGCCCTTCTTTAACCTGCTGACAAGTCAAACACTTGACAGTAAAATCAGCAATATCTCTTTTCATTCCATCCCACCAGTAATACTCCCACAGATCTCTGTACATCTTAGTATTTCCAGGATGAACTGCAAACGGAGAACTATGAGCTTCACATAACAACTCTCTCTTCAACTATGAATCACAAGGTACACACAATCTCTTCCCAAACCTCAAAACACAATCATTATCAATGTTGAATTCAGGCAACTTACTCTTCTGAACCAGCTCTACCTTTTTCTGCAACTCACTGTCTTGCTTCTGTGCTTTCTTGATTTTGTCTGATAGGGAAGATGTCACTGATACCTGAAACAAAACAGAAGGACTTCCTACACAAAAAACTTCCATGCCAATGTTCATCAAATCAAAAACCAAAGGATCTCGTTCCAAACACAACATTGTTAATGAAGCAATACTTTTTCGACTCAAAGACTCGGCCACTTTATTTGTTTTTCCTGGATGGTAATGAATTGTACAATCATAATCCTTGATTAATTCCAGCCATCTCCACTGTCTCATGTTCAATTCTTTCTGATTGAATATATACTTTAAACTTTTGTGATCAGTATATATTTCACTCTTTACTCTATACAAATGATGCCTCCAAATTTTTAAAGAAAAAACAACAGCTGCTAATTTCAAATCATGTGTAGGGTAATTTACCTCATGAGTTTTCAACTGACGTGAAGCATAAGAAATTACCTCATCATTCTGCATAAGGACACAACCAAGTCCCTTCAACGAAGCATCACTGTATATAACAAACTCACCATTACTGGAAGTAAGTTCCGAAACTTGATCATTCACTAATCTTCTTTTCAACTCCTGAAAACAATCATCACATTCTTTTGTCCAGATGAGCTTTACACCCTTCCGAGTTAGCTAAGTCATTGGACTAGATAACCATGAAAAATTTTCAACAAACCTTCCGTAGTAACCTGCCAAACCAAGAAAACTACAGATCTCGGTTACATTTGTGGGTCTTGGCCATTCTTCAACAACTTTTGTTTTAGCAGGATCAACAGTTATGCCATCTTTTGAAATAATGTGACCCAGGAAAGAAATTTGTTGTAACCAAAACTCGAACTTTCTGAATTTTCCATATAGTTTGTTTTCTTTTATGGTTTGCAATATAACCCTTAAATGACTTTCATGATCCTCTTTACTTTTAGAAAACACCAAAATATCATCGATGAAAACAACCACAAACTTATCCGAGAACTCATGGAAAATTATATTCATAAGGTCCATGAATACAACAGGTTCATTAGTTTACCCAAAAAGGCATAACTACAAATTCATAATGGCCATATCTAGTATGGAACGCAGTCTTCGGAACGTCTGCTTCTTTTACTTTCAACTGATGGTACCCCGAACTCAAGTCAATCTTCAAAAAATACTGAGCTCCCTTGAGCTGATCAAACAAATCATCGATATGAGGCAAAGGATACTTGTTCTTAACAGTAATATTATTCAAGGCTCTATAATCAATGCAAAGTCTCATTGAGCCATCATTCTTTTTAACAAACAAGACAGGAGCACCCCATGGTGATGTTCTAGGTCGAATGAAACCTTTATCTAATAACTCCTGAAATTGCGTCTTTAAATCTAAAAGTTCAACATGAGCCATTCGATAACGGGGTTTTGAAAATGGCTTAGAATCCGGAACTAATTCAACAGTAAATTCAACTTCCCGATCATGAATAATACCAGGAAACTCATTAGGAAAAAACTCAAGATAATCATTTACCACTTTCACATCATTAATCTGAATAGTTCCTTTACTTTCAGCAATATGTGCAAGGTAACATTCATTTCCATCTTTTACTAGTTTCTCAACTTGCTGATATGTTATCAAAATCAAGGGTTCATTCATGTACACAAACTGAAAATATTTCTGAAAAGAAACCATTTTAGCTTTGTAGTAAATCTTAGAATGATAAAAAGAATGCCAATAAATGCCCAAAATAACATCAAACTCTACTAGAGGCAAAACAATAAGGTTTGCTGGTAGATTCTTTCCACACACAGGGATAGGAAGGTTCATATAATTCCTTTTTGTCTCAATGTTCCCTCCAGGTGTTTTTACCATAAGATCAGGATTCATATCATGAGATAGAATTTCCAATTTACTAGAATACTTCTCAGAAATGAAAGAGTGTGTAGAACCTGAATCATACAACACATTGGCATAATCTGAACAAACAAACAGTGTACCTGATACTACTTCATTCGACGGCCCAACATCTGCTGATGTTGTTGCAAAGGATTTCACCACCCCTTTATTCTTGTAGTCTGGCTGCTTTCCCCCATTTGTGTTCTTAGTTAGACACTCATTTTCATAATGACCTATTTCATTACACTTAAAACATCTTACTGCTAGCTTTTCATTGCCTTCTTGATCATCTTCCTTACAGTTACGAGCAATATGACCGGACTTACCACACCGAAAGCACTTACCAGACTTGGATAATCATTCTGTAGGATGCATTTTACCACACTTCTCACAGGATGGATATTTGGTTTTCATACCTCCTTACTTCTTTGATGAATTCTTCCCCTTTGCCTGCCAACTAGACCTCTTATTCTGTTGTTTGTCATAGAACACCTGATCATCGGCAAACTCCATTTCCACCTTCTCCGCACATCGAACAAGTTTTTCATAACATTTGAAATCACGAGAAGCTAATGCCTTTTGATACTTTGGATTTATCCCTGAGTAAAAACGGTTTATTTTACTATCAAGATCTCATATGAAGTTTGGAGCATACCTTGCCAATCGAGTGAACTTTGATTCATAAGTAGCCACTGAGTCTTCCTCCTGCCTCAACTCTAGGAATTGTTTTTCCATCCTAAGATTAACCACCTTAGGAAAATATTTCCCACGTAACATACCTTTGAATTTTTTCCAGTGAAGATACTCAATCTCCTCACTATCCCTGATATTTTTTCACCATCGACCACCACTGATCATCTTCACCTTCAAAAAAGTAAACAACAAGACTAACCTTTTGATGTTCTGAAAACCCCATGACATCTAAAATCTTCTCCAGTTCTTTAATCCACCCTTCATCTTGAGTAGAGTCAGACGATCCTCTGAATGATGGGGGATGTTGCCACATGAAATGTTCCACCCCTGACATGTTCCTCTGCGGTTGATCTGGCTGATCTTGTGCATGGATACCACCACCATTTATAGCCTCAGTCAACTGTTCCATCACTACTAAAAACTGTTCAGTTCTGATTCCGACCATCTCAGGTTGCTAATTTGGAATGTTGTCTTCCTCCTGATGTCATCCCAACACAGTTGCTTTTTTTTCTCTGCGGAAAACCATTCTGAACACAGAAATATCTTAGGCGAAGCAATATGGTAATCTTTAAATGCTATATCATTCCAATCATATTTTATTTTAACACTTTTCTAACTCCTAAAGTTGTCTAAACCGACCTCTAATACCAACTATAAGGCCTCAGCCTTAAACATTACTTAATATTGAATTAAATGAATAATTCACATGTAGTATCTTTTCAGGTTTAGAGTTTTAGAGAATTAGGACATAACTGTTACATCTCAGTAGATTACAAAATAGACACTTCTACTAAGATTCCATAGAATAAAAAAACCCTTAAAAAGAAACATGTCCAGTTCCATGTTTTATATAGCATGACTTTCTCTTGATCCCATCCTTGACCATATTTCACATTAAGTCATGTGAAAAACATTTCAAAAAAAACATAGGGTGATCATAAAAAGCTCAGTAAGGGATACAAAAAGAATGAAAACTGTTAGTTTATCAAAACAACAAGTAAACCATGTATACATTATCAAAGTAATACCTTCACCTTCATGAAGTAGTAAAAACTCTTCACTGAATAAAATATCATTACATACTCTTTTGTAAAAAAAGGATTACCATAAAAACCCATATAAAGAACACATAACATATAAAGGTAACTTGGGACATAAACATACTTAAATGGAATAACCATATGGTCGACTTCCACACATACTTAATGAAATAGCCATACGGCCGCCTTCCATACCCAATGCATTGAAGGTTATAACGTAACCACCCGTCCTGGTATTCACGGCACCACCCATCATATGGTTTATCACGTAACCACCCGTCAAATGTTCAAGTACCATTATAAAATCTTAAGACAGAAAAAAACATAATGGAAAGAAAACATTTCAACACTTTGATCACAATATATCACATAAATATATTGACATAACAAATCCATTATAAAAACCCTTTTCAATAACAAAATATATAAAAGAGTATATGGTATTTATTTCATTTTAAAAACATCACGACTTGTTGAGGAAGCCAAAGACAAAATAATACTCGTGGCGGTGGAAAAGGATGTTGTCACCACGTACGTTAAAAGAAACATTCCTTTTTGTCATTTAGTAAAACGCTTCATAGAAAAAGATTCCTTTTGTATAAAAGTAAAATTCACAGGGTTTTATACAATGTATAAAATATAGTTGTGTATAAAATGAAATATGCCTCAATGAAAGGATATTGAGACGAAGTCCCTTACCTCGGGTCCGACTTGACTCGATCTTTCTTTATGGTCCTGAATAATAAACATGAGTTAATTTATACCTGATTATGAACCTTTTTCAAGTTCATTATTCCTTTTATATCACTTATTACCATGTTTTGAACATTATGTAGTCATTTATGTTGATAACGGTGGTTTGTCGATATTTGGTACATGAGTCAAAAGTGAACTTCTTACAATTACATGTTGTTCGTGTGGTCAAAGGTTTATTATTTCCAGAATGATATTCATGATTTGGATATCATATATATCATATATATCCAGCGTATACATGTATTTATAATATCACATAATCATTTAGAGGTAAGAAATGAAATGCACTATTCATGGAGACAGTAAGCCGTATGTACGCATGAACGCTACTTTCATTTCTTTGTCATATTAATGGAATTGAAACTAAATGAGTGGTATGTATATTTTAATTCTAGAATTATATTCATCATTTATATTTATAATTCATCATATATATCCATTATATACATGTACTTTTAATAGTACCATTACATTTGTGGATAAGAAATGAAATGCACCGTTAATGGAGATGGTAAGTCGTACGTACGCATGAGCGCTAATTTCATTTCTATCTCATACTTTAATGGAAAGAAATAATAATGATATAGAGTTATATTATAATTCCACTATAACATCATATATAATAACTTTAAATCCATCCTTTATACGTCCAACATATGGCATTAACGAATCACATCACTTTGAGGGGGCGATAGTCCGCACTTCCTAAAATGAAATTATTGTGTTTACCCACAATGGAAACCATAAATTTATTACCAAAATGAAAAATACATAAGCTTAAGGAAAACATAAACTTATTATATATAATATATAATTATAGTTTCATCTTAATTTCCACCTTTGAAGGTGTTAAAATAATGTTGAACAATCATCATTTCGGGAGGTAGAAATTCTCCATCCACAGAAACAGTATGTTTTATAACCATTAGATGAAGGTGTGTGTATGTGTAGCTCGAATCCTTCTTGTAACAGCATATTAGTATATTAAAGATTCTGTATTTGTTACAAAATAAATGAATAGAAAGATTTTAGGGGGTTGGATAAGCGAAATAAAACTAACGGACTCAAGTGAAGACATTACCTTAAAATCAGGTAACTCCCTTAGGTTTGAGCTCAAAGGCTTCCTTTGGAAGACTTCTTACCAATGTGAGTCTTAAAGGGGTAAGAGAGGGATATTTAGAGACCAAATGATCAGATATTTTCCGAACAAAAGTCTTGAGAATTCAGTGTAAAGTGGTAGAGGTGGGGGCCTTTTATAAGAGAAGAGGAGGGGCACTCTTGGAAGGTAAAGAAATGTCACTTTATTTTAAAATGGTTTTCAGATATTAATGTTCCAACTTTGATGTGTTTCGAGTATAAGGTGATAAGGGTTCTAAATATACCCATTCAATAGGTTTTGGACATATTTAGGTCATATATGTTACATTATCTTTCTATTTTATTTAAATCCTTTATTAATGAGGTATTCACTACATCATCATGATGTCATAAATAATTTAAATTATCTAATGTATAAAAATTATAAAACAAATATCATGATGTAGGAAATATTTTTATCTTTCTAATGAATATTTATAGTCAGAAAGCTGACTTGTATAACCCCATGTAAAAATTGTTTTAATAAAACATCTCATGTTTGTGTCATTTTTACTTTAACATTAAATAAAAAGTTATTTATGTCATTTCCCAACCAAAATGGCTCCATGGGGTCCCCAAGTTTACTCATGGATTTTCTTGGTCGGCCATGACACATTCAATGAGGGTAGGACATGTGTCAAGATCATCTCATATTATTAAAACATTATTTTTACCTTAAACTACACTAATTATCTCTAATCGCGATTAAAAACTTAATAAGTTACTATTCACCAAAAAAATTATTTTAATCCCATTGAACCACATTTTACTTCTTAATGACAACCATGTATGTCGGATTTTTGAAATTCAAAACACAGATGTGGTAAAATATCATTTAAATGAAAAATCATTTTTTATAAGTACCACTTAGTGGTTTCACTATTCATCAAAAATTGAAGTTTTTCAGAAAAATACCAAAACATCACCCTAAGATATATTTGATATTCAGATTTCAAAAATGAAGTCCATTTTAAAAATTTCAAAACATATAAGTTGCGTTAATTAATTTAATAATTAATTCCCGTTGTCCGAGCAAATAAGGTATTTTTATGAAACAATAAGTATCAAATGATTGACACTAGTTTAAGTCCGAATGCAAAGTGAAATTAATTCCAATGACCACTATTGGATTTAATGGTAAAAATATATTCTAATTTCACTTTAAAACCAAATCAAAAGATAATCTAATCATATAAATAAATTATATTAAAAAGAGGTTTTGAATTAAAATACATCATTTTACACTATTCATTAAAAAATTGTCTTTATCGGAAAAATACCAAAAATTTACACAAAGTAAATTTTGATGTCCCGATTTTAAAAAGAGTTATATATGGTCCAATATAATTTATAAGAGTGATCAAAACTATATTTAATGACGGTTCACCATCAAAAGGTGATAAGTGAACCTTTAGTGAAAATTAGGGTATAAATGCCTAAAATTGAATTTTTTCCGTATATTAAGCCTTTATCTTTTATTGGATAAATGTAAAAACATTTAAAAAACATATATAATCATATATTAGTTATTTATATCCATTCCCGCCAATACAACAGCAACATGTTAACTACCATTTAAAATAATATTATTATATTTCTAGTGTGCAACGTAAGTTTTCAAAGGAACTCATCTTTTTGTATCGGGTATGCTATCAAACATAGCAACCCCTTTACAGTAAAATTAATATTTAATTCGTAAATATTAATAAATATGAAAATGTTTTATTAAAAATTTACCTGGGATGTTACATCCTTCCTCCCTTTTGGGAATTGCGTCCTCGCAATTTTATTCACCTATCAAAATAAGTGGGGGTATTTATCCCTCATAGTATTTTCAGATTCCCACGTTGCCTCTACAACCATATGGTTTTTCCACAAAACCTTTACCTGGTGGATTACCTTATTTCACAACACTTTCTCTCTTCGGTCATGAATCTGGACTGGTTGTTCTTCATAAGATAGGTTCTCCTCCAGCTGAACTACCTCTAGACTCAAAACATGAGATGGATCGGACATGTATTTCCTCAACATCGAAACATGAAAAACATTGTGTACCTGAGATAAACTCAGAGGTAATGCCACTCAGTAAGAAACTGATCCAACATTCTCCTGAATTTCATATGGCCAAATAAACCTTGGACTCAGCTTTCCTTTCATACCAAATCCCATCACAATTTTCCATGGAGAAACCTTGAGAAAAACATGATCACCTACCTCGAAAGATAGATCCTTCCTACGGTTATCCGCATAACACTTCTTCCTACTCTGAGATGTTATCATTTTTTTTGAATCAACTGATCTTTTTCTGCCATATCTTCTACCAATTCTGGTCCCATCAGCTTTCTTTCACCCACCTCATCCCAAAATGCTGGAGTTCGACACCGCTTCCCATATAATGCCTCAAATGGTGCCATCTGTATACTGGAATGAAAACTGTTATTATAAAAATACTCAACCAAAGAAAGATGTTGGTCCCGACTTCCCTGATAATCCAGCAAACATGCTCATAGCATATCTTCCATGGTCTGAATTTTTCATTCTGACTTCCCATCTGATTGAGGATGAAAAGCTGTACTAAAATTTAATTCAGTACCGAACGACTTCTGTAGGCCTTTCCAAAAGATAGAAGTAAACCTGGGATCACGATCGGACACAATGGAGAGAGGAACTCCATGTAACATAACTATCTGCTTAAGATACAAACGGGAAAGTTGTTCTAGGGAAAAAGTATCTCGTATAGCAAGGAAATGAGAAGATTTAGTCATGCGATCAACATTAAACTAGATTGTGTTATTACCTCTAGATGTCTTCTGTAATCCCACGACAAAATCCATGGATATATTTTCCCATTTCCACTCTGGCACTGGTAAAGTTTTAAGCATCCCTTTCGGTAACTGTCGCTCTGCTTTAACCTACTGACAAGTCAAACACTTCACAGTAAAATCAACAATATCTCTTTTCATTCCATCCCACCAGTAATACTCCGGCAGATCTCTGTACATCTTAGTACTGCCAGGATGAACTGAAAACAGAGAACTATGAGCTTCACATAACAACTCTCTCTTCAACTATGAATCACAAGGCACACACAATCTCTTCCCAAACATCAAAACACAATCATTATCAATGTTGAATTCAGGCAACTTACCCTTCTGAACTAGCTCTACCTTTTTCTGAAACTCACTGTCTTGCTTCTATTCTTGCTTGATTCTGTCTGATAGGGAAGATGTCACTGATACCTGAAACAAAACAGAAGGACTTCCTACACAAACAACTTCCATTCCAAATTTCATCAAATTAAAAACCAAAGGATCTCGTTCAAAATGTAACACTGTTAATGAAGCATTACTTTTTTGACTCAAAGCATCAACCACTTTATTTGCTATTCCCAGATGGTAATGAATAGTACAATCATGATCCTTGATTAATTATATCCATATCCTCTGTCTCATGTTCAATTCTTTCTGAGTGAATAAATACTTTAAACTTTTGTGATCAGTATATTTTTCACACATTACTTCATACAAATGATGCCTCAAAATTTTTAAAGCAAAAACAATAGAAACTAATTCTAAATCATGTGTCGGGTAATTTAACTCCTGAGTTTTCAGCTGACGTGAAGCATAAGCAATTACCTAACCATTCTGCATAAGGACATAGCCAAGTCCCTTCAACGAAGCATCACTGTATATAACAAACTCACCATTGTTGGAAGGATGTTCCAAAACTGGAGCATTCACCAATCTTCTTTTGAACTCTTGAAAACAATCATCACATTATTTTGTCCATATGAACTTAACACCCTTCCGAGTTAGCTTAGTCATTGGACTAGATAACCATGAAAATTTTCAACAAACCTTCAGTAGTAACCTGCCAAACCATGAAAACTATGGATCTCGGTTACATTTTTGGGTCTTGGCCATTCTTCAACAACTTTTGTTTTAGCAGGATCAACAGTTATGCCATCTTTTGAAACAATGTGACCCAAGAAAGAAATTTGTTGTAACCAATACTCGCACTTGCTGAATTTTCCATATAGTTTCTTTTCTTCTAAGGTTTTCAATATAACCCTTAAATTACCTTCATGCTCCTATTTACTTTTAGAAAACACCAAAATATCATCGATGAAAAAAACCACAAACTTATCCAAGAACTCATGGAAAATTCTATTCATAAGGTCCATGAATATAGCAGGTGCATTAGTTAACCCAAAAGGCATAACTAGAAATTCATAATGGCCATATCTAGTACGGAACACAGTCTTCGGAATGTCTGCTTCTTTTAATTTCAACTGATGGTACCCCGATCTCAAGTCAATCTTCGAAAAATACTGAGCTCCCTGGAGCTGATCAAAAAAATCATCGATATGAGGGAAAGGATAGTTGTTCTTAACAGAAGTATTATTCAAGGCTCTATAATCAATGCAAAGTCTCATTGATCCATCTTTCTTTTTAACAAATAAGACAGGAGCACCCCATGGTGATGTGCTAGGTCGAATGAAAACTTTATCTAATGACTCCTCTAATTGCTTCTTTAACTCTAAAAGTTCAAGTTGAGCCATTCGATAGGGGGGTTTTGAAAATGGATTAGAATTAGGAACTATGTCAACAGTAAATTCAACTTCCTGAACATGAATAATACTAGGCAACTCATCAAGAAAAACATCAAGATACTCATTTACCACTGGCACATTATTAATCTGAACAGTTCCTTTATTTTCAACAATATGTGCATGGTAACATTAATTTTCCATATTTTACTAGTTTCTCAACTTCCTGATATGTCATCAAAATCAAGGGTTCATTCTTGTAAACAAACTAAAAATATATCTGAAAATAAAACATTTTAGCTCTGCAGTCAATCTTAGCATGATAAAAAGAAAGCCAATCCATGCCCAAAATAACATCAAACTCTACTAGAGGAAAACCCATAAGGTTTGCTGGTAGATTCTTTCCACACACAAGGATAGGAAGGTTCTTATAATTCCTTTTTGTCTCAACGTTCCCTCCGGGTGTTTTTACCATAAGATCCAGATTCATATCTTGAGATGGAATTTCCAATTTACTAGAAAACAACTCAGAAATGAAAGAGGGTGTAGACCCTGAATCAAACAACACATTGGCATAATCTAAAAAAACAAACAGTGTACCTGATACTACTTCATTCGACGGCCCAACATCTGCTGAAGTTGTTGCAAAGGATTTCACCACCCCTTTCTTCTTGTAGTCTGGCTGCTTTCCCCCAGTTGAGTTCTTTGTTAGACACTCATTTGCATAATGACCCATTTCATTACACTTAAAACATCTTACCGCTGGCTTTTCATTGCCTTCTTGATCATATTCCTTACAGTTACGAGCAATATAACCTGACTTACCACACCAAAATCACTTACCATACTTGGATAAACATTCTCCAGGATGTATTTTACCACACTTCTCATAGGATGGATATTTGGTTTTCTTACCTCCTTGCTTCTTTGATGAATTCTTCCCCTTTGCCTGCAAACTAGACCTCTTATTCGGTTGTTTGTCATAGAACACCTGATCATCGGAAAACTCCATTTCCACCTTCTCCGCACATCGAACAAGTTTTTCATAACTTTTGAACTCACGATAAGATAAAGCCCTTCGATAATTTCGCTTTAACCCTGAGTAAAAACGGTTTATTATACTATCAAGATCTCATATGAAGTTTGGAGCATACCTTGCCAATCGAGTGAACTTTGCTTCATAAGTAGAAACTAATTCATCCTCCTGCCTCAACTCTAGGTACTGTTTTTCCATCCTAAGATGAACCACCGTAGGAAAATATTTCTCAAGAAACATACCTTTGAATTCGTCCCAGTGAAGATGCTCAATCTCATCACTATCCCTGATATTTTTCACCATCAACCACCACTGATCAGCTTCTCCTTCAAAACGGTAAACAGAAAGAATAACCTTCTAATGTTATGAACACCCCATGACATCAAAAATCTTCTCCAGTGCTTTAATCCACCCTTCAGCTTGCACAGGGTCAGATGATCCTTTGAATCATGGGGGATGTTTCTTCATTAAATTTTCCACCACTGACATGTTCCTCTGCGATTGATCTGGCTCATCTCATGCATGTATACCACCACCATTTATAGCCTGAGTCAACTATTCCATCACTACAACAAACTATTCAGTTCCGATTCCAAATATCTCATGTTGCTGATTTGGAAGGTTGTCTTCCTCCTGATGTCGTCCCAAAATAGCTTCGTTGTTTCCTCTACAGAAAACCATTCTAAACACAGAAATATCTTAGGCGAAGCAACATGGTAATCTTCAAATTCTATATCATTTCAATCATATTATATTTTAACACTTTTCTAACTCCTAAAGTTGTCTAAAATGACCTCTGATACCAACTATAAGGCCCCAGCCTTAAACAGTACTTAATATTTAATTAAATGAATAATTCACATGGAGGATCTTTTCAGGTTTAGAGTTTTAGAGAATTAGGACATAACTGTTACATCTTAAAAGATTACAAAGTAGACACTTTTACTAAGTTTCCATAGAATAAAAAAACCCTTAATAAGAAACATGTCCAGTTACATTTTTTATATAGCATGACTTTCTCATGATCCCATCCATGACCCTATTCCACATTAAGTCCTGTGAAAAAAAATTCAATAAAACATAGGGTGAGCATAAAAAGCTCAGTAAGGAATACACAAAGAATAAAAACTGTTAGTTTATCAAAAAAACAAGTAAACCATTTATACTTTATCAAGGTAATACCTTCACCTTCATGAAGTAGTAAAAACTCTTCACTAAATAAAATATCATTACATACCCTTTTGTAACAAAAGGATTACCATAAAACCCCATATAAATAACACATAACATATAAACGTAACTTGGGACATAAACATACTTAAATGGAATAACCATACAGTCGACTTCCACACATACGTAATGGAATAGCCATACGGCCGACTTCCATACCCAATGCATTGGAGGTTATAACGTAACCACTCATCCTGGTATTCAAGGCACCACCTGTCATATGGTTTATCACATAACTACCCGTCAAATTTCCAAGTACCATTATAAAATCATAAGACATAAAACAAACATAATGGAAAGAAAACATTTCCACACTTTGATCACAATATGTCACATAAATATATTGACATAAAAAATACATTATAAAAACCATTTTCAATACCAAAATACATAAAAGAGTATATGGTATTTATTTCATTTTAAAAAAATCACGGCTTGTTGAGGAAGCCCAAGACAAAATAATACTCGTAGTGGCGGAAAAGGTCGTTGTCACTGCGTACGTTAAAAGAAACATTTATTTTTGTCTTTTAGTAAAATGCTTCAAAAAAAAAAGATTCCTTTTGTATAAAAGTAAAAGTCAAAGGGGATTATACACCTTATAAAAGATTTTTGTGTATAAAACTAAATATGCCTCAATGAATGGAGATTGAGACGGAGTCCCTTACCTCGGGTCCGACTTGACTCGATCGTTCTTTAACGTCTTGAATAATAAACCTGAGTTAATTTATACTTGATTAAGAACCTTTTTCAAGTTCATTATTCCTTTTATATCCCATATTACCATGTTTGTGAACATTATGTAGTAATTTATGTTGATAACGGTCGTTTGTCGATATTTGGTACTTGAGTCAAAAGTGAACTTCTTACAATTACATGTTGTTTGTGTGGTCAAAGGTTCATTATATTCAGAATGATATTCATGATTTGGATATCATATATATCATATATATTCAGCATATACGTGTATTTATAATATCACATAATCATTTAGAGGTATGAAATGAAATGCACTGTTCATGGAGATGGTAAGCCGTACGTACGCATGAACGCTACTTTCATTTCTTTGTCTTATTAATGGAATTAAAACTAAAAGAGAGGTATGTATATTTTAATTCCAGAATTATATTCATCATTTAGATGTATCATTCATCATATATATCCATTATATACATGTACTTTTACGAGTACATTACATTTGGGGATAACAAATGAAATGCACCGTTCATGGAGACGGTAAGTCATATGTACGCATGAACACTACTTTAATTTCTATCTCATAATTTAATGGAAATAAATAATAATGATATATAGGTATATTATAATTCCAGTATATGATCATATATAATAACTTTTAATCCATCCTTTATACGTCCCACATATGGCATTAACGAATCACATCACTTTGAGGGGGCTGTAGTCCACACTTCCTAAAATGAAATTATCGTGTTTACCCACAATGGAAACCATAAAGGTATGACCAAAATGAAAATAAAGAAGCTTAAGGAAAACATAAACATATTATATATCATATATAAATATAGTTTCATCTTAATGACCACCTTTGAATGTGTTAAAAGAATGTTGAACAATCATCATTTCGGGATGCAGAAATTCGCCATCCACAGAAACAATATGTTCTTTAACCATTAGATGTAGGTGTGTGTAAGTGTAGCTCTAATCTTTCTTATAAAAACATCCTAGTACATTTATGATACTGCAGTTGTTACAAAATAAATGAATAAAATGAGTTTAGGGGGTTGGAGAAGTGAAATAAAACAAACGGACTCAAGTGAAGACATTACCTTAAAATTGGGTAACTCCCTTAGGATTGAGCTCAAAGGCTTCCTTGGGAATACTTATGCCTAGTGTGAGGCTTCAAGGAGTGATAGAGGGATGTGGAGAGACAAAATGATCATAGCTGGGCCGATCCAAAGGCTTGAGAGGTGTGGATAGGGTGGTAGAGGTTAGGGCCTTCTATAAGAGGAGAGGAGGGGCACTCTAGGAAGGTAAAGAAATCACATTATTTTAAAATGAGTTTCGGATTTTAATGGTCCTACATTGATGTGTTGAGAGGATAAGGTGATAAGGGTATGAAATCCACCCATATAGTAGGTTTTCGACATGTGTAGGTCATAGATTTTACATTATTTTTCTATTTTATTTAAATCCTTTATTAATGAGGTATTTGTTGCATCATTATGATGTCATAAATAATTTAATTTATTTAATGTATAAAAATTATAAAAAAATATCATGATGTAGGAAATCTGTTTTTCTTTCTAATGAAAATTTATAGTCAAAAATCTGACGTCTATAACCCCATGTAAAAATTGTTTTAGTAAAACATCTCATTTTGTGTCATTTTTTACTTTAACATTAAATAAAAAGTTATTTATGTCATTTCCCAACCAAAATGGCTCCATGGGGTCCCCAAGTTGACTCGTGTATTTTATTTGTCAGCCATGACACATCCAATGAGGGTCGTACATGTGTCAAGCTCATCTCATATTATTAAAACATTATTTTTACCTTAAACTAGACTAATTACCTCTAATCGCGATTTAAAACTTAATAAGTTACTATTCACCAAAAAATTTATTTTAATCCCATTGAACCAAATTTTACTTCTTAATGACTACCATGTATGTAGGATTTTTGAAATTCAAAACACAAAAGTGGTAAAATTTCATTTGAACGAAAAATCAGTTTTTATAAGCACCACATAGTGGTTTCACTATTCATCAAAAATTGATGTTTTTCAGAAAAATACCAAACTTTACCCTAAGATATATTTGATATTACGAATTCAAAAATGAAGTCCATTTTACAAAATTCAAAACATATATGTTTCATTAATTAATTTAATAACTAATTCCCACTTTCAGAGCAAATAGCGTGTTTTTATGAAACAATATGTATCAAAAGATTGACACTAGTTTAAGTCCGATTTCAAAGTGAAATTAATTCCAAAGACCAGTATTGGATTTAATGGTAAAAATATATTATAGTTTCACTTTAAAACCAATTCATAAAATAATCAAATCATATAAATAAATAATATTAAAAAGAGGTTTTGAATTAAAATACAACAATTTACACTATTCATTAAAAAATGGACTTTATCAGAAAAATACCAAAAATTTACACAAAGTAAATTTTGATGTCTCGATTCTAAAAAGAGTTTTATTTTGTCATATATAATGTATAAGAGTGATCAAAACAATATTTAATGATGGTTAACCATCAAAAGGTGATAAGTGAACCTTTAGTGAAAATTAGGGTATAAATGCCTAAAATTGAATTCATTCCGTATTTTAAGCCTTTATATTTTATTGGATAAATGTAAAAACATTTAAAAAACATATATAATCATATATTAGTTATTTCTATCCATTCCCTCCAATACAACGGCTACATGTTAACTACCATTTAAAATAATATTATTATATTACTAGTGTGCAACGTATGTTTTCAAAGGAACTCATCGTTGCGTATCGTGTATGCTATCGAACATAGAAACCCCTTTAAAGTAAAATTAATATTTAATTCGTAAATATTAATAAATATGAAAATGTATCATTCATTATTTACCTGGGATGTTACACCCTTAGGTTAATATATTGATGTTTCCACTTATTAGTGTACCATGAACCATATATTTCGGATTATACAAGGAGAACTAGTGGAATTCTATCTGGTTGATCTGTTGGTCTGATCTCTCTAGCATTAGGACCATCTCAAAGATCTTGAGGCAATGTTTGGCTTCCTTTGTTCCCACCTTCTGAAAATGAACACCATGAATTGTGCCTTTGAGGTCACCTATGGAATGTTTCTTGGATTATTTGTTAGATACATAGGCATTGAGATTGACCCAAATAAGATCAATGGAATCAGTTAGATGTCCCCTCCAACCAACATTCGAGAGCACCAAGTCATTCAGGGCCACAAATACTACATATGAAGAGTCATCACAATCATTGCTAGAAATCATAATATATATTACTGGATCATGAAGAATGGTTTGGATAATCAGTTGGATGAGGATTGCTAGAACTATTTTGAAGAAATCAACAAGATCCTGTCATGACCACTGGTTCCGATGCCACCATTTCCCGAAAGTTCATTGGTCCTTTGTGTGACCACTCTAACATGATATATCATCATCCATATTACCTAGGTTAATAATGATTTCACATAGATCAATTTATACTATCATATCTGCATACTTCCCAATTTATAGACCATATACTCCCCTATAGAGAAGAGATTTCTAGTGCTAGTATTCGCAATGCATAAATTGTGACATTACTTGAAGAACCATGATAAATAGTGGGAGTCCTGATTGGATCCACTTATTTACATTCTAAACAACACAATGTTCACAGTTCATCCATCTCAGTGGGCATTAATCCTTCAATAGTATGACATCCTTTTTTTCCCTAAAAGGATATCCAGGGGAAGGCATTAGTAGACTTCCTTGCTACACTTCTTTCTCTTACAATGGAGTCTCTAGATATTGATTCTCTAGATGAGGAATTCCTATCAGTAGATCCATTCATTCCATTTTTTGAAAAAATACTTTGATGGATCATCCTGGAGCACTATCGATAGAAGACTCAATGATCCTTGACAGAACAGAGTTGGCATTGGAATCGTTTTCATCACACTAGTACAAGCAATGAAACCATATTTAAAGCTATTGTCATACGGATTTACAAACAATGAGTAAGAGTATCAAGCTCTCATTAGTTGTCTTGTGATAGCCCTTGAGATAGATGTTCCCCAAATTCCTAGTAAAGTGGACATTGAACTAATTAGGAAGATAAACACTAACAATATCTTCAAGAAGTCATTGCTCATACCACTGATAGAGTGTACCCATGATATGGTGGACCAATTCCCTTATCATCTTGAAGTTACGCATGTCCATAGATTGTAGAACTGCCAAGCCAGTGCATTTCCTAGCATGGACTCATTGTTTTCTATGCATTACCATGATGATTTGATTCTACATGTGGGGAAACGATGATTAATCACACATGCCCCTCAGGAAAATGATGATAGCCTGCATGTAATATACCTTAAAGCTAATTTCTCCAAATTAGGACCCCAAGACCCCCATACTGCAGTATTGGAAGTGACCCTAGAGTAGATTACATCCTCTATTGAGTTTCCCTAGCAAGGTAATATCATGGATGATCGATCCAAACATTATTGAGTTTGTCGGCGCACAGTGTAGTTGACCCTCTAGAGTGGTCCCAGTTATGAAAATATCCTCTATAGATGATGATTTAATGGAATTATTATCTATTTAATTTAGGGAGGTGAGATTGATCAGTCCATTTAGGGGGTTTAGTGGGTTCTTACAAGGTCTATTAGATAGGGCTGAAACACCCTTATCAGATCCGTAGATTGGGTTATTTTTCCACTATGATATTGGAATGCATCAGTTTCACCAAGATATTCCATACATGCCAACTCCATTATAATTTCATGCATTGGATGCATGAACCTCTAAACACAACCATGTACTCACTGCCCTTTTCAATATAGGGACTCGATGTAGTGGGACCATATCCACCATCTACAGCTTGCCTATGTAGGTTCATCCCGATTGCTATGGATTTCTTTTCCAAGTGGGATGATGCAGTTCTACGGAAGGAAGTGAAGGCATGTTCTATCATTCAGTTTGTGAGCTTCAATATCACCATCTAATTCGTAGTCCCTCACATCATCATCACTGATAAAATCCCCAACTTCTGAGGTGCAGAGATGATGAAGTTGTGTTCCATGTAAAATATCCTCTATAAACATACCTCTCACTATCATGTTCGATCAAATGGGTTGGTTGATGCATTAAACAAAACCCTCTATAACATTTGGAAAAATATAGATGGTCATAAGAGTAAATGTTTACTAGAAAGCTCCTTAATAATCTGTATAATTATCCAATGATTACTCGTAATTCCACTCATGTGACCCCATATTCCCTATTGTACATAACGGTAGAATTCATACCCATCGAGATTCAGTATCCTTCATTATGTATAGCCATATATGATCATCATGTACTAGAAAAAGTAGCGGAAATGTTTTTGAATGAACTTAAAGAGCTTGATGATAACATGCTTTTTTCCCTACACAATCTAAAATATCATAATAACAATATAGCCAATGAATTTAATAATAAGGATCGCCTCCTATCTCTTTTACAAGGAGACATTGTTTTGGACCTGAGAGAAACAATATTACATGGAATGATGCCACAAAATATGGATCCCAAATGGGAGGGACCTTATACAATTCACAAGGTTTACCCAATTTTTTCAAACTCCATGATTCCAAAAGATGGTGGGCATACTAATCCTCCCAACAATGATACATTCCCTAAGAAGTATTTATCTTAGAAGTCCCACTTGATTTTAAACTATTCCGTCCTCACCGCATGATGATAAACTGCAAGACCTGTCTGAGCAGAAGGATGTAAAACTACTAAACAGTAATCCCAGAAGATGATAAACTAAATAATTGTACATGATCTACAACCGCAAACTAATTAACCTATTCTAAATTTTATGATGATAAATTGTACGAATTTCAAGAACTATGTGAGGCTTGATTCCCTTCCTTACAGGATTTGTAGGAATTCCCAACAGTTTCATCTTTGGGTCCATCTAAGTATCCACTAGATATCAATTCTATTCAGATAATTTCTCTGACTCATTTATGATTTGGTGGTGTGGAGTATGTAGAATTATGTCCTCATTCACATCGGGTCTATAATATTCACACCACGTACTCCCCCTTAAGGTGTTATTCTCTCCGATCATCTTCTTTTCCACCAGAGGATAAACTGCACGACCTATTTCATAACTACATATGGCTTGATTCTAATTATCATTAGACAAATAAGAAAACCTATACAATTAGTCTTCATGTCTAGCCACATATATTTTGTTCTCACATGTCCCCTTATCCTAAGGTTCTCCCCCGCCCCCTCTGGGGTTGCGCATGATGTGGTGTGGACTAATGTTATCATTTGTGTCAGGTATTGTTTTTTACCCCTTAATGATTCCCTTTAGATCCTAATTCATCAATGTAATTCCAAACCATATGACTTTTAAACTATACTACATAGTCCCACATTACTTCTATTGTGCATTTGACGCGTGAAGTTAAAATTCATGGGTTGTTCCAATCATATGACCATAAACTATTACACAGTCATCCTAGACGCACAACGAATAATGAAAATGCATTGTGGTGTCCTCACTCAAGGGTACATTATGTTTGAAATCGGTCATCAACCATGCCATTTTTTCCGGGCATACATATGGCTTGATTCTTTCAGTGATGCTTGGATTATCCATCCCAGGTTTGCTGCTTGAAAAAAACACACATTCTATTAAACCAAAATTAACAATCAGGATCTATCAAATGCCACTTCTTTTGGTGCGTGGGACAGACATTCATGGCAGTATTTTACCTAGAATTGGAACCCTACCGTCAAAGTTTCTAGAAATATGTGACTCTTCATTCCCATCATCATGAAATATGTAGGAACCCCCAGATATTTTTTCATTGTGTCCTACCCCAGGTACCTAAAATGCTCGCTTCATTTACCCCACAGTTCCGAACTATATCAGAAGCATGTGGTTTGGTGAGGACTTATTGGGTCCTCATTTACATCGATTTTATGATATCCATTACATGTATCTCCCTTATGGGTTCTTCCTTTCATTCTCTTACATCATGGGCACACGACGATAAACTGCCCGGATCATTCCAGAACTATATATGGCTTGATTCCCATCCCCATATGATTCATGGGAACACCCATACATTTAATCTTATGGTGCATCCCCAGGTACTACTTATCCTTCATTCATCCATCCACATGATGTTAAAATGAATACCTTAGTCCAAGCATCATGAATTTAAAATGTGTGTGGGTTTTCATCAATAATTGGTCATTAGCTGGAAGGCCTCTTTAGTCCTCATCCACATTGGGTTTTTCTACTTCTCCACCCTACACACATTCCATTAAGGTTGTATCCCAAACACATATTTCTTTTCTTCCCTCGCGACGTTAAATTGTACACTCAGAATTTCGTATTGCATGATTCCCATCCTCATGGGATACATATGAATGCCCATATTTTTTTATCAGTCCCAACACAAATTTTATCACCTTTGGTCTCTCGACCGTTGATTTTTCCTAGGGATTATGTGGTCAGGTATAGCCTATTATGGTCCTCATTCATGTTGGAATCCGTATCGCACCACACATTTCCTTTCTAGGTGACCCTATTAACACTGTACAATGTGAAAATATGGGTCTACAGTCCCCACAAAATGACATAAAACTATATACCATTTGAGGTCCTTGCAAGAAAGGTCCCTCTTGAAGGTATTCCTAATATCAGTTTAGACCGATACACTCACCCTGAAAACATTCATCATGGTGGTGTAATTCCAATATTGTTGGTAATCATTTAAATAACCATCTCTACACCACATGCTTTGTTTTCCCCTTATTTTGATCCATTTCCACTTCCATGACTGAAGGGAGCCCCTTTATGGGCTGGTCTCATGCCACATTTTCTCACCATCCATCTTGGGCCAACACCCTAGAAGACATCGAATGACATTTTATGATAGCTCCAATGTTTCAAACATGGTCAGAAGTTGACCATCGATTTTTTATCCCCATTTCAGGCTAATGCGATATAGATGGCGTGTTTCAAATTCGTACAACAATAATCATCTTTCACCTTTCCATCCTTATTACATCATGAATCTTGGGTATCATAACTCAAATTAATCATTCCCCTTAGTTAGGATTTCTTCCAAAACACATGGAATCATCCCTCTCATGCACTAGAGTTCATGGGAAAGAGAGTCTTGGATATTTTTAGGACCCTATTCCTTTATCAAGACACCCCTCACCATTAAAAAAAATTTATGTGGTCATCTATACCCCATGTATTCAAATGTTTAATTGGAACTCTCATTCATGAAGTAAATGATAATGTAGTCTTCTCTTATTTCTCATGCTGGGATTCAAACATGTGAGATTAGGGATGGATGGTTAATTATTTCAAAATTATAGTCGAAATCCACTAAGATAAGCATGCAAGAAATCAATTTTTTGATGCGCGCAATTTGAAAAAATAGAGAGATGGGTTTTTGGGATCATCCAAAACATGGACCTTAAGGACAAACATCATTGATGGATTGTTCTTGTGATACTATCTTCTTGCTCATAGCCTTTAGGGAAACTTCCCGCTCCTTGAGATCCCTCTCTTCATTAGAGGATGTAGAGTAGAACTCATTAGCTCTTGCCTACAATCGTACATTCTCAGCTTGGACCTTAATAATTTGCTGACATGCCCGCACAACATGATCATAAAAATAATCTAGCTGGGACCTCTATTGATCAATGAGATCAGAATGTATTTTCGTAACTGTTTCTCTATAATTTTTTTTCGCTTCATGGAATTACACTTCTTGTTCAACTTAAAGAAAATTCTTGGTATTCTCTGACTCATTATTACTCTAATTAATATAAGGGTGTTGGCTACCCTCCCAAGTTTTCTCAGGAATATAATCATTCATCATTATATGAAGACAATGAACGTCCAATCCTCCAGCATAAATAAATCATTTCTAGGTGCGACGTGACCAACTTTGAATCATCCATTCCTCCTATGGTGGGCTGAGAAATCATTTTATGCACTTCCACAACTTGCGATGAGTCATATGACTCTCCTCTACCACTTCTAGACCTGAGTCGTCCATCTCCTTAGGTTCATCATGCTTGTGCTAAAGAAAATAATCCATGAGTTAAGTGGCATGGTACCCTTCTAGAAGCCTCCCATATTTAGCATCCTTGCCTCACTAGCCTAGAGCTCAGCCCTGGAAGCCTTACCACTCATGATAGAAGCTTCTTTGTTACCAAGTACTAAGGAAGGGCCTGCTAGATGATTTGGCTCTGTAAGAGCAGGGGATTTCACTAGTAGGTATTTTTTAGAAGTTCTAGACTTGACAATTTTCTAAGCCTCTATCTATGCAATCACTGTATTGGGAACCAATATCGTTGTCATCTAAATTTCCAAATAAAATATGTGAGCCAATGACGGTAATGACATGACTGTGCCATGATCAGTGGTATCCATTGCTTACGTCTTGGTGGGAGTCGTCGCCACAGGAGATCCCTTGGCACTTGTTAGCCCCACCTCAGGCAGCAGCTCTTTCTGAATGACGTGAATAGCTTGAGAATCAGAGGTATCCAATTCATCCCTTCAATTTTTTTTTTCATTGTTTCCCTCTTCAACCATGGATTGATACATATCTTTCAAGATCCCAAATAAAGGATTTTTAGGATGTGACTCCACATCAATGGGTACATCTTCTTCCCCTACAGTGAAAGATTCATGTCAACCATTGTCTATGTGTTCCTAAATAGGACATAGATTGGTCAGTAGATTATAGTTTCGAAAAGAGAAAGGCCGGAAGAGATAAGAGTTAAAACTCACTGAGAATTGTTAATCTTTTTCCTACTATTCCTACTCTTCCTCTTTTCCCTTATGATTTTCATCTTCTTCATCTTCTTCCTATTATTCCTCTCATTCACCTTCTTCATCAACATCATCATCATCCATGGATTTCATCTTTTCTAGGTCATGTTCCTAGACAATCATAAAATTTAGTTGTAGATGTAGCTATTCAAACACCCCTTGTTGGCATGGGTACATATCCATGGTTGTCATGTATGAATTTCAGTGTTGAATGTTTACTTATCCACCACCTATATGTGCCCTATGTCTTCTATGTCGAGCAAGGAATGCACCAGTCTCCACCATAACTCTTTGGTGGACATATATTGTGGAAGATTACTCTAGGAAGACCATATAGATGGGAATATAGTGTTGGTAATCATCTCTAATAGATTCTTATGTTTCATTTGAGAGAGTTTCCCAGCTTGACCATGAGGCCGCCCACAGTACCAACCCTCTTCAGAAGGTGGAGGGGAATTCTTAGCATGCAACGCTCTTAACGATGATGTTCTAGGTTTTGTCATTCCAACAGATTGGAATATTCATTGTCTCATCTCCCCAAAAGAATCTTGTATGCCTCCTCACTCTATGGACACCCTACTTTTTGCCTTGATTTTTTGGATTTGTTTTGTCAAAATCGCCTCTGGTTATGTTTTTGTCCAATGGTCTTTTTCCTCCATTGATTGGACATCATTAACACTAGTAGGGGGAGGGTGGTGACATAACCAAAGATTTTAGTTGTGAGCATGAGCCACAATTGGTAAAGATTTAAATGGATTTTCTCTTCCCAAACCTATTTATATACATTCTTCGGAATCCACTGCATGCACCTGAAATTCCTGGAAAACAACGATAGCACATACGGTTAGTAGAAGATTTTTCCATCAATTCGGGCTACCAGAACACCACCCCTAATGTTTCTAATGTTATCCCAATGTTTCAATGGGACTCTCCCATGATCTACCATCTAAAAAACTATGGACCAAAACATAATTAATTTTATATTGGTATGGCTAACAATCATGAGAATGATCTCTCCCCTCTAAGAGTCATTGGGTAGATTCCAATGATATTCCATAAGGATGGTCGCAAACTATCACCTAGAGGGAAAATGGAATTTGGGAATTCCTAACCACCATAGTGACTGCAACCCCGCAATGAAGAATTTGGAATAGGGAACATATCTTTCCGGGTGTGCTTCCCCCCGAGATGCATCCTAGAATAAAATATAGTCTGGTTAGTACTTGCACCCACTGTGAACCTTGATCCTCTCTTCCAAGATTTCAACAATCACTAGAATTCTTCAATGAACCTCTATCTTTATGTCCCTCATTGGAAATAACCACCCACTCAAAAATGTAGAAATGAACCAGGCATGTCATACAATCGGGTCCCGACTATCATTTATGTTGAATCCCTATGATTACTACACGTCTACTTTTATGACCATCCAATATGATCCCGCCTTCCCCTTATGCAATGTATTTCGGCACTGCTTCCCTCATACTTGAATCTTCACTACATTTTCCTTTGTGAGAAACAGACTGAACCACCCCAAAATAAGACATATCCTTTAGGATGTTCTTGATCGGAACCTTCTCCTTTTCCAATGCCAACAGATTCCATGTTTTAATAGGGGTGCGTTTCGTATCCCACCAAACATTCTATGTTTTGAAAAAATCATCATATTGACACCCTTCCAAGAAATTCCCCTAATGCAATGTATTCCCCACAAACAAATTCCTACTTCGATATTGTGGTAGAGGAAGGTGTAGGTGTCAGGAGACCACCAACTAATGAGTTTCAGTACCAGATCGTGACGATATTTGAAGTGAAACTATGTTGTGCACACCATTCAAATATCCTAATAGACCGCAGTTTTTCCCCAAACTCCTTGCATGTCTGGTGTATCAATTATGCCCATTCCCATTAACTTGTGAAATTTCCCCAAACTTGAAATCCCATTATTTCCATAATTTTTTTCTTATTGGTAATGCTTCTTCTGAAAGTGCTCACATAATGACATAGAGATTCCTCTAGTACCATATCACTTCCTACAATCATCTGGTTCATCGGATTCATGAAGTAGATGGTTGTGTTCTTTTTCTTCCGGGCGAGATGATCGTTTTTTTGAATGTTGAACTGAAAAAGGCTATCTTAATGTGTTACCCTTGATAGTGTCATATAATATTTAAATCCTAGTATCAAAATGTACTCTAAAATACATAAGTTTTATATTGGTAGAATTAAACCGAAGAAATAATCCATTTAAGATTGTGTCATGATACTAAAAATCCTTTGATTATCATACATGTTTCATCTCCAGTGAAGAATCTGAGGGTTTGTGATGATAAAAGTCCTCCTTGCATCTGTGGTGGCCTCCCTCTCAGCGTTAGTCTATTGACAAACCATTTCTTGTGGGATTAAAATTCACCAACGGATATGCGTGGAAGAACAAGTGTCAGTGCGTATGATAGGCAGTTTCACACAATATGAACCTTCAGTGTGCACGAATTCCACTATGTTGGGTGCATGCGAGAGGGGATGGTAGTGTGAAAGAGTCTGCGAGTGCATGAAATACTCAGATCAGTAGTTATAATTTTCATGCAGAAACCAAACGTCTTCTCGCACGATAGAAGAACTGTTTATAATATAGAAAATACAATTTAGAGACCAAGGAGAGACCCTCAGAACATCTACTGGAATAAACCAGAAAATTTTCCTGTGAGGAAGTGGTTTGCGGGCCAAAGGGCCATTTTTTCCTATACCAACGGCCAACTACTCTACATTTTGGTGTGACCCTTAGATTCTGACCATCGGGTCCTCTTATGGATCTAATTCTGAGGGGCAAATTTGTTACTCTAAATTACAGATTGGTCCATGAATGGGCACTACTAAGAAAACATAAGGAATATTTGGATTCCATAGACAATTTTGTGACGCCTGAGGGAGGTGCGTGCAAAATTTAAGAGTTGTGAGAATGATTGGAAATGATGATCAAAATATTTCACGCCTAATGTGACATCAAACTAATCATTCCATGAGAACCCTAATAAAACCAGCCAAGTCAGTGGTGTGGTAGAATATTTCCCATCGCGAAAGATTTTCATATGCATGCAAACTCCTACGCGCCCAAGGTAACAATAAAGGGATACTTCCACGAAGACCCTCCAAAAACCAGACATGTCATTGGTGTGAAATAATATCTCCCTGTGTAAAATATTATTGTATGTATAAAAACTATTGCACGCCCAGTGAAATGTCAAACATGATATTTTGTGTAACTCCTCCTGCACGACACCCCTGATTTTTCCAGTTCTAAATAGAAGCGTAACTCCATCCCTCTGTAGGATGATTATAGAAGATGAAATAATGTTATTCCATATGAAAGACACCACATCCATGACCATGTAGAAGATTTAGAATCAAGTTATTAGATTTTGTGTGATAGGTCTCCCACAGGTCCTCCTTCAGGTGGGCCTACTAGGGATTGATCCTTATCCATTTCCTTTCACTCTAAGGTGTTTTCATGTATAATATTCCTCTTAGGTGCATGATTTATTTTGTATCATAACTATCTTTTGTTCATATATTCACATTGCATGCAACCACCCCATCTTGAGAACACCACCTCAATCATCAACGTGCCACACCTTGTATTCTCCACCTGTGATCCTTAACCTAAGACACCATTTCCAAGATCCTCATATACATGAAACCACTATAATATCCATGCATCTCTCGTATGACCCTCCAGGTTTGTATATAGTGATTTCATGTTCCCTTGAGCGGTTTTTCATATTTTGATTCTTAGACTCATTCTTATTCACATAAGAATGCTAAAGAATATTGATTCATTCCATATCCATGCTGACATGATTCACTCAGTGGATTACTCCACAACCCCGTCATCATATAACATTTTATTGCCTTCCATTCACCAAGGTTTAAAACACGCCGGTAATGTATTTACTAGAGGTGTGGAGTGAATCATCATCCTCTGAGCAAAAGGATGTTAAAGTACTAATAATCATCATCGAAAGCACGTGCTATTATATTGAATCCTCACCTAGTGCGGTATACATGGTGTGTATTCACAAAACAATTCTCCATGCCAACTGGTCTCCATGGGAGTGATATTGTTCTCACATGGAAGGATATCCTCCAGGCATGGAACAACATCTGTCCATGGGGGAGGGAAACCATCCTACTGTAAGACCCTATCTTTTATTGCAGGAGGTAGCACCCTTTCTCTTCCTTTATTATTTTGTGCACAAGGACCAGAGGAGGGATGACCCCAGGGGACTCTCAATACCCCATCCATCTCACATTAGGGGTTATCCTCATTTGGGCCTCTATTTTGGAGTAATTCGTTGTTTGTACATCCCCGGGTGTCTAACCATGCATAACCCATGATTTCTTTTTCATGGATGTACCTTTCACGATGTGATCATTAGGTCCTTGTTGTCTCTTGTTTCTCACACCGAGCACGACTCATGTGGGAATATTGTAAGCATCGACCATGGAATCATCTCAGGAAATCCTTAGTATGTAATCCCCATACTTTACCACCCAATAATTTGGTCTTTTATCCTTCCCCCATTTCTATGAAAGGTACATAGGAATCCTCCGTAAGGTTCAAGCCCGTCATCAATCGCTCCCAACCACATCACATCAGTTCATCCTCATCCCAAATGATGTTTAACTATATGCCCCTTTTCATCTCACCTGATGCTAAACTGTTTTGTATACCAACAACATTGTTTTGGATCCCTATCTCATATGTTGGGTACGTATGAGGCCTCCCTGAGGTTCAACCACAAACACAGGGATATATAGGTAGCGTCCCTAATGTTCAATCCCAGTACTCATGTTCTATCCTAGTCCATCCCTTGAGACATTGGGTTTCAGGAAGGGAATTCCCTGACCTGGATATTCTACATCCTTTGTGTCCCATCCATGTGTCCTTTATCACGGGCCACATCATCAGGTGTCCCACCACCCCACCGAACTATGAAGACATTGATTCACTACCACAAGGATATGTAAGAATCCTATATTATGTTCAATTACAACATCACAATCATCTTCACATCAGTTCCATCCCATTCCACACATTCACATAATTCAACCATCCATCATCCATCCTAATTCTTACTCGGGCTGACACATCCAAGTGAGATCATATCGTTCCTTTAGGAAGATAACTATGCATATGCCCCACCAAATCCATAATTATCCATACAATATTGTTCCTCTTGTGATGGGCCAATATCTATGCATAAGCCCCTAACATGACTTTGGGTCGTTGTCATTTATGTACTCCTTGATTCATCGCCACTATGAATTATGCGGGTTTTCATCCATGCCGTCTACACAGTGTATGTAGGAAACCTCCTTCAGGTTAAATCCTATCCAATGGTAAACCAAGGTTCCCCTTGCCCCCTTATCGGGTGCCGCTTCCTCGATCCACCCCCAGTGCTGTCTTAATCATCCTTTACGGTGTGATATCTTCGCTCTATGGGACACAACACCTCGGATCCACCCTCATTGGTAATTTTCATCCATCAATCTTGTAAACCTTCCTAGTGACCCTTCATAGGGATGTACCAAACTGATTAATCTCTATAGGATGCTATGATAACTATTATTTTTTCTTTGTAATACGTTAAAATCATTACTTACCTCGTGTTCAACTTCAAATTCCTGAGGAAAACCTTGGAAGGAATGGCTTTGACCAAATTGTCTCTAATAGATGTTAAACTCACAGCATACCATGTATTAAACTTGGTAAGATATGGAAAACAGTAGGGACATTAATATGGCTTATAATTCACTACACTTGACTAGGTATACCGTGTGATTTCGCGTCCTCAAGAATCCTTATCAAAAGGGAATTAAAATCAGGATATTATTGTTTTGGAATCCAGAAATGACATCAACGTGAAACATGACTACTCTCCCAATAAAATTCTACTCCCCTGACTTGACCCCTTGGAATTCCGTGAGAGAAGAAGAGTAATTAACTAGTTTCCAAGAATATATGATACTAGGGAATAGTTTCATGATCAAATGACTAAATCTTTAATGGAGACCCAGACTTGACGACAAATTCTGGGGGGGAATCCACATAAGGAGATTCCAACATCCGATCATCCTGTTTTGATCAAGGAGAAAACATCCCTGAATAACTGTTGGATGTATCCCACCATTGGAAGGTTAGACATTGGGGAAAGAACCAGCGTGTCACAAAATGACAACGCGTACCCTGATGAAAGAATCACAAAAATTGACTTCTCATCACTAACTTCACCAATATAGATAAGATAATGAAAAATCTTCCACTACAAAAGAAAATTGAATGTCAAAAGTCTTTTCAGGAGAAGAAATATTTCTCTACATTATCATCACTCTTGATATTACAGAAATCAAGAAATGGGTACATGGTGTGTTGGGATAATTTGGGATCATGGTTGTGGGGTTTCTACATCAATGGATATCATGTGTTTTCTTATATCCCATTATAAAAATGGTTTCATCGGATGAAATTACCAACAAGTTATTTGGATTTAGCTGTTATTTTCCATGCATTGAATACTTGGCATCATTACCACCTTGGTGAGAATTTTAAGATTCTTATTGATCATATACTCATGAATAATATTTTATCAAATAATTAAATGAATCAAAGATAAATAATAATGATAGATAATCTTAAAATGTTTGAATTTGTCAAGATTTATAAACCGGGGAAATGAAATTATTTAGAATATTCTTTAATAATAAATTCACATGAATAATTTTAAAAATAAGCTTTATATCAGGGGTAGTTGATGTCTATGATAGATTACACGAGATTTCTTTTGGAATACTCAGATATTTTTCGTATTTTCATTCAATTTTCATTCAATTTTCATTAATTATTTGATTATTAGAAACATTTAAAA
Source organism: Viscum album (assembly GCA_963277665.1). Lineage (NCBI taxonomy): Eukaryota > Viridiplantae > Streptophyta > Magnoliopsida > Santalales > Viscaceae > Viscum > Viscum album. Next base: position 146,176,553 of record OY728141.1, read on the forward strand.
AGGAACACACTTTTATTTAATGTGTAGTGATGAGGTCAAGAATTTATTGTGGGGAGAGCATTGAGAGACAGAAGCTAGACAGGAGTCCAATGTTTTAGTTTCAAGGTCTAATGTTATTCAATATGGATTTTTAGGAATAACATCATCATGGTTACCAGAATTAAAAAATAGAATTTTCAACCGATAATAATGAATATTTATAAGGCTTTGAAATCATAGTATTTGTTTGTGAGTATGAAAAGAAAAGTTGATGACTTTATTTTCTAAATGATTAAATTATTATAATGTTTAAAAAATCACTACTGGCATGTGGGTATATTGTGGGCCTTACATATACCTATTTAGAAATGGGAGTAGATATCCATGTATTTTTTTGACATGAATCCCAATAACTTCTTGAAGAAACAATTACATATGGGTGATAGAGGATAACTTAAATTTTTTTACCATTTCATCCAGATTCATGAATCGCATATGGTGAAGGACATGTCAAAAATATATATCTATTAATTGGTAAATAGTCATAGCCTTCCAATTTCCATTTTATTAGATAGATATTTGAGGCTTACCCCTTACATATGGAAATACTTATAGGAATCCATGGGGAACCAATTTACATTGATTATGTTGTATCATCCTCATATGAATGGTCACTATTAAAGGATGATATAAATATTGGATTAAATGTTGTGATATCTTCTAAAAGATTTTTATATCTCAAGGGAGGATCATGTACAATTAGTATATTTTTCTTATAACAACAATTATCATGACTCAATACATACAGAACAATTTGAAGCATTGTATGTGTGTCCTTTTCCTTATTCAAATTGATGGATGGAAAAAGGAGAAAAATATCTTGTTAGGAAAATACATGTCAATAATGGGTAATATTAAGTTGATTAGGAAGATATTGGGAATGTCATAGAGTGATCAGAAATCAAATGCTGGTCATCGTCAAAATCTATCATCATTAGAGGTGACTGATAATGTTTTCATGATAATATATCCAAGGCTTGGGGATCGTATTACTAAGAAATAATGAATGTTACTTTAAAAAACATAGACCCTTTTTGTGATACTTGAATTGGTTGGAGAGGTGGAATGATAGTCGGATTTTACCCTATATATTTGTGATGTTCACAATATGTTTCATCTATCATAGTTGAAAAAGTATAAGACTGGTCATGCCCATGTAATTAGATAGGATCACATTAACCTAATGTTGTATGCTTTATTCGGTAACATTCCATTACAACCTATGTATAGTAAAGATAAATTATTTCTTGGAATAATCATTGGTCTACTGTGGATTATTTGGAATCATAGTTATAATTAAGAAAAAATTGGGTCTGGATTAATATAGCGTTTGGAAATGTCCTGAACTCTTTCATGGAAATTGTTTTTTTCAACATTATGGGTCTAGAAAGGTCATTGGTGGGGAGAATGCATCACCCATGGTGTCAATTAATTATCTATTTATTTATGTATTTAATATATGTAATTTAATTGTGTAAATTTTGGGTTGGACCAGATGACTTTGGGTTTTATTATGGAGGTGGAGCATGGAGCATGTTGGGAGCAGTGAAGTTATTTCTTTAGATTCATTGGACTCTATTGTTTATTATTTCATTTTTTACATTGATGATGGTAGTATTATACTTTTTTACACTGGTTTAGATCTGTTTTTTTATGAGTTGCTATTACATTGAGTTGTATTAAATTGTTATCATGGATGATACAGTGGGTTTCATTATTGTATTCTTGGTCATGATTGATTTTGTTTTAAAAGAGAAAATAATACACTTACTGGATAGATGTACTATGAATTTATTTCATGCCTCTAGCATCGTGAGGATGCCACCTAAGGCCACATAAGAATTATACAATGACTTGAACCAATGAGGATGAGGGGGATGTTTTCTACTTGGTATTACCTAATTCATTAAAACTCAAAATCATAAAATATCATAAAATGAAAGCGGATGAATTCTTGACATAAAACACAATATTATGTAATTTTTAATATTGACTCCTTATAATAAAAGTGGTGGAAAATTTTAATAGAATAAAAATAAAAACATAATTTCAAAATAATGACCTAAAAATTATTATTTTAATATTTGTACAATTTATTAAATGGAAGTATAATAAATAAAATTTAATGTGCTATTTTTAGATTTATACGTTCTCATTGAGAAACATATTTTTTTAAAACATTAATGTATTAACGGATGGTGTTTTTGAATGAAAAGAATATTTTTTTACATGGGGAAGGAATATATGAATTGATTTTTCTAGGATGGGGATAAAAGAGAAGAATCAAGTTGTCCTGGTAGGATAGAAGTGGCGTAATCATTTTATAATTGAGAGAGTGTATTACCTTACATTGAAATAAAATTTTAAATAGTATAAATATAATAATCAATTATTGTGTCACCATGGAACCCCAAAAAAATAATTAACTTGAAGGGTTCAATTTGAACTTCTCCAATGACATTTATTAATGCACATGATACCATTTAATTTGAATCTTCTAGTAAAATTTTTTTAATCCATGTTATCATTAATTGTCATTACATAACTTGTTAAAATGATAAATTATTTATTTAGAATAAATTAAAATGTTGATTCTAAAAAACTGAAATGAAAACTCTAAATTAATAATTTTTTTATTGTATTAATTATTATAAGTGGTATGAATTATTTTTAAAATAAAAACACAAAATTTATATAAATTATTTTATTTAAAATTATTGATTTAAGAGTACAATACATTACCCATTGAACTCATGTAATAACTTCATTCCCATGTATTTTGGTTAAATAAATAATGTAACGCTTCATTACATTTTTTAAGACAAAATAAAATGAAGTTTTTTTTAACTATTTCATGTCATCAAATGAAAATAAATTGTTTTTTATTTTTTTAAAATGAAACTTATCTTTAAAGTAATCATTTTTGGATCCTTATTTTAAAATTAATGTTTTAAAATAAAATATTTACATATTAAAAATATATTTGGAAAAACCCCACATAAAAAGATTTAAATATTTCATTTTGTGGAGAGATTTTATTCTTTTTTCCTCCATAGTTTTAAACATGTTTCTAGACCTTTACTAATGTAAAAACTTCTACCATTTTTACTATTTTAAATTACATAAAATTTATATAATACTATTATAAATAATTAATTATATTAAATAAAAATTTGTAATTTTTTAAAAATATTCAATTTCTATAATTTATTGAAATTCATTTTGAAATGGGATTGAAAATCAAATAAACAAGTTTTTAGAAATAATGTACTTTTATGAAAAAAAATAAATTTAATAATTTCTAATTAAAAATAGAGACCATTAAAGGGAATAAAATAATCTAACTAAATATATAATATATAAATATTATTATAATAATTAGTAAATATTTATTTATTTAAAAAACTATGATAAAAACATAATTAAGAATATAAAAATAGTCATTAAAATACTTTGTTTTAAAACACACCAATGAAATTATACAAAAATAAAGTGTAATTTTGCTTTATATGTAATTAAATACATCATAAATAATTAAATTATAAATTTGTTTAATTATGTGTAAATTAAATGTATAATTGTGTGTTTTAATGATAAGTGAATATTGATTTATAAAAATTGGCATTTTTTACTATTCATTTAAAGAACAATCTTTTAAAAAAATCCTTAAAATTCACATTAAAATAAAATTGATAAGATTATTTAAGAAATTCTATACATTTTATGAATATAAAATTATAAAAGTGGTAAAAATATTTTACAATATAATCTTTAAAAATTTATTATTATCAATTTTCAATTAAAAAGTAATTTTCGGAATAAATTGAGTTTTCTAAAAAATGGATTACTCATGTATTTGGAATTAATAAAAAAAATTAATTAACTACTATATATATATATATATCACAATTATTCTAGACCTATTAGTAAAATTATATTTAACATCCATGTTATAATGTATATTTTTTCATTTAAGAAATGTTTTATGTCTCATAAATGATATGATATATATATATATATATTATTTAAAGAGAAATATATTACAAAATATCATGGTTTATTATGTTGAAGTTTTTTTATTGTGAATTGTTGAGGAAGTAGTATATTAAAATATATCATTTTGAGTATTACTGATTTTGATGATTATTTGTATTAAGGAACACTTAGAAGAAGGTTAAAAAATTGATTTTTTGGACATATAATAATTATTAATGTAATTTATGGTGTATTTATTTATTTATTAATCATATGAATATATTCAAATATTGATTGATGGAATTTTTTTATTTTACTTAATAATATTGTTTTAAAAAAACTAGGGATGTCTAGGAATTTTTCATTGCATATGATAAGATAAAAATGACTATGTGTCTATGATATTCTCTTAGTGAGTTTAAAATTACATATGTATTATCTATAGTAATGAAATATTCATTTGGAGTCTCATTCTAAAAATGAAAATTTCATTCCATAAGATCTATCAATCATTATTGGAGTACATTCTCAAGTCTATATGTTTCATTTACTCATATTATGAGGAATAAGAACAAGAAAATTTAAATGGAGAATAATTCATGAGTGTTATTAGATGTACCATACCTCCCCTCACCCATTAGTTTTGGAAGAGTTTGTGACATTAGTTGGAGTTAGGTGAAATCTATGGGATACCAAATGCTCACAATAAATTCCAATGGATTCATTTCAAATTATGTTAATATTTTCATTTTCCAAATAAAACTACCATAACAATAATAAAATAACCTAAAATCCAATACATCACCCATGAGAACATTATAATTAAACATCATGGAAAACAAAATAACAAAAAAAATATACAAAATATGATTCATAACATAGTTCAAATGGGAAAAATACCTTGAAAAATCAATGACCACAAAGACCCATTATAGAAACTCCAAAAAATATCCAAGATCTATCTCAACAGTCCATGCTGAATGCATCATAATCCACCACTAAAGAAGTTGGATACCTTCCTTTTACCAGTGTCTATATACATATATAACATTTCTAAAAGAACAATAGTTCCCAAATATGGGGTGAGTGTAGAACACATTATTATTTCTTCAAGGCCTTCCATACTCATGACACAATTATATAACAAGTTACACCATTTATATAAAACAATTTAAAAAATAAAATTATTTATCGTAAAACCAAAACCATTTAAAAAAAATTCCAAACAAAAAACTATTTTCATAAATTGAAAGGAATCAACCCTTTGAACCATTTCATATTTTTATTTTCAATCACCCATTAAATTATAAACATACCCAAAAGGATGAAACAATATAACTACGTATACATTGGAGTTATCAACCATCCATTCACCAAGATGTCACTTGAGGAAGAATTTTTACGAGGGTAACTTCACACCCTTATATGTCCCAAAATTTTGACAAGGAAAACATAAATATCTTATAAATCCCATATACAGATGAAAACAAACCTACCATATATATGAAAACCCACTCCAAACCATTTAAATAAAACAAATAATATTGAAAATAGTTTCCATCAAATTTTTCATAAATAAAATAAAAACATTGATTTTAAAATCATTATTTTATTATCAGTTCCCAATTCCACATTCGATTAAAAAAATCTCTAAATTAACAAATAATCACAAAATATGGTTCTTAATAACCATGTCATATAAATTATAATATTAAAATAATGAAAATAAATCAATTTTAAATAAATCTTATGAGTTCTAATTAGGGTAGTTGAGAGTGATTAATTATACCATACAACTTTTTCAATATTGATAATGCAAAACAAACACCAAAAACATGGATTAGATTGTAAGATAACTAAAATTTCTAGAGATTTATAAACATTTATTTTAGTAACTCATTTTCCTTGTTTTGAGTATATATTATTTGGATTTTAACTAGAGTTTTTTAGGTGATATTTGATATTTTTAGGGGTGTTAAGTAGTTCACAGTTAGTGCATTGTTTCCCAAACCATACACCCTATCCCAGTGAGCCATGAAACCAATGTTAGATATTTATTTCATGGATGGAACATAGTTTTTTCATAAATTGACACTCCTCTTACTAATTGTGACATAGGTGTGGGGAACCCTGTTTTGATCATGGTTATCAAAAACAAAAAACACCGAGATGGAAACTAGGTCTACTAGAAATTTTAACAATTTAAAATTTAAAATGAAATAATAAACCACTATTATTATTCCTTAATTACCATCAATCAACCCTAAAATAATTCCATTGAATTTTATAGGCTCCCAAATGACATAAAAGGCATCCAAATTTTGTAATTGTTGAATAAAAAAACAATTTACATATCTACACTTATTTTCAGTTTGTGATCTCTTCCTAGTTGGTTTACACTCTCCATCCCATAATACTATCATCATTTATAGGGATATTTTCCTCATATGGTAGTAGAAATAGATATATTTTAAGATATATCTAAGTAGTTATATAATTTATCTAGGAATGTTTTCATTATCTCGTTCTTTGTTGTGGGTTTGACTATTCCATTTCAATTTGGGGGAATTTCCATTGGAAAATTTATAATAATAATAATTGGGATATGTGGTTGAAATTGAAAATCCCATACTAATGATATAATCATGTGTATTTAATTGTAAATTTTCTAATTTCCATTATTGGTAAATTAATTTAATTAATAAATTGATTTAATTCAACTTCCATGTGATAATGATTTTGTATAAAGTTTTCAGTGGAAATTCGTGGAATAGGATTAACTAATTTGTTAATAAATTAATGGAATATTGTGATTTTGAAATTTATGGTATACTGGGATTGTGTAATTCATCAATTAATATGTTTATTATTTAATTTAAAATGATGATTATGATATGGTGCACTAATCCAAAATGGGTTAATGGGTCACATGATTAATTTTTGATAAATTGTATAATAAGGAAATGGATATATTATTTCATGTGATAAAAATTATTAACAAATTTTTAACATATAATTGAATTTTTAACCCATAATGAGAAGTTTAAAATGATGTTAAATGATGATTAACCAATATGTTTATTAAATTAGGATGTATGTAATATTTTGATAAATGTGATTTTTTGATATACGTGAGTGGGACATGAAATGATGCCTAAAAATATCATATGTGATTGATAGATATATGATTCAAGCAACTTTTCTATTGATTGAAAATCCCAAAGTGATAAATGGGTTTTGGGACATGGACAGATGCTTCAAATATCCATGTGGTGATAGAAATGACATTCGAGGAAAAAATTGTGGCATTAGAATATTGTTGAAATTGTCCATATTTAGAATTAATTTTATATTATATTTGATAACCAATGTATTTTATAATGTGATATTCTTTGAGGATAGTTCATAATCATGCACGGGATGAAGTAGGTTTTTATGGTGTGGGTTTCCTCAGAAACATTGGGTTCTACATTGTTAAATAATAATTAATTGGAAATGTAATCAATTTGTCTTATTTCCTACACATTATTCTTTATAAAATTATATACACTATTATTGATGGGATATTTTTTTAAAAATCATTAATGGTGGAATACTAAATAATAGTCATGTTATACTTTGGGATCCAAATTGGTACCCCAATAAACTTCAGGTTTTCATTATAAGAAAATGGAAAAATCATTATGTTATAGGGATGAGTCGGTACGAATCACATATGAGAGAACCAGACATGTTTTTGGGACCTACTTTAGAGTGTCATTGTGTCTATATATTGGGTTTTTATTTCTTGACATGCATATGGTATGACATATCAAAAGATATACTTTTGGATATTGTATCCCAATTTTGATTATCATGTGATAGTGAAATTTTATTATTTATGGTCATTCATTTGTATTTTTATTATTTACTTAATATGTTGTTATAATTTTATTAAATGGGAATAGTCATCCCATGATTGATATTATACCATCACTAAATATCATTATCCTTTGGATAACAGGGATACATTCTTCAGGTATTGTATCAAAACGTAGTCTTATTGTACATAGACATTAAATTTTTCTTTTGTAATAAATAATAAACTACAAGAATGAACTCCTAAATCCAGTATTTGTTTAGTTCCTTTGGAGTGTATGAAGTAAAATATTCGTACTCTGTGAAATATATTCAATGTATCCCAGAAGTATATTCCCCCATAGAAATTCTACTAAAAAATAGTCTTCCAAACTAGTGGAATGGAATTATAATAAGGGTGTGAGATCAAATACTTATTAATGGTAAATAATGGAAATATGTAAGCATATCATGAACACAAGGGTATGATAACATGATCATAATCATTATAATATCATACCCATCATATCAAGGATCATGAACATTAATCATGGAATAAATATTTATAGTTCAAAATAATTAATCATAATTAAATCAAGTTCCTAGGGTATAAAATAATAAAATTTGATAAATTAAGGGAATTTTTACATACACATATGCATATAAAATGATTTAAATAGTAGTCAATCCATCACTTCCAATGGTATATTGGATATATGGTTTCACTCCAAAAACCATATTAGTTTTCATAGTTTACTCTCATAGACATCTTAGTAGTGTAGGTTCACTCCCTATACCATCTTGGTAGTCATGGTTCACTCCCATGGCCATCTTAGTACTCAAGGATCACTCCCAATACCATATATATCAATCAAATAAAATATAAATATAAACCCAATGTATTGGAGGTAGATATAGGTCCCACAAATATTATAATGAAATATTATATACGTGTTCCACTAGAGCATAATCAATCATGTCATAACCCATGAAATGACATATGTATCATAAACATGTAATCATGTCATAACCTATGAATAATGATATAGTTATCAAAATTATTTCATCAATGAATAACCCATGAAAAAATTGGATTCATATAAATATAACCCTTGAACGAGAAACAAATTTAATAAACATAGAACCTATTAAAGAGAAATATATTTTATAAACATATAACCAATGAATGAGAAATATATTTCATAGACAAATATATAGTGAAATAGAATCTAATTTCAAAAAAATATAACCCTTGAAAGATAAATAGATTTCAAAAACATATAACCTATGAATGATAAAAGTATTTCCTTAACATATAACCAAAGAAAGAGAAATGGGCTTCTTGGATGATATTACATCAAAATAAAAAATATTAAAAGATGGAATTTTAATGAAACCATAGATCATATACCCAATAATGAACGAGTAACACCAACATCTATCATCTTAAATGAGAAATATTGTGAATGATATTTGTAAAACAACTCTCGTGTAACTTATCCTTTCATTATGAAAAAATATTTCTAAAACATAAAACCTTTTGAAAACCATATACATGATAATTTTATAAGGAAATAATTGTGAATATTATAAAAACCATTTTCATTTAATATTTATAAATTAATCATGATAGAGTTTTGAAAATTATTTTTTGGAAAATACATTGATATAATATAAAGAAATATTGATAACATTTTAAGAACACATTTTTTTTGAAATCTTATAAAATAAAAATTAAATTTATTTGAAATCCCTTTTCCTCGAAAATGTATAAATGAATCTGGAAAACATTTTAAAAAAAATTCATTAAAAAAATATAAATGATGATTTAAATAATGTTCAAAACTATTTTCATTGATAATACATTTATAAAATATAAATAATTATTTAATGATTTTATACCATTTAAACGTAAGACAATTTTTAAAAACATTTTAGAAAATATGGTTTTATAAGAACCCATATTTCCGACTGATGAGATATGTATTATAGTATTTTATTAAAAATAAATCCTTGATATTATTATTAGAAAAAGAGTTTATAATGGTACTATTACATTGATATAACATGAATAACTATAGTTTAATAAATCTCATTACTAATATTGAGTGGTGGATCATTATATTTATTCAATGAAAGTATAAACATTAAAAATATTTATAAACGATAAACTTGTAATAAAAAATTATTACAACTTCGTAATGTTGAATTATAATCCCCATGTAACCAAATTTAATTACCTAGATCCTAAAATAACATGATATAATGAATATTTTCAAGAAAAATTTTCTTTGTGAAGCATATACGAATTGTAAAATAATATAAGTGCATAATAGGACACGTGTCTTAATGAAAAAGAATTGTGTCAAAATTACTTTACTAATTTGGTAAATTTTGAACAATAAAGATTGTGAAAAAAAATAAAAAAATTATATGAAGAATACAATAAATTTATTTATTATAATATAATAATAAGTTCACGGTCATTATACACACCGCACCAAAAAAAATAGGTGAATAAGGCATGTATCTCCCGAAAATAAATAGTGAGATGATATTCACTTACCTTATGTATGGAATCTCTCTGTACTCAAACAATCCTTCTATATAATAATGTTCTGTTTATTATAAATCTCTTGAAAAACCATATTATTTAATATAATTCCATATATAGTTCTATTATGACATTATATTACCCACATATTAAAAATTCCATGTTAAGATTTCTTTTTGGGTAATATATGTTTTATAATGTGTATTAATTTGTAATGTTTATGTAAAAAAATAATGATTTCTAGAATTTATACCATTATATAAATATAATTCATATTCATTATAATTTTTTTTAATAATCAATTTAATAAAATTAATTTGAAATGGAATACGTTGTTCATGGAGATGGTAGGTGGTACGTACGCATGAATGCAACTTCAATTATTCATTAAAATTTTAAAAGTGAGAATTTAAATTAAATATATTTTATATATAAAACACAATAAATTTTATTTAATATGTCATATATATCATATAATATCACTAAATCATTATTAATACATTCCATGTATTCTATAAATGAATCACATCACTTTGAGGAGTTGGTAGTCCACATTTCCACAAATGAAATATTTATATTTTAAAAAATATAAAAATATAATTTATATGTTATATAATAATTGATGAATCAAAAATAAATCATATATATCAAATAAAAATAGTGTTTCTGTAATAATTTTTAAACATGAGTGTTTTTAATGAAAAAAATGTACAACTTCATTTTGTGAGGCGGTAGTTCGTCATATAGAAGAATAGTATATTCATTACCAATTAGATGGAATGGTGTATAATTGTATTTTGAATCCTGAAAATAAAAATATCTTAGTATATTTTGTATAAAGAGGGTATTATTTATTCATGATATAACAATACTTGAGTTAGTGGAGAAAGAAAATAATGGAAATTAGCTTGAGGAAGGATGTTACCTCTTATTTGGGTAACTCCTTTTAGATTGCACCAAAAAGCTTCTTTGGATTTATTTTTCTAATATATATTTTTCATGGTGGAATTTATGGTTTTGGTAAAGTTAATTGAGAATATATTTTCTAAACCTAAGTTGTTTGAGAGGTTGGAAGGAGGATAGTTGGCAGAATTTTATAGGGGAGGGAGGGGGCACACTTAGAATATTTGAAAACAAGTTAGGTGTGCCCAGGTTTTTACCTAAGAAAATTAATAAAAAATAATTTATGGAAGTTTGGGGACTAAATTTAGAAATATAATGGTTTTTGTACAATTGGATATGTAATATTTTCCCTTAATATTAATGTGTAGTCCCTTGTTAAGAATAATTTAACAGTAACCAAAGTAATTAATTTCAATCACTCTCAATAATTATTTTTCTAAAAATTGAATTTGAACTTTTTAGAACAAAAATATTATATTTATTAAAATAATTTACATCCATTTTGTTAAATTTAATTCATAGAAGTGGACAAATTATATTTAATGAAAATCTTGCAAACATGTCAAGAAAATATTTTTGAAAAGTGAGAATGTTCAAAAGTTTATTAAGATTTTATATATAAATTAAAAATAGGAATGTTTCCAATGAAAATAATTGGATTAATATTTTTATAATTGATCTATTGGTGTAGTAAAACCAAATTTAAATATCATTTAACTATGAAAATATATTAGATGAAATAGAAGTCTCGAATCAAATTTTGTATTTTCAATATTTTTCGAAAAATTTATATTCTTAGAAAAATCCCAGGATTTCACCCGGTTGTAATTAAGTAATTATGAATTAAAAATAAATTTTATTTTCTCAAATTAATTTATTATGAGGTTATAAAGTTAATTTTATTTCTATTTACAGAAGGACACAAAAACGAGTTCATTTTGAAAAGTAATTTTTTAAATAATATAAAGACATTATTAAAACAATTTTTTGTATTAGTAAAAATTTGATTTCTTATAAATAATCTATAAAACTTATTTATTACTATTTATATTACTATGTCTAAGGGTTATCTTATATCTATCCCGACATAAAAATTTATAATAACAAAATGGTGTTTTTTAGAAACACGGTGTGGCTTATAACACATTCCAAGTCGGTGTTACTTGTTGAACAAGATAAGAAGATGTTTTAGGTAGCACATGATAATATATGAATTGTGTGTAGTGTAAAAATTATAATGTAGTTCTTTAACATAAAAAACGATATTCATTGTTCTGTGAAATTTAAAATACAAATTTTCAATTAATTTGAAATGAAATCACAAAATCATAGGGTGTTACATTTACCCAAATAAAATTAATATCATCCTTTAAATTATAAAATTGGTAGGAAGAAGTGGGTTCATAGAAAAACCATAAATCTACTATAATTTAAGGGACCATCTAATTAATCAAAAATAAAATATTTAGCATAAATCCATTTTTATAATTGTTTCATAGATTCAATGAATCATATTACTTCCTTAGATCATAAGGAAATATACATTCTTAATATTAGTCCTCATCATTTATACAATCTCACTCATTTGATTCTTCCTTTATCAACTCCCACTTCATCACTTAATTTATTAAATTTTATTTAATTTTTTATTCCTATAGATCTAACAATTAATGATTTCCATAAATATAATGATTATTCATTCAATCTTCCTTATATTGAAAACAGAAAAAAAGTTACCACAGGTTTTCCAACATGCATAAACCATCATTTGGTGAGATATTTATTATTAAAACAAACATAATATGGTATTTTACTTATTCAATTCTATAAATGGTTAACCATTTATCATTTCGAGAAGATGAAAATCCAAAACATTAAAAATAATTTCATCAAATTATCTTAATATTTATTCCCCATATTCATAAATTATATTGCTTTTCTCACATTTTAAACATTTGAATACCCTCAACGTATATTCCCTTGTAATGTGAAAATAACCTAAATTACCATAAATCCTTCTACAAACATGCTTACATATTCCAAATATTATTAGATATATTCCATAAATCCATGAAGCTGTAAACATTATCCATGATGAAAAAGAATATATTGTCAAAAAATAAATAATTGTTCCTAATTTCATTTATAAAATAAAATATAATTTATCCAAATAAAACATCTCATTATCCAAGATACAAAAAAATGTTATCAACATCTTGATCACAACTAGGTTTTCCTACCCATAATCAAAATATCACTTTTACAAGTATTCGTCACCATAAAGAAAATTCTTTTTCATCCCCTGATGAAAATATTATACCTAAAATACTTATGTATTTCAAGATTCATATAACATAATATTTGAATTCCAAAATATAAATACTTTATTAAGACATCAATGTTCTTACACCATTACTCAGGATTCATGAAATAATTCCATAATACCACATTACTAGAATATAAAATAAAAAACATGTATTAAGGTTCTTCAACCTCAATATAATCATGCTTCTTATGTTTAACATAGAAAATAATATTAAAAAAAATTTACCTTTCATATGTCATTTTCAATCCCTTAATCTTCATAAATATACCTAAAACCCATACCACCATCATGATTCTATTCATGGGATCTTAGGACATCGATTTATATAATTCCCATAATTTCTACATTAAAAACATTCAATGATAACCAAGATCCATATATTTACTGCCATTGACCAAAACTATAAGGCATAGGGTGAGAAATAATTATCATAGAATAGAAATACATTATAAAGAAATATTATTTAGAAGATATATATATATAATGAAACATAAATCTTCAATCTACGAGGCCATATTCTTATCCTATGTTATTCATAGTAAAATTATTTTTAAATTCTTTATGATGTTTTTTTAATAGTTTGTGAATTCCAAAAGCATATCCCCAAAATCTATCAAACCAGCTATGCAGCAAGTCAAGTTGTCAAGTTCCAGGTTATACACGAGTTATTGATGAAACACCTTTTTGGAGTAGTTACCCTTTGGTACATTTGTTACGAAACAAAATTCACTTGTAGTGTTTTGATAAGAATGTCAGAATAGTAATTCAATTACTCTATCCATTAAAAATATTACCATACATGTTACTAAACATTAACTTGTCCTTATACCTATCATTAAATACATCTGAAACCAGTCTATATAAATATACAAAGGGATATCACTAATTCTTTCTCATCATTGTATACAAATAATGATTGACCCATATTTATAAAACCAACTATTACAAACTAGTATTAATGTACATAAAAATTACAACATTTTTGGTGAATACATAATACATTACAAAAACAAACACCAATAGAATGTATTAGTTAAGTGTACTTCGAAACAATGAAAAAAATATTCTATCTCAATGATATATCTTTAACATTTCACAAAAATATCTCCCCCTTAGAAATTATTCGTAAAAATTATTATTCATAACATGTGGAAAGAAAATATATTAAATGCATTTTCTGAAATTCTTATTACGTGTAAATCAATAACACTCATTGTCATATAATGAACATAAGAGTATGAGAAGATGATAATGATCATTAAAATATCATTCCCTTTATATCATGGATCACGAACATGAATCCGGTCATAAATAATTTCAGTTAATACAAAATGATACATAATTATATAAATATCATAATCCATTATAGAATACCACATGAATAAGAGATGGGATTGTCCCAAGCACATAAGTATATAAAATTATTTCCCTAATAGTCATGTCATAACTTCCAAGTCCATCTTTGTACTATATGTTCCCATACTATCTTGGTTGTCATGGTTTACAGTTATAGACATCTATGTAGTATGTGTTCACTCACCATTAATTTTTGGTAGTCATGGTTCACTCACATGGTCATATTAGCAGTAATGGATCCCTCCCAAGAACATATAATCATATCTAAAGATATTCCAATCTTTACTCAATGGATTGGAAAAATATATACGACTCACCCATGTCATAATTAAATCATATATGTGTGTTCCACATGATTATAAATAATCATATCCTAACCCATGTAATTAAGTAGGTATTACATACTTGTACTCATATCATAACCAATAGAAAAAAGGGACAAGATTCATGATCATTTTACCAATGAATAACCTATAAATAGAAATTGGTTTCATATACATATAACCCATGAAAAAATGTAGATTTCATAAACATATAACCTATAAACGATTAATAGATTTTAAAATAATATAACCCATGAATGAGAAACATATTTCATAAACATAAAACCACTGAAAGAGAACTATTTTTATCAATCATATAACCAACTAAATAGAAAAATATTTCATTAACATATAACATGTCAAAGGTAAATGGATTTTATTAACATATGAATATTTGATGATAAATGGGATTCATGAATTTTTTGACATGAAAGAATATTCCATTGAGATAAATGATTTTAGTGAAACGATTGATTATATTCCTAATATGTTATGCATAACAAAAACAGATTTCATCTGAGATGGGAAATAATATAGATTTATCTTTTAAAAAAATTTCTTCATTTAAATATCATGTATTATTAAAAAATAATTTTCAAAACCTAAAACATTTGAAAAATAATAATATTTAAAAACGTATAAAATAATCTTCGAGATCATTTTGAAAACCATTTTCTTTAAAAAAATATAAATAATGATTAAAATCATTTTGAATCCCATTTCATTTAAAATAATCCGAAAACATACAAAGAATTTTTGGAGATGTTTTTAATGAAAAATTTCATTGAAAAAATATAAAATAATCTTCCCAAATTTTGTCAAAACATTTCCATGGAAAACTTATAAGAGATGCATGAAAACATTCCTCAAACCATTATCTTTGAAATCATATAATATAATCTTAAACACGTTTTGAAGTCAAATTAATCAATTTTTTTTAAAGAAAATGGTTTTTAATGAACACATATTTCAGTCTAATGATAGAGAAAAGGTAGACTATCATAAAACCACTTTCGTGGTCATATTATGTACCAAATAATGGAAAATTGATATGATTCTTGGGATATAAAATGAGTATCCAAAGGGAAATAAAATTCCAGAGTGTTTTTTAGATATGGATTATAATATTTCATTAGAAGAAGCATAATCGTTAACACTCTCGATAAAAGATGAAACTGATTCAATAAACTTTTATCACGTTGTAATGTTGAATAATAATCCTCATGTAAGAAAATAAAATTACATGGATCCTGAAATATCACAAATATAAAGATATACATGAAGAAACATAACAATTTGAAAAATATTATCCTCATAAAAGTATATAGGTTTATAACAAAACATGTGTCTCAAAGATGGAAAATTGAGACAGAATTACTTTCCCAATTTGGTATATTTTGAACAATAACACCCATGAAATAAATATCATGAAATAAATGATAAAAAAATATATTAATTTAGTTAAAAGATTAATATAATTCATTCATGGCTAGTATGTATTCTACAAAAAATAAATTTTTGTTCAATAAGGCATCTATATTAGGAAAACACAAACTAATATAAAATTATATTACCTTATGTCTTAAATCTCTTCAAACTCATAAAAAACTACATTAAAATAAATATAAGTTTATCATACATAATTTACATAACCATATTAACATATCTAATACAATATATTTTTAGTTAATTACTTTATATTACAGTATTCTTAACAATTTTAAGTAAATATTTCACCTTGGGTGTAAAGACTATGGATTTTTCATGTAAGGCAATGGAATACTATTTAGAATAATTTCTGACTGAGGGGTTGTGAAGATATGCGATTCCAAGGTCTGGTAATCCTAGAATTAATTTTATAAAAATATTAAATATATTTTTAATATAAACTCCCATGGTTTTCTTGAAAAACTAGAATATCTCATTGCTGAATTCTTCGATTAGAAACTTGAGATAATGCCAGAATGTAGAAGATGATGTTTACCATATATGTGAAATAATGTTCATCATCATGAAACATTGGTATGGGGTAATCTATGGTGGGTGAATTGGATAAATTAATAAATTTATTTAATTTATTTAATAATCCAAACCCAAATCAATCACAGATGCAGACATTGATAAAAAATCTAGAATAACATATCAGTTTGGAATGCAATAATTACCGTAATAGTGACATAAAACATGTAAGTATGGGGCTTTTAGACTCCTCACTCAATGAATTTACATTTATTGAAATAATTAATTATAAATATTAATAATTAATTTATTCACTATTGATGTAATATATAAAATATATATGAATATTATAAAGATGAACCCTACATTATTATTCAGAGAAATCCTTCCATAATTCCAATGATCTCTCTTTATCCTCCAATGGTGTATCATCAAAGAAGATGATAATGCTCTCGATCAGATCCGATCTAGTTGTAGTGAATGTAATGGATCTTCCACCATTATTTTACAGTGTTATCTTAATAAAAAATCCATCCAATATTTATGTAGTACTCGTTATATTTTGATTTCCTTCCTTATAATAAAATTGATTGTGTAGATCATTCTTCATTTTATCATCTTCCCCATGTTTCATCCTTTTAATTTTTCTATTTAATGGACTATAATTTATTTACATTAATTTTTTAACCCTTTGATCCCCTCTCTTGACCGATTTTCCATAAAATCTTCACTTCATTCAATTATCATTTTTTATTGGTGTCATTCCCCCTTTGTTATTCATGTTCTCCACAATTATACCATGTAGTCATGATTAAACAATTCTGGGGATAGTTTGTCAGTGGTAAATTCCCCACATTAATTGTGGAATGACATAAAGATCGAATTTTTATTGAAAAATTTATTAAAAAGTTAAATAGTGTTTGATGAATAGACTAGTATAGTATCCCGGTTGTAAGATTTTTTATAGGAAGTGGTTCGGGATCATATTTGTATTTCCCATTTTCCCTATTGGAACATGGTCGTGACAAGTGTAGTAACAAGATTTATTTTGAGTCAAGTTCATTTTTAGAGTCTCATGGTAGAGGCTACTCAGAGTGAATGTGATGGAGGTCAGGATCAGATCTCCGACGAGGTTTTCGAACATCAATAGTGTAGTGGTTGTTAAAAATAATACTAATTATTATTAATATTGTTTATATGTAGATAACAATTAAACAGACATGTATTATTCTTATTATTATAAATAATAATAACTTTGTACTAGAATTTGTGTGATTAAAAAAATTAAATGGTTTAAATATAATAATGAATTACATTTATTTTGTTAAATGTTTTAAATTCAATTACGAATATTAAATGCCTTTACATTTTTAAAGGAATTTCATGAATTTCAATTAATCTGATATAATGTATGAAATTTATTTTTGGATTACTTAGAGGGGGAGGACACTCTCAGTACTTGTATAGAAAATATGAATCCTTTTTGAGCTTCAATCAACATAGAAATAAAATGGGTACAAAAAATAATAATATAAAATATTATTATGACTATTTTGGAGGAAACATTGAATCATTCATAACATCTCTTGGTGATATCTAATTGATGAACCGTCTGTAGTAGAATGGGCTCTAAATTAATACGATAATTTTAATAGTGATGCATTATTCATTTTTTAGACTCATGTCATGGGTCAATGGTAAACCCAGGAATAATGAAATTATTATTATTATGGAATATTTTATCCATCATATCTCCCTCATACAGTGTTATAATGATGAAATATCATGGTTGAAACAACCCTAAAATCAATGTAAACATTTTGAGACCAATTTTTTTATTTATTAATAATTTGTGTCTTGGGACCATGAAATTGTTTTCAAGCATTATTCTATGAAATGAAACTATTTCACCCATTGTCTGATTGAGGTATGTAAATAGCCTATCTCGAGATTTTTTCTGTGAGGATCACAACAGAATAATTTGTTTCTCTAATTGGGACTATTTGATGATTAATATTAGTTCAATGACATTTTTACCCATCTGATTGATGTCAAGCCTTAGGTGTACATTTTGATTTTGGCCAGGACTTGTCGTAAAATGCCCTTACACACCATATAGTACTACATAGTAAAATAATTGTCCATTGAAAAGGAAACGATGATGTTGAAAAGTGGTCCACATAAAATTTGGGTCCTCAAAAAATCATATATATATTTTAAGTAGGCTTCAAGATTACATATCTCATTTATTTGAACTCATATTTGGTCCCACAACTCACCTATCCTGATGTTTTTTCATGTTGAACTTTTTTTCCCTTCAATGTGGCTTTAAAGATATGATTTAAAATTTTCCAGGCTTAGCATGCACTGACGTAACACTTGATGATGGAAAGGGTTATGTATGACCACCATATATTTCCAAGCAATAACCTCTATGAGTGTTGGGGAGTGGAGTTCCCTAAGGAATTCTTTGGGGGAATTTCTCTATATAAGTGCTAGGAAGTGGAGTTCCATAATGACTTCTTCGAGTAGATCCCCTCTGACAAGGATCGAGATTTGAGTTCCCCAATGACTTCATTTCATGAATTACCCTCTAACATGGTTGTACATTGGTGTTACATTATGACTTCAACTTGGTGTTACCCTCTAACAGGTATCGATAGTGGAGTTCCCCAATGACATTTATGTGTGTTACCCTCCAGTGGGGATGTGTAGTGGAGTTCACAATGTCATTCCATGGCATTAACCTCTTACATGGCTAGGATCTAGAGTTCCAAATGACTAATAGAGTAATACCCTCCAACTGTATTGGTGAATGGTATCCTTGTATTATATATTAATCCCTCAACTGGGTGACACAGTAATGAGACATTGTTTGATGTATAATTGGACTCACAAGTCAATTGGATGTTTTCCCCACCCAGGCATGTTTTTAGGAATTGACCCAAAATAATATAGTAGAGTCAATGTAACTCAAAGATGATAGTATCATGTTGTGTTGAATGGTTTCCTCTGACTTCTAGTTTTAGGGTACACTCATGGGATAATCAGCATCATTGATGGATTATTTTGGAACTATTTGATACTAATCATTGTTGAATGATATATGAGATAGAGATACCCTACTAACTCGTTGGGTTTCTTTGATGGATCTTGTATATATATATATATATCCTTCTTTGGTAGCCAATCCAAGGGTTTGGTTACTCTATTTCTATTTGATTCGAAGTTGTGTGAAGTACGCCACATGCATTCCATGTATATATTTCCATGGTTAGATGAGTCTTATCTCCTGTTATAGGTGGTAAATGCATGAAAGGTAGTTCCTATACTAAATGTGTTTTCCCCTTGTTCTCAATTTATCTTTCATTGAACCATGTTGGGTTGAGCAATAATCTTTCATTGTACCTTGTGTATTTGTTATCTTCCTTTTATATGAATCTGTTACTACTCAACCCTCATCTTTCATGGAATCAAACTGAGTATTTTTATACAGACCCATGAATGTCCTTTTCCATCACGTTTTTTTTCCTTTGGAACATGATGGATATGTTTACCATTACCATATAATATCTTAGGGGTACATGGAACTTGGATCGTGTACAGTGGTCGTATTATGGGAATTATGAGTTGGGATCTTTTAGTTGTTCTACTTTTTTTGTTTTCTGTCATGTTGTGACCCATTTTTTATTGTGAATTTATTATCTGGCTTTAAATTTCAGCCTTCACTACCAAACATTTTTAATATCTGGATGTTCATGAATTCTTGGTTTATTTTTATAGTATTGTTTAATATATAATTCATTCCCTTTTCAAATTTTAATTTAGGCAGGTGTGCATGTGTATTCAAGTTCACAGGAAAAGGAATCCATGAGTTAGTAATTTATTTTGGGCATGTCCCCACACCCTAGACTATAGAACATGGCTTGATCTAGTTACATCTCCAGCCCCGACGTGGGTTGAATCATGAGAGAATTGTATCTGAGTAAATTCATTCATTAGGTTTTTGTGCTAATGAATCCCCATAAGATGAAATTTTTGGGTTTAGGGAAATAGTGTTAGTGTGTATTGAGAGGGAATCTTAGGGCTGAATGTCAATTAATATTGCGGCAGACAAAGTATCCATTCATCCGAACCCTAACTACCTACATGTCAACTCATCATTATGAAACATTTTTTGTTGGGATCAATAGTATAACTGTTTTATAGGATTGAGTCTTTTATTGTTCTTCTGGAGTAATCTCCCCATTATATATATATTTATACTTAATTGAAAATGGTACATCTTGATCCTTTTTGGGTATCCACTATGAAAACAACCAGCTAGGTTATCAAGTTTAATTTTATGATGATGATATGAAAAGAGATGAAATCATAGTTCGAGGTACATACGAAGATATTTTTTCCATTAGGACAGAAGGTAATAGCACCACTAACGATAGAGTATAAAATCATTCCAGTAGAGTAGGATGAGGACATGCATAGACTTAGCGCACTCTACATGGTCTGGTGTTAGAGACTACTAAGTATCTATGGTGTGACAAATCTATAAGTAGCATTGGATTGTCTAGAATCAGTGTTCCATATTTTCATGTTTTCATAGACCATGATGGATCAGGGGGTGGAGATGGAAGCCAACCATTTTCCATGGAGTATTTCGACGTTGGTGTATGTCTGTTACATAGATGCACGAAGAGTTGACACTCGAATGGGATGACTTCCAATAGTTTAGCAAAAAGAATACAAACCATCCTACATAGGTTTAGTCCATATCAAGATTCTTCTAGAGCTAAATTAGGGATCAATGACTATAGATGAGTATGCAGTGAGGTTCACATACTATATGCGTCACTCCCTTAACATGATTTGAGATGGTTACTTTTGAGAATGAATGTTTGAAGAGTGACTCCCTAGAGAGATCTGATCCATCATTATACCATTTTGAATCCCAACCTTTATAGGAGTGCAACAAAGAGAAATTTTGATAGAGTGATTTTTTCATAGGGACACCGGATATATGGTGTTGGCATTGGGTGCGACATATGCGAGTCATCTATAGCATCTAGAAAGCAACAATCGATGAGATATGACAGTAGGTAATCCATTTGTGGAAGGCTCATGAACATAATAGTATGGGGTTGAGGTATATTAGAGTGTTAGGGAATCCCAGTGAGGTTCATTACATTACCTGTGATGGGTGAGGTCACATGTTATTAGGCTGCCCGACCATACATTCCAAGTAGCACAAAATGATAGTTATTGGACCTCCATGGAAGAGGAAATGCCTTGATCATGGATCTACTGTTAATGGAATATGTTTTCACCATGTATGGAGAGATATAAGGAGATCAAGGGGAGTATTAGGTGGAGTATGATGATATGATATCCTTCAATCACCACCCAAGGCGTCCCACATTAGCCTCAGGGAGCTAGTGGTTGGGTACATATAAAGCTGCTTGATTTGGATGTCTACGATGTTGATGTGCATTAAATTATAAGATGTTTTCACTATGTCACATATAGATAATGAGATAGTAATTTTTATAAAAAGTAAAATTTACTCTTTTCTTTCACCTTCTTGCTTGAGGATTAAACCAGGGTGATGCAAGGAATTAGTGTAAACCGATGTTGGTGTTGTTCGATATAGCATTGAATGCATGATGAAGAAGGGATATTCCACCCAAAGATGTGTTATTTAGATGTGATAAAAACTATTATGGAGATTCTGTTCCACCTAAATTGTATAGTATTAAGGTTTATTGGATGAGTCCCTCAAACTTGTGTGATCAGGGTGAGGTTGTGTGATGTAGTATCAGAGCAGGTCCTTGAATTTTTCTTAGATCATTTCTTCTTGACCAATTCGGATTGGGATTCCACTATTGGGTGTCATGGAGTGTCTAGTTTTTGGTTACACTCAATATAATAGATGAAAAGACTTGTGGGGTATTCCATTTTATTACTAAGATTTTATTCTAATGGTCGGGTGAGTTTACTCACATGTCTGATTTGTTGGTACCCTTACGTGCTCAACGACATCCTTGATGCTATATGAGTTAGTACCCTAAATCCTACTTATTTGAACAGTATGATACAAAAATAATAATTACTTTTAATATTAATAAACTAGTTATCACATTAATATTTTTCTTTAGGATCATAAAGATTGTTATAACATCTTATCATTCGATGTCTCAATAAAGGATATAGAAGTTCCCCAATACGATAAGAACTTGGAAGTTCTATGAAACTATTATTCAATATATTTTCTAAAGATGGATGATATCATTTGAGGTACAAAAATGATACATGCTTTCTAGGGTAGAGAGTAATAAGAATTTAATAAACCATATCATTGTGTGCATTATTGGTAATATCTAATACGATATTATGTTAACATGACCCTTCATCAAGAAATTACATTTATAAGTGTAATTGGATGTTCCTATCTATGGATGTGTGTTTTCTCCCTTATATTTTAAAATTATTATTAATTAATATTATTAGTCAACTGTATTGATTTATAGATGAAATCTGTGACAACATATGTTCGCATTGAGGTAGGATATGTTTATTACATCCCGAGTAAAATTGCATTAAAAACAATGAGAGAAATGGTTTGTCCCTTATATTATATAATGGATGATAATATATCAGGACCTATGATTGAAATGATATAGCCTAAATAAATTAATTATCCTGGTGTTTTGTAGGCATGTTCTATTTCTGAGAAGTTGATGAAACTGATGATCTAGTATATAGGTTAATGTCACATGAATACAACATACTCAATTGGATATACAATGATAAATGGTATATAGTACATAGTAATGATTAGTTTGATGTGACATGTAATTGTGAAATTAACATCATTAACTATGGGTGCCTTCGCAAGTCACTAGATGCTAACCATGGAATTTAGGATGCTTCACTTAATGCCATTGAGAAAGAGGCATATAGGGTCACACTCTAATCTAATCTAGAATATTATTTAAATAATATATATTATTATTTTTTATTTAACATGTTGAATAAATATTATTCTCATATGTTCTATAATAATTATTCATGTATAATTGATCATATATAATTTTTTTTCCTATTTAGTAAATATAATATTTATTTATTTATTGTCTAATAATACAATAATAATTTTTTAGTTAATAAATATTCATTATTCAATTTCTGATAAATATTATAGAGGAATGGTAGAAAAATATTCTTAGGACCTATGATAAACAATAAATATTTGATATTTTTTCAATAAATATTATTTTATTATAATTCGCATGTTAAGAGAATGTCGTGAAGTAATGGTATTAATATTACTGTTTTTATGAGGGGTTTCTCTAGGATTAAATAAATAATTTAGGTTAGGTGTCCAATTATTTTATTTAAACCATATAAATTTATAGTGCATGTTATATTTGTTTCTCATAAATCCAATTGATTTGTCTTGTTAGTTCACAACACATTTGGAGAATCTTCTAAAGCCTAGCTGAGCTCCATTCTCCCAGAGAACTACCAAGAACATAGAGAAATAATCCTTCAACAGATCATTGAGAATGTTTGGGAAGCGATTCACAAAGTGGTCAAAGGTAGATAGTTTTATCATAAGGATCTATCAAAGTAGCACATGGGGATTCCATTTTCAACATCTAGAGGCTCCTGAAACATGTGTTGATCACCACTATAAGAAATATACACATGGGTTCCACAACACAACAATGGTTCATTGCAGATATCTCAATAGATTTATAAATAATGACTGAATTCTAAAAAAGTTAATTTTTTATTTAATTTAGTTATTTATAAAAAATATCTGATGATCCAATCTCTCATTTTTTTACAATTCCTCAATTTTCTATTATTTCAACTAAAATCCATGGATTAGTGTGTTTTTTATTATATCGATCTCATGTTTAAAATTGATTATGGATAAAATAAATGTGCGGATTTTCCCATCACTTGATATGACTGCGCCTAGTACCTAACAGTTTTATTAGAGGGGTAACATAATTATTTATTATTATTTATATTCAGTGGTGGTTTAGGAATTTTAATTTAGTTCTTTTAAAATTGATATATATTTTTATATTAAAAATAATTATAAGATATAATTTTTCCTAAATTTCATGTATGTATAATTTAGATAATTAATTTTATGTTTAATATATAATTCTGGTAATCATCTATAGGTGCCAAGGTTTATACCAAAGAACACCAGACTACATGTCATTTAATAACAGTTACATTCTATGAAGTCATGTTCAATGCATCATAATTTTTTTAGAAATCATTTCATAATTATTCGATGATTATTGAATTAATTGAAAAAATAATGTTATGCATATTGAAATTAAATTTAATGGTTCACTTTCAGCTAGAATGCATGTTATGTGTCCCCTTTGAGTCATAGAGGGGTTGTGTATTCCATAAATGGCCTACCTGACTGGTGACTATATAACTCCGATTCGATACAGAATGTGGCCCATTGGACATGTCGTGTACTCCAAACATTCTAAAGCACAAATAATCGGCTTACTTATTTATTCGTATGTCTCTGACAGATGATGAGAGGTATACATTCCATGTACATTAGATATTCAATCCATGTACTTATATGATGTTATTGAGGTTTGAAATTTATATATTTTTCACTCTAAACCTTGATTCATGTACTAGAGTGTGGTTATAATGATCAGACACATCATGTGATTGATTTTAATTTAAATAAATATTCGAATTCTTAATTAATATATGTATAATGATCATATCTACATAAGATGTATGAGTTGTATTACAAGTTGTTACTCAGTGTACATTGAAACAAAACACATGATTGAAAAATCATGTAATTAATGTAAACATCCATGAAGAACATCTTTTGAATGTACATGATAATTTGTGTATGTCATAAGTCACAAATGTTAAAAAAATATTCAAGTATAATACATATTGAGTTAATTATGACAAATATTCTCCATATTTTTTATATGGAACATTTATGTACATGGTTAATTTTAAATGAATTTATCTAATTGCATTAATATTATAGTGGATGATAATCTCAAGGTAATTCTGATTAGAATTAAGATAAAAAGTATTCATTAATTAAAGATAATAATTAATTGATTTTATCACAATTTATCATAAAAGTAATGATTAACAATTGAATAAATTTTTTATTAAATGCATGATCCATTGCATGCAGGTGGATAATCTTGCGCTAGAGAATATAGGTCATGCGATCCCATTGATTCTTTTATGTTAACTCTTTTTTAACCTGAACTATGTTTGAGTAAATGGAATATGTAATTTATGGAAATACCAAGATAGTGGAGGTGGTTCATGTTTTGATCCAATTTGAAACCATTCACAGAAGATACACTGGTGGATAGTTAGAAAGCATTAACACATAATTAAATTCATTCAATGTGTTTTTCCTCTAGTTCAGTAATTAGTTTATCAACTACTAGATAATCTAACCATTAGTAGGAGGTCAAGATCATAATTTTTTATATTATATTTGTTTGTTTCATGGGTATTTCATTTTTTATGTATTATCATGATCACATACTTCAATAATTAATGATCTTGCAAGATAAAAAATATATAAAGCAGCTTATAATAAATAATATGTAAGACATGGTTAATCGCTTACGTAATCCCACATAATATTAAAAAGAATACTAAAAAGATAAAAATGGAAATTTTCACATAAAATAATATAATCACACAATAAAATATTATACCCCTATAACATTCCATTACTTCAGTTTGAATTGAATTATAGTTCATAGTGATGGACAAGAAAAAGATGGGGTTCTTTCATTTATCGAAGATTTATAACTTGTGTTTTTGGATTGAGTTATAATAGTTGAAATCAATGGTTGAATTTACAAGATTGACTTGGTGTATTGGTTGAGGAAATCCAACTATGGATTTTGGGATTGTTGAGTCTACATAGAAGGTTAAGGAACTATGATTTAATATATAAGAATGTTGGAATTCTTACAAAAAACCATTTTCTTTTCATAAATAACCAATGTTGGGGTAATGAGAAGAGGAATATGGATCATTTTCACTAAAATATCGATGAAATGGGATATTCAAATGCCAATGGTGTGGGTTATTGGTTTTCAATAAAATAGTTGGTGGATAAAAAATATAATATTAATTTTATTGTCTAAATTTTATCTGATAAATTACAAAAAATAATGATTTTCATATTTTGTTGAAACAACATTGAAATTATTTCAAATAAGTCATTTTGATACATTCATGGGATGGAAAACCTTCTCACTAGAAAAAAAATCTAGTGGAAAAGGCACCTACATGTTATCCTTAACCATGAAAGGAAATTGTATATGATGGATGAACTTTTACCAGTTGTTCCTAGAAATAAGACAAGTGAAGATGGGATATCTCTCTATGAGAAACATTTGAATGATTATATATATGTTCATTTAATCATGATATCATCCATTTCCATTGAGAGTTTTAAGCACTACGAGGATATAGATTCCAATAGCACGATCTATCACCTTCTAGATCTCTATGAAGAGAAGGTGAGACAAGAGAGGTACATGATCACCAATGCTTTGTTGATCACAATTCTTGGAGGTTTTGTGCCAACTGGACCTGATGTAGTTAATCTTATTGACTTAAATAAATGTGTTCCTATATTAGGGATTAAATTTCCAAATGAGTTTCATATAGATATCACAAAATCATCATGGCCTAATACCTTCTCTTACATTATTATATATTATAATATGGGTAATAATGATAATAGTCTCTGAAAACATATAACCACATTTCACCTAGTGGATAACAAGATGGGTAATATTAAACCCACAATACATATAGAGAAAAAATGTAGGAACATGGAAAGGGGGCCCATGAACTATAAATAGTCTAAATCTACCTAGAACTATACTTCCATAATGGGGATGATTTAAGTGAAAGGTATGGAAAATGAGGTAGTATTTGTTGAACCTAGAAAGATATGCCAATTTAAGGTAAATACACACAATATAAATGGGAATATAAAGATGTATTTTACTATGTTTTGTCTTTCAATTTCTACACATTTGGAATTAGATACATCTTGCGGGGATAGAATTTGTATCCAAATATATGAACCATGTATAATTTGGAATATTGCCAATGGAGAGGTGGATTTTGAGCTACCAATGCTGCTAGGATGGTCGTTCTGTCCATTTTTGACTACCACCTTTTATTATCAACGATAATTACTTTGGTTTTATGAGATTATTGTTTTGAACCTACATTTACCAAGATCATTATTTTTTATTCATGTTTAGATTCATATATGTTTATTTTCAGATTAGGAAATAAATGTTTTTTCTTTTATAAGGAAAATATATTTTATTTTATACTTAATTCAAATAATGATATTTATGTATTATATTATGATAACCAAGTTCTTTCTATTGATAATGAATCATGTTCACATAAATCATATAACACCCAACAATGGAATTATCATCATGGTCATGTAAATTATATGGGAATCAAAGAAGTCTTAGAATATGGTTAGTTAGATTCATTTGAAATAAAACAACCTAATAGGTGTCAATATTTTTTACAACGAAAAATGATGAATGAAACATTTGATGGATAGAGTGAAAGGTCCTAGAACTTCTATGATTGGTACACTCTAATGTATGCGGACCATTTATAGTTGAAGACAGAGGTGGATATTAATACATAAAAACCATTACTGAAGACATTAATAGATATGGGTATATTTACATGATGTGGTATAGTATTGATTCCTTAGAAAAATTAATGGGATTAAGGTTTGATGTAAGGAATCATATTGATAAGAAGGTAAAGAATCTTCTATTAGATATATGTGGTGAATATCTTATCCATGATTTTTTCAACATTCAATGGGATTTTGGGATTCTATCTCAAGTCACCCAAAATTATAGACTATAGTGGACTGGTGTAAGTGAATTTTTGAACTATCCCTTATTGTGAATAGTATGGTCAGTGATGAGTCATGACGATATTCCATTATCCTTTTGGGGATATACCTTGAAAAATGTGTTATACACATTAAACTGAGATCCAACTAAATAATAAAATGGAATTGCCTTCAAGCTATGGAGTTGAAAGAAACCCATTTTATATCATAAATAAATGGTGTTGTGAGGAATATATTAAGTACATCTTTGGAAAAAAACCTACACCATAGGGATGAAGGTGTATATTATTAGGGTATCCCAAGTAAGAAATGGATACTACCTACAGTACACCTCATACAAGAAGGTTAATGTCACTAGAAAAGTATATTTTCATGCGAGGGATAATATCCACACATCTTATTGTGGAATAAATATTGACTTTTGTGATGTTGATGCTCAGTATACACAAATGATGGGTCATGAACAGATTATTTAAGTCATCATGGAAAAATTACAACATGTAACACAAGAACTATTTATGTTTATAAGATAGGTAAGAGAACTATAGAGATATGGATTTTCTATCTCCAAGTATGGTGACTCATTATTGATATGTAGTGATGAACCTATAACCTACAATGTGGTAGTAGATATCTCAGAGGCTTCATGATGGAAACAATCCATGAATTCAAAAATGTATTATATGTATGAAGACCATTATTGTATTCATATCAATGTAAAAATTGATATATTGTTGGATGGATGAATATGGGTATTCAAGAGGAAAATGGACACAATGTTTTGTGTAAAAACATATTAATTATGGCTAGTGGCTAAATTGGTTTAAGAATAATTAAGGAATTGATTATGATGAAATATTTTCACATGTATCCTTGTTTGGATTCTATAGAACTTTACATGCCATGAAAACATACCATTACAATGAGATTTTCTAGATGGAGGTCCAAACTATGTTATATAATGGGATCCTTAAAATGTATTTTTATATGACACAACCATATGGTTTTCTCACTATAATAGATTCCAAAAAGATTTCCAATTTACTCAGATCCATTAAAGGATTGAACAAAGCAACAAAGTCATTGAACATTTTGTTCTATAGATCTATAAATAGAGATGGTTTCATTAAAAAAGAATGTGATTTGTGTGCTTACAAGAGGTTTAGTGGGAATGAGTTCATTGCCATAGTAGTATATTATGATGAAAAATTAATTATTGTAAATGAAATAAAATTATTACAATATGTTAAGGACTAGTTAAATAACTATTTCTCCATGAAGACCTTATGTGAAGATTCATATATTCTATAGTTAAATATAATTTTCTGTAAATCTAAGTGGATGAATGGACTAATTCAAAGTACCTTTATTTACTAGATACAAAAGATCTTTGTATGGGACAATCCATGAAGGGATTCGTTCCAATGTCAAAGGGTTTACAAATTTTTTACAACTGTTTCCCAAAACACAATAAGAGAAAGAGAGAATGAGTAAGATAATATACACCTTAATGATAAGATCAATCATTAATGACATGTTATGTACTAGACATGATTTTTCCTATGCATTATACATGGTAAGAAGATATATAGAAGATCTTGGAGGAAAAAAATTGACCTGTGGTTAAGTCTATCCTTATATATATGAGAAGAAGTAAGGATATGTTCATTGTGATTGGAGGAGATGAATAGAAACTCATAAAAGGTTATACTGAAGACAATTTTCAAATTGATCAGAATGATTTGAAGTTACAAAAAGGATATTTTTTCTATACTAATAGAAGAGATATGTGATTTATGATTTTAATGAACCCAACTGTTGTTGATTCTATAGTATATTTTGATTATAGAGAAACATCAGATGCAGCCCAAAAAGTCATTTAGATATAAAAGATAGTTTAGGAGCTTGGTTTAGTACATGTTAGTAACGATCCTATCATATTAAATTGTGAAAATACTATAGTGGTGGCTCTTGAAAAGAGCTAAGGTCCCAACAACAAACACTTCATATACTCTAGAAGTATCACCTCTTGTGGGATTTCTTTTAGATGGGTGATGTTGCTGTTGTAAAAGTACCAAAAAAAGAGAACATGGAGGACCAATTATCTAAAAGCCTTTCATTTTAAAAGCAAAATAATCATGTGAGATATATCAGAATGAAGGTTGTCAGTAGTTTGATCTAGTTCAAGTTGGTGTCTGTTTGGGTTGGTGACATATAAACATCTTCTTTATACCATATGATAAACATGTATTCATTTTCTCGAATAGTAATTAGTTTCATGGCACAAAATTAATTTATTTTTCATAACATGGTATGTAATAATGTCCATAATGTAGCTTTTTCACTAAAAGGTCATATTATTTCTCCTGCATGATGAGAAACAAGAAGATTTATGACACTATTCCTAAATATGTGTTTTATAGTGGGGTGATATGAGTTGGGTAACACAAATGATATCAGATATTAGGGGTGGGGACTCATATGAATTTGAGGCACCTTGTCATTGTTTACACCCATGGTAATATCATGTAGGATATAATGGGAACCGGACTCGCCAGTAGGAAATTGACATTTACTTGTGTCATTGGATGTTCATATCTGAGGATCTGTGTATTGGTACAATGTAAATTATGAATTTTATTAATGAATATTAAGATTAATGTATTTTTATGAATTCATTGAAACCTTGATGACAGATATTACGAGTGAGTTAGGATACATTTGGTGCATCATGAAGTATATTGCATTAATAAAAAATTCAAGAAAGTATTCATCCCTTTTTTCAATTAACGTATCTTACATTCTCAAGACCTTTTATTGAAATGATATTGCCAAAAATCCCATTTCCATGGAGTTATATATGGATGTTATATTTTTGGAATGATGAAGAAAAAGATAATAGAGCATATAAGTTGATGACACTAGCTTTGAACCTACTCAATTTGAGATATTATGACAAAGGGGTTATATTACACAGTACGCATCCATATAAGGTGAAATATCAATGATTCAATAGAATGTTTCTATATTGGAGACATGAAATGTTTCTAGATGCTAATAGTTGACATTATACTACTTTTCCCAATTCAACTGAGAAGTATCCCTATAGAGAAACACATTATTGTGTCTAGAATATGAGATTGATAATAATTGTTATTATTTATCAATGAATATGTTGAGTAAATATTATTCTCATACATGTTTCAATAATTATTTATTTATTATTTATCACATTTATAAATTTAATTACTATTTATTATATATAATATTTATTTATTTATGGGAGAATAATGCAGTGGTATTTATTTAATAAATAAAGAATAATTATACATGGCCTGAAAAATATAATGTAGGAATGTTAGATGAAATTTTATAAGGTCTGGTGAGAAATAATAGATATTGAATATTATTTGATTAAATAATATTTAATTATAATTCGCAAGTTAACATCAGGTCTAGAAATATGAATTTATTATTATTTTTTTAAATGGGGTTTCATTAGGATTGAATAAATAATTAAGTTCGCTTTTGAAATTATTTTATTTTAACCCTAGTCATATATAATCCTAGTTATTTTATTTTCTCAAAAAGTAAATTCTTTTTATTGGTTTTGCACAATGAATTTTGAGATATCTCTCAAGCCTAGATATATCGCTTATCAATAAATTCGCCAATGAAAGGAGAGTGGTACTCCTTTATCAAATCAAGAATAACACTTTGGAATCTGATTTCGTAGCGATAAAAGGTGGACAATGCAATCATAAGGATATATTATTCTAGAAACCAAATATTCCTTCTGTCCTATCATGATATTCATGGAGTACACATGGATCTTTTCTAGAGTAAATATACATGTTGTTTTGACAACGTGATGAAGGCACACCATATATTAGTAAATAGATTCATCAATGGTGAATAAATTTTAGAAATTTTAATTATTTATTAAATTAAATTAATTATAAATAGCATGTAACAATCCTCTTTCATTGTTTCAGTGAAATTATTCATTTGTCTATTTCATTGACTCAATTCCATGCAACATGAATTTCATTGTCATATAGATCATGTATTTATCATCGATTATGGAAAAAATAAATGTTGGGCACCACCCATCACACACATCTTCTGTTTTCGAACCCTTTATTTTCTATGGTAGGTGGTTATCACATAATGGATGAGGTTGTAGAGGCATCAAGAATAGAACTATGTGACTCACTACCTATATCTCATAGAAGTAGTCTTTTACTGGATTATGTAAGGGCACTAATAGTTGGGGGACACAGGCTATGAGATCCTGTGGGACCAAATATCCTTAAGATATTCACATGATGGATTTTATTATGAAGGAAATCATTCCAACCCTTTTCTAAGAAAAAATGTGATTCTAGTCACCTAACCAGAGCATTGGATGAGAGATCATCACACTTTTACTTTGGTTGTACATTCTAGTATACGGAAGATGTATGGAAAATCTACATGGGGGCTTATTATCCCCCACCAATTTCATAGTTTATTCTTTTCAGATATTAATATCAATGAATAACGGAATAATGTTCAGGTCCTAGTTTTTTGTGTAAGTCATTTTAATATTCCTAAGAATATTTATAGAGTATATAACTAACATGGAATATGATTTATAGGCTTGATGATCCCGTAATTATTTTTATAAAAATATTTAATATAGTTTTTGTTACACGCAGATGTGGTTTTCCAGAAAATGAGGAATTTCTCATAAACTCTATCATGGATCAAATATCAGAGTCCATTGTTTAATCTATAACATAGAGTTTACCCTATGTATGACCTAATGTTTTTCGGTGTGGTATGTTTAGATTGGGTAGCAATTAATGGCTACATTGGATAAATTAATAAATATATTAAATTACATCAATAAACCTAACACCTAAAACACATAGATGGAGACTCTACTGTAAAATATGAGACAACTATTGAGTGTGGAATTCATTTTTTACCTTAAGTGCCACCTAAAACTGGACGGAGTGGGATGTTTTAACTCTTAACT
Source organism: Viscum album (assembly GCA_963277665.1). Classification (NCBI taxonomy): domain Eukaryota; kingdom Viridiplantae; phylum Streptophyta; class Magnoliopsida; order Santalales; family Viscaceae; genus Viscum; species Viscum album. The sequence continues at coordinate 146,210,804 of OY728141.1, forward strand.
AATTGGTGATACCTTCAATGAAATAAATACACAAGTAAATAAATGTATTATATTTTACACAATGGATAAAATCTATATGAATATTGTCAAGAGGAAATGTGATGGTTTAGTCACACAATTCCAAAGTGAATTGCATATCTCTTCCTTCCTCTTTCTCTAGGTAATCTACTTGATCAATGATGAAAAATCGGATAAGAGTAGATCAGGGCATGGTGATCACATCATTCATTCCTCCTTCATTTGGGAGGATGTTAATTGTCATTGATTGATCCAATCTTGATATATGACTCATTATATGTGAATTCCCTCGAATTTAATTTTTTTTTTCCATTTTGTATTCCTTTCAGGTGCATGTGTATATAAATCCCATTAATTTAAATTGATTACTTGAAACTGGGATCTTTATACATGATTGATTATCTAGGATAGATTTATCTTGCTCAATTAACCTTTATTATTTGTTTATTTACCCCATTGTTCTTTGTGATAATCATTGTTAGACCATAGGGTCACTAATTAATAATTATAGGGTCTATTCGAGTGCAATTTAATCCCCAGATTCATTTTGGTTGTATAAAAAATTGAAAATAAAAAATTTGGGGAATGATTGATAAACGAGTGAGATAGTTTTTTGTGAATATATTGGTTTGGTATAGTGGGTGTCATCATAGTGATTAGAGGTTGTTTGGGATCAGTAAACTAATACATATTTTCTTAGATAGCACATGGTAGTGGGATACAATATGACAATATTGATTCAGATAAGTGGATGTGCACATAGTATCATTTTGGAGGTTACTAGGTGTGAACGTGATGATGTCTAGGCTCAGATCACCAATGAGGTGTTATGACATAGTCAACATGACGGGCATTAATAATAATAAAAATTGTAAATATAGAAATTATCATTAATTATTATATGTTGATAATAATTTAATTTTGCGTTTTTTATTACAATTATAAGTAATAATAATAATTGTGACATAAAATTCTTGAGATTAATAAAATTAAATGTGTTAATTTAATAAATTAAAAATTAATTTTCATTAATTGGTTTCAATTCAATTACCGAATAAAATTGGTTTTATGATTTTAAAATAAATTTAATGAATTTTTATTATAATGGTATAATGTTAGCAATGAATTTTTGGGCACCTTGTAGGGAGAAAATACTCACAAGCCGCATAAACCAAATTTGCCTCCCTTTAATCTTGAATCAAATGAGAAATAAATGGGGCATACAAATAATAATAATATAAGTTATTAATATTATTATTGTGGAGTAAAAATTGAATCCTACATACCTTCTCTTTGAGGTGATTGATTGACGAACTATAAATTCTAAAATTACCCTAGAATTAAGAAGGTTATTTAAAGACTGTTGTTGGATAAGTTTTTCAGACTCATGCCTCAAGTAAATGAAACATGAAATAATAATAAAATTATTATTATCATTATGGGATCTTGTATCGGAAATGTCTCCCTCATTTAGTGTTAGAATGGAAAACATTCATTAATTTTGTGACCCTAAAAATTAAGTAGGTGTTTGAAGAAACCTTTCACATTTTTTATTTTGACATGTGTCTCAATCTATAGAGGTGGAATTCAAGTGTGATGCGGTGAAATGTGGATTTTACACTATTTTTCCAGTTGAGGGATGTGAATACCCTATCTCAAGATTTTTTCTTGGAGGTTCATAACTACATTATCCATTTTGACAACAAGGGAAATTGAAAGATGTATATCATTGAAATTATTTATTTACCCTTCGTACTTATGACCTAACTCGTGTATTCTTCAGGATTATGGAAAAGTAATGTCATGTAGTACCCTAACACATCATTTAGTACTACATATCCATCATGTTGTGTGCTAGGGATGACATCTCTATGAAGAAAAGTAAGACCACACAACATGTGGGTCACTGACATGTTGTGCACCTAGTTTTTAACAAACTCTATGGTTCTGTATCTCTTAATTTTAAATTGTATTTCAAACCACCAACAACATAACCTGCTTTTTTATATTTGTAGAATGTGATGGTTCCCATAGTTTTTCTGAGATATTATGTGAAATGTTTTGGGCTTGTAACTAACTGAGGAGACACTCGATGATGGCCATGATCATGCATGATCAAAGAAACATTCTGGGTGTACCCCTATGTCATGAAAATGTAGTGGAGTTCCCCTATGACCATTTCTGGGCATCATAGTCCATTATATCTAGTCTCTGGAGTTACCTAAATACATATTATATGCAGTACCCTCTGCCTCAGCTAGACAATGGAGTTACCTAATGAATATTTATTAGCGTGACCCTCCAGCAACGATTGGCATGGGAGTTACCCGGTCACTTATTTTTGGAATTCACCTCTACTAGGGATGGGTAAAGGACATCCCTTAAGACTTATTCATAGTAATACCCTCTAGTAGGGTTGGTTAGTGGAGGTACCAAATGAAATTTTCAATTATTACGACTAGCTTGGGCTGGGATGTGGAGTTACTGAAGGAAATTTTCAAGCATTACCCTCCAACTGGGATGCGTTGTAGAGTTCCTCAAGGACTAAAAGAGTTGGACCCTCCAATGTTTATTAAGGATGGGATCCTTACCTAGATTTTGTGGCACCTCAACAGTTTTTTATTATGACTTAATGTGGTTTGATGTAGTTTTACACTAACAAGGAAGAGGGCCACATTCCACATTCTCCCCTAAGACACATTTTAATGATGAAGCATAAAATTATATGGGAATATTAGTGCTTATAAAAAAGGATATTATAAAAGTGTGGCGAATTAATTCTGTAGACATGTATATTTAGGGTAGACACATGAAATTATGGGAATCATTGATGCATTATTTTAAAACATTGGGCTACTCATCTTCTTGGGATGAGCCATGATATTGAGATCCCATACTCTCTCTTTTGGTTTTCATTGACAAATCATATATATATATATATATATATCCTTCTTTGGTATGATCTTTGGGGGGTTTTTACTCTCATTCCAGTGTAGGTGAAGGAATGTGTCATATGCCTCATGAATTCTGTGTCTATATTCTCAATGTAAGATTAGTCTACTATACTTTTACTGGTATAGAAGTATTTATGTGTAGTTAACATACTTCTCATGTTTATCCCATTATACTTGGACATGTTTACATTCAAACTTATTGTCTTTAGTTTTACTCTTTCATTGTTCCTTATATATCTGATATATTCAACATATATTGTATGTCTTATTGCTCCCCCGAAGCTTTTGAAAGGACCTAGTGGGTGTATTTTTCTCACCCATGCATGGGAGTTTTCTAAATGTGTCATTTCATAGGTAGACGACAGATAAAATGACCACGACTATAGATAATATTATGGATAATGACTTCTTGGACCATGTATTATGGTCATTACTTAGGCTTTAAGAGTAGGGCTCTCTTAGTTGATTTACATTTCCAGTTTTAATTCATCATGGGAGGCATTTCTTGATGGACATGTATTTTTTAAATTAATATTCATCTTACTCTACCTTATTTCTACAAACACTAAATGTTCATGCATGATTTCATGATTTTAATATAACTCTTTCATCTTTTACTGTTTCCCACTGTACTTTTTAATTGAGTTGGTTGTATGCATGGTTATATATTCATAGGCAACGTCCTCCCCGAGTTTGTTATTACATTGATTCTTATCACAACCCCCTAGTATATATAGGTGGACTTGGGGTAATTGTGTCTCAATCCTTAACATAGGATGGGTCATGAAATTGGGTTATAGCAACTTTATTTTTGGCATGATTCATAATTAGTTATATTATGTTTCTAAAAAATATTTCATGATTTATTTAATTTAGACCATAATATAAACATAATGTATTTTAAGTATATATGTATCTATATTAATATATAAAATATTGATAAATGATATGGAATACATTGTTCATAGAGATGTTTGGACGAACGTACGCATGAAGGTTGTTTCTTTTTTTCATTGTCACATTGAAAATAAAAAACCTAATAGATACATGTTTATATATTATAGAATTATAGAATAATTATTTTTTATTATATATAATATAATTTCAATTAACCCATCATTAATACATTCCATTTAGTGTGTCAATTAATCACATCGCTTTAAGGATGCATTAGTCCACACTATCCCCAAAATGATATAAAAGGATTTTAAAAAATTGAATGTATGAATATATGTGTTATATAATAATTAAATAAACATAATTAAATCATATATATCATTTAAAATTATATTCCCCACCATATTTCCACACCTTAATATGTGTTAATGGAAAAATTGAAAAAAAAAATTCTGAGGCGTTCGTTCTTCATACATAAGAATGGTGAGTTCATTACACGTTAGATGGGTTTGTGTGTAGGTGTTGGTTGAAATATTACAATAAAAACATATCATTATATATAGGATAAATAGGATATTATTTATTAATTACATAATATGAATTGAGTTAGTGTGTAAATAAAATAAAAGAATGGAGATTCTGGAAGGATGATACATCATCTTTGGAAAACTCCATTCAGTTTGCACCAAAGGGATTCCTTGAATTTATTTATTCCAAAAGAGAGGTATCACGGATGATGGATGGATTTTTGGGATTTAAAATTAATATATATTGGGAAAAATAGGTTGTTTTAGGGGTGTGATGAAGTTGTGAGGTGGAACATTTTTATTGGGGAAGGAGGGGACACACTTGACATTTTTTTAAAACAAGTATGGTTTTCCCATATTTTTACATAATTTTAGTCACAAAAAGAATAAAAACTAAATAATAGAAGTTTATTGACCGGAATATGTCCATAGAATAAGAATTGGACAACCTTCTTGGTCATTTGGGAAAATAATATGAAGCTTTAGTCCCTTGTTATGCTTAATTTTACATTAATCACAGTAATTAATTACAATGAATTTCCATAATATTTTTGGTAAAAAATTAAATTGATATATTTATATTATAAATATTATAATGATGAAAAAATTTTATGTCAATTTTTAAAAATTCAATTTCCTGAATTAGATAAATAAATTTTAATGCCAATCCCACAAACAAGGCAAGAAAGCAGCTTTTTAAAGTGATAATTTTCAAATGTTCATAAAAATTATATGTCTAAAGTCAATAAATTAATTATTAATAGGAAAGAAATTTGATTAATAGATGTATAATTTATCTATTGGGAGTTTAAAACTAACTTAAAAAATTATTTATCTATATAAATAAATTAACAAAAAAATGAATTTTGAATTGAAATTCGATATTTCCACTATTCATCCAACAATGATTCTTCTCAAAAAATTACAAAAAATCTATCATAAGATAATTCATGAATTATGAATTGAAAAAATTATATTATTTTATAAAATTATGTTTCTATGAGTGTATAAAATTAATTTTATTATTTTTCCTAAACAGAGATAAAAATGAAAACTTTCAGGGAAAAATATTTTCAATCATATAAATACATTACTAAAACCATTTTATGAATTATTATCAATATTATTTATTATAAATTATATTTAAAAATTATTTATTAATATTCATATTAAAATTTATAATGAATATGTTATAACTATCCATATTTAAATCATTATAACAACAAAATGATGTTTAATAGTATCTATGGTTTGCGAGTAAAACAAGCCATGTTTGTGTTGTGTGTTGAATAAGATAATCTAAAACATGCATGAAGTGTACCGAATCCAGACATATTAAATAAATATAAATATCTATATTCATTAATTTGTGAAAATATTAATAATATTATTAAATTAATTTTTAAAAAATTATCTCACAAAATCTCAGGGTGTTACATAATGTGACTAACTGGATAGGGGCACCATTTTGTGCCACCTGGATCGGGATGATACAAAATGGTATCAAAGTGGTGGTCCTTTTTTCTATTTTATAACTAATTTTTAAATTTTTTAAGGAAAACAAGTATGGGTTGGGACTTTGTAAAGATCTCATGGATGGTATTTTCTATCCCATGTATGACGGTATAATCTAAACTCAGTAGGTGGGATTTTTGTTTTTGATGTGTGTTGATATATTTAGTTATTATTTCAAATCATGTGATGAATTTGTTTTTTAGAATGATTATTATTATTTTTTTAATTTTCTATGATTTGAATCATGTCCCACTATGGAATGAGAGTTATGTTTACATGAATAATTTTAGGAGAACAAGATTATTATGTGGCACGCAACATATTATTTACACATAGAAAAAGATTGTTTTTTGGTATGTTTTTTTAAATGTATACTATTTTATTTTATTGTCTATTTTAAATTTAATATGTTCCAAAAATTAATTAATAATTTTAAAATGACAAAAAATTCAGAAATGGGTTTATAATAAGAAATTTTAATAATGATAATTTACTTACACTTGTTTTCCATGACATAGAGGTTTGATGGGTAAGGGTAGTGATAGTTCCATGGTTTTTTCATGTTGTGTAATAATAGGGATGAATTTTTATAGTGATTTAAAAATACCTATATTTGTATTATAGTTGTGTTATGTGTCCTAATATTTGTTTTTTCCATTGAAGAGACATGCCTCCATGATTATTCTTGTTGAGAGTAAGATATGTGGATCTGGATAGAAGAGATCATTTAGTAGTGGAACCAGAGGCACCAATTGTTGCATGTGAGGTAGATAGAGAGGAATCATGGGAAAATTTCTCTCATTTCATTAATTTCATTTATGGAGACACAAATATTGTTATGAAGAGTTTGTCTAACCCAACAAGGGATTTTTATTTACATCATTCTACAATTTTCGTTAGAGAGGGTGGACATGAGGCATATATGTTATCGATTGAATGTATATATAAATTACATAACCACCTAGAGACTCATAATTATAATAGAGTTAAAATAGTTATATGAATTTCATTTTTTCAAGTGAACAATTGGTGGGTCATCGAGACTTAGGATGGATAACTGGACACTTTAGACTGTAAGGAATCTCATCAGATGTTCACTGAGAAAATTTACATTGTGAAGGTTAGGAATGAGATAGATGTAGAGTTTATGAGTTTGAATTAGGTAATCATGTCAATGATGGAATATGATAGATGATCCATCTATTAGAATCACTTTATACCATCATTAGAGGGAGATGACACTACTATGGCAAAGAACATTTTGGATGGAATTAAATGTAAAATTATGTCCTTGGTGAATATAATTAGTTTGAATATGTTTTTATAAGTGATGAATCAAATTTACATTTCCTGGGGTAACATGAAAGTAGATTTTGATAGGGACATGTAGTTTATACTGGATTGTCAGGAGGTACGCCTTTTGAGAACTTGAAGCATCATTTTGAGATAACTGACTATAGTAGTGGGGATCATAATGGTTAAAGGTAGGATCAACTACAAAAGACATTACAGGGGATAAAATAATAATGTTTCTTCACCCATAGTGGATATGTTCTAGGATGCTCTCCCTGGACACATATCAGGGTTTCAACCTATGAGAGATGTATAATTTACAATTGTGCTAATGCGGGAGTTAAGAATCCAACATATTGAATGAAACCAATATAAAACATGGATCATAAGAATCACCTATAATAGTTGAAATATAATGATTTCATCCCATAAATTATGTCACCGTGGGGTAATCCAATATTTTTTGCCAATAAGGATGGTGAATTCTAATGCATTTGTGTTTAAAATCGAATGTTTAACCTCGTGAAGACGAAAAATGGAATCTTAATCGATGTATCACTAATAAATTTATCCAATTGGGGGGATATTAATTTATTCATGAAGATTAAAATTATCATAGGTTATCGTTAGTTTATTCTTTGAACTTCTCTTATACATCATACTTCATTAAAAATAAGGTATAGCCAATATGAGTTTTTTGTAATATTTTTAGAGATGATAAATTCACTAGGAATATTTATGGAACTAATGAACATAATATTCTAACTACACATAGATCAGATTTTGGTTATTTACATAAATGAACTATTGGTAACTCAAAGAATCATTTCCATCATACCCACCACCTTGGAATCATACATAGTTCACCAAGAGAACATTGACTATATTTCAAACTATCTATGTATCAATTCTAGATGGATTATATAATGTTACATGGTAACATCATCTTAGAGGATGGTGTCTCAGCCGACCTAGATAATTTTTAGTTTGTTTTATATTTAGAGAATCCATATAATGATTTCTATATTCGTAGATTTGTCATGTTTTCATGCTTCTATCATAGGTTCATCATGGAATTATCTCTTTTCGAAGCACTGAATTCATGAATGTACAATAATACCATAAAATATAATTAATCTAGTTCATGTGATAATAATTTCTATGAATTGAAAAAATTATTGATGATTACACTATTCTTGATTCTAACAAATTAAGGTGGATAAAATAAGGTTTTTTATGCTTATGGGAGCAGGCATTGAGCGATGTTGATTCAATGAGATAGAGTTGTTCCATATAGGTCTCACCAATTAAAGGTATAGGATTATTATTACCCTACTCTATACCTGAAGATAGATATATAGGATTATGAATTGATGTGCTAGTGTAATTATCTATTGGGAGAAAAGATTAGTATTTATAAAGATAATAGGTGATTAAAATATATATTTTCACAGTGAGATAGGAATCTCTTGTTGCATATGTAGGATTATTATATGTAGTTATTTGATTTTGAGCTACGATGTAAGCTTAGGAATGGAAAAATTGTTACTGATTTTCAATTAAGAGAAACTCATACTCTAAAATTTTAGGAGACATGTTCTCTAACGAAGATGATGACTATATTGGTTGAGGTACATGTTGTCGTCCAGGAGGATAATGAGAAGAGGACTCTAATTTTTATTTTAGTGGATTACAAATATTTAATATAGATAAGAGAGTGGTTCTATGAGGAATAGGGCTTTTTATACTAGGGGGAATCCTTGAAGGCGGGGAGTCACCTTCAGAATGGGCCATAGGTGAGGATGAGATGATCTATGTGCAGAATCGTGTTTTTAGTGCATATGATTATGTGGGAGTGGATCAGGTGGGGATTGAAAAGGCATGAAAAGACAATGTAGTATGAAAGGAAACAAAGAATATAGGGACCCGAGGGGATGTATTGTTTCTATTAAGCCGAATGTTAAGGGGAGTAAAGACTACTTCTACCTCCCTAGACTGATGGATACCCAGCGGCAAAAAAGGATGGGAACCTCAAGGAATAAAATACCCAGCAAGTAGTGGGAATGGAGAGTAAAAAAATGAGGTAACCCAGTCTCAAAAGAAATAGAATGAAATCTTAAAGGCAGAAGACCAATGGGAGGAGATGCAGATGCAATATGAGGATGTGATGATGGTAGTAGAAGATGCTTCTAACTCTTGACAGCGGTGTGAGGCAGGGTCTCCTGATGGCTTGCATCACTGGATGAACATGGATTTGGAGGAGCAGAAGGAATTACTCCAACATACTATTGAAGAAATGAATGAGGGGGTTATGGTGATCAAGGATACATAGGAAGAGGCATACAAAATTATGGGAAGACCATACCAAATGGAAGTTACCTGACAGCAAGCCAAATGGATTGACAAGAAAAATTTCATACTCATTCATGCTTTAATATGGTGAAGATTAGAATATATGAGTACATGAAATCTTGGGATTATCTAGAATTGAATTATGAATAAATTCTAGGGACCAATCCACACTATTTGTTAAGTGCCATTCCCTGGACACAGTTTAGGGAAGAAGATTCCAATCGCCTTAGAATTTTGTTTATTAAGTCTGTTTTAATCTTTGAAGCTTCAGTTG
>OY728141.1:146220833-146363276 GCA_963277665.1 Viscum album
TTTTGAATGCATTCTAAAGCCTCTCCTCAGAATGAAATGTCAATTTTTACGGAAATCTCTAAGTGGTATATGTATAATGAAAGTTTGGTCGATCTGATGTTTTATTATAAGTATGACTCTATCGTATCTAAGAATATCAAGATGAAAGGTTGAGAGAGTGTATGTGTATCAAAACCAAGGGACCATGATCTAGTCTATCCATATTTGTTGATTGATTTATATGATATATCAAATTTCTTCATGGACGAAGGCAGCAACAAGTTCTCTTTTATGTGTTATGGAATGACCTACTCTCTTTCTTACAGCTAGGTATAAAGTCTGATTGAAATTCCTTATGAAGGAGAAGTAGAGTTCTATACTCAAAAATTACCTAATGTATCCAGATCGTTTGATAAGGAAAAATCAATAGAGTTTCATGTCTTGAAAGAAATGAAGACTTCGTAGATTATTTATCTGTCTTCGAACATACGAATTATTGAGCTATTGGGTTCAAGGATTTCTTATTCCGAGGAAAGAAGATAAGGATACTCTAAAAAAATTATATCTATGCCTTGTTTTTTTGGTGAATCTTATGAAGAAAAACCCGGTCAAGTATATCTTTATTATGATTAAAAACATCTGGAATGGAAACTTGAAGTCTCAAATTATCAGGTATTCGACTATTCTTTCAAATATTATAGTCATTTCCATTCAGTCATTCAAAATTCCTTGTAGTTCAAAGCCAATGAATTTCAAATTAATGTTGTTGTTTAATGATACTCTAAGAAGAATGAAGACATGTTTTTATAGTGAGTCAAGGGAATTTTTTGATTTGTCAGAAGAAGAAGTTAAAGCTTTGTCAAAGAAGCTAAAAGTGGATGAAACATCTAGGAATGGTGGAAGGAATAGGAATGATAAGTGACCAGAAGACAAAGGAAATACCCTAGTGTCCACAGAAACTCAGTCAGCACCACTGAATCCAAATAAGAAAAAACCTACATAGATAATGTAGTGGAAAATGGAGAGAATATTAGAAGAAAAAAAAGGAAGGGGATCCTAGGATTGTCTTGGACCCTACTGAGGAAAATTCTTTAAATTTAAAGGCTTCTGAAGAGCATGAGAACCAACAAAAAGAGAAGAAAAAAAGGAGAATATGTCTAATACTGAGATAGTACAATATCTTCTCAAATATGATGAGAAAGAATCATAAAAAATTTCACTTCCCATATCGTTTTTACTAGAATAACATCATGTGACTCTGAGAAATAAAGTTGTGATTATGAAATCACATCAAGAAAGAGAAATTGTTGGAGATGAAGAAGTGGAAGAATAAAGTGAAGAAGAAGGCAATGGTGACACTGAGGAAATGATAAGGAATGTAGAGGATTATCATGAGAAGGGTAGTCTTTCTAAGATATTATCAATCCAAGCTTCTGATGCTGAGTCTTCAAAACTTTCTACCCTATGAAAATATTATATGGGTGAGGAAGAAGTCAATAAATTTTAATGGAGAGGAATGTATGAATCCTGATTTTATCAAGACAGATCATGTTGAGGTAGGAGCTGAGAAAGAATATGTTGATGAAGATAAGATTTTTCACCTATTAGAGAGTGAACAATAATCACCCAAATCACAAGACACCATTTTGAGAGAAGATAAGCGAAACAACTTTGTAGTAGATACAAATAGAAAATCTACTTTGAAGAAGAAAGATGTTGGTGCTTCATCAAAGAGGGAAGAAAAAGACATTGAAAAATAATACTCACCAACCAAACACTCGGATTCACAACCATCATCCCTTGGAAATGATTTTTTTGTTCAGTCATTGGAAAATCTGGGTGGTATTATTTTCTTATTCCCAATAATATACTCAATATTCCAGATGCTTCAGCATAAGATAAATCAGAAATCAGATTCAGTTTCCATGGTTATGGAAAAATGTGTCAAACTAGAGGAAGATTTCAAAACCTTCTTCATTGGTTATAAGACTCATAAAATATCTTGCAAGAAGATTAAAAGTTGTTCAAGGAATATAATCGATGAAATGAGAATATTTGATGAATTTCATGAAAATGTCAAGTATTATTTTGACACCGAAGATGGGTAGATCGAGGATCTTACTAAAAGTGTAAAGGAAAATATAACCATTGAATAGACTACTCAGAAGAAGTAAGTTAAGTATTTGAATGGAAAGCTAAATTATGTGGCAATTAATTGGAAGAGGTCAAGGGATCTCAGAATATAGATTGAAGAGAAGCTTGTTAAGGAAGAAAAAGTGTTTAATTCTCAACCACAAAGTATTAAGGTGTATAAAGAAAAAATTAAAGACTTAAAGAAGAAAAATTAAGATCAGGATCAGCTGCTCAAGCGTATGGAAGAAGATCACAAGGATCTAAAGAATCTAAAAACCATCTTAAAGAAGTTTATTCCAAAAGATAAATAATGATAATTTTTTCCATTTCGATATTTTTTTGTATTTTTCCATTCTAAACATTCATTCAATCATAGTGATAATTTAGTTTTTCACTATATATTTGGTTGTTTGGTACTGATGTTTCGGGTACCATATTTTTCAATTCCTTATATTCCTTTTTGAAAATCACAAAGGCAGAGAAAAGAATTATTAAAATAATACAGTAAAAAAAATATTTCTCTTAGTAAGGGGGAGTTCAGCTAAGGGAGAGTTCTTATCAGTGAAGATTTTCATATACATGTAATGTAAAAATATCAGTCAAGAAATCAAGAATACGATCCTTGGGGATTCCAAAGCCCAAGGAGGAGTTAGTCATATTCACCATGACCAATAATTAAATAGAGATAACTTTTTATTTACATGTCCCTAAAAATTCTTCGACCTTATATTCTTTTTAGTAAGAATGTTTGTACTTTCCAAAATGGGTAGATTGATGAGTCAATAAAGTTTCCTTATGACTTTTACATTCCTTTATGTTTTGAAAATCACAAACACTCTATATAATGAAAAATTATGTTTCTCCTAAAATTTTGTTTAATAAGTAAAATTTTCATTCCCCAAGGACATTTTCTCATTTCCATTGTTTTCATTGTTAGTGATTTAGTTTGCCTAAATCTCAAACTTTTTATTTCTAAGTGTAAAATTCAGTTTCACATATAAAACCTCGGAATCCTATAAATACATAGATATAGTGTATTTTCATTCATGTTATGAATTCCTATTCCGAATTCTCTGAATTTGGACTCCGAATTTTCTGAATTCTGACTCTGAATTCTCTAAAATTCAAACACCTAATTCTCTGAATTCAAACAACAAATTATTAGAAATTTATACACTAAATTATATAAAATTCAGACTCCTAACTCCCTAAACTTCAGACTCCAAATTCTATAAAATTCAGTCATTGAATTATCTAAAATTTATACTTTGAATTCTCTGATATTCAGACTTCGAATTCTTTAAATTGAGACTCAGAATTATCTGAAATGCGTACTCCAAAATCTTAGAAAATCAGACTCTGGAATTTTTGAAATTCAGACTCCGAATTCGCTGAATTCAGACATCAATTTCCTCAGAAATCAGACTATGAATTCTATAGATTCTGGGTTACAAATTATTTGGAAAATAGAATCTGAATATTCATAGTTTATATTCTCTATGTGTTTATTTTCAGAGACTCTGAACATTATTTTTCCGTAGACTCTGGAAAATGGTTTTGGTTAAGAAGACATATTTTTCATAACCTTTTTATAGATATGAAAAGATTTCAAACAATCTGTTTCAAACCATCCATTGTTTGAGTGACATGTATAAAGGTCCCTCTGAGATTCAAGAAAAAATATAACCATTGGAGGAGGGATCCGACCATTGGAGAAGTGCCTATAAATAAGAGAACAGTTGAATGAGCTTCACACATGATGATAGTTCCAGAACTCTAAAGACCACATGTTGTTCAAGTGATTTCTAGAGAGAGATACTCTCATTCCTTGTGTGTACTAAACATCTTCTCCAGTATGTTTAATCTAACTATAATTTTTGCTGAGTACAATCAAGGGCTTTTGGGGATCTTAAGATCGAGGTGCCGACTACCTTAAAGTTCAAGGACTTCCTTGGTTAGGAAGATAGAGGTTTCGACTACCTTAATGTTCGAGGGATTGTAGGGATAGAAAGACATATTCTGATAATTCTATCAAGGGCTTACCCTGGTGAGGTTAAGACAGACATTCTTGATTGTATAAATCAAGGGACCTTTATCCAAGGTTGTCGGATACCCTACTCCTTGGGATAAAAGAATTCATACTTGTTAATTCTTTTGTTTCAAGTTTATTTTCTGCTTGATTTTGATAAATACATAAATTATAATTATCCTATAATTCCCTATAATCTTGTATACTCTGATTAGAAAGATTCTATATGCTTTAATTTATAATCTATTTCTTTTAATCTTTTATTATGTTTCATTTCTGGAACCATATTTCTAAAACCCAACATGTATGTAGATCAAGGAGTTCAGGTGAATTTAACTTTTTTAACCTTTCTAATCATATTTTTCCTTAACGAAAAAAATGAAAGTTTTATACCAACTTTAAAGGTTCCAATGGAATTTTATAAGTATACAATTCACCCCACTTGTATTTCAGCATCTACATTCCTATTTTGGTCCTACACATAGAAGTAAAGTAATTTCTTTCAAGCCCAACTTAGTGTCATGGGTTCACTCCCAATATCTTCTTAGTAGTATTGGTTCACTCATGTGGCATCCTTAGTTGCTTGAGATCACTACTCATACCATCTTGGTAGTAATGGATGACACCCATGGATATCTTATTAGTCAAGGATCACTCTCAATACCATCTTATTCTATCTCTTGAGATATAAATGTTTGGCGATTGCATTGGAGAAATATATAGGTCACACAAATATCATAATGAAAATATTCAAACATGTGCCACAAAATCATTAAAAATAATATTATAACCCATGAAATGAAATGGTTACAATAAATATGTAATCATATCATAACCTGTTAAAAAAGAAAAAGGTTTCATAAAAATTTCATGAAAACCTTTACCAATGAATATAAGTAGGTTTCAAAAGCATATAACCCATTAAAGAGAAACATGTTTCATAATAATAATTTCATAAATTCATAAACCATTTAGAGAAAGAGTATTTATGGAATCATTGAATAATTTTCCCCTAAAGGCATGAGTAACACTAATGGATGTCATCATAGATGGGAAATAATTTTGAAATATCTTTTAAAAATTTTCACAAGGAATATATTCATTCTTATTTTGGAAATGAGTTCTTAAAAATATAAAAACATTTGAAAATAATTTCATAAAAAAACATTAAAACCTATAAAGGAAGATTTAAAAAAATTGAAAATTTTTTCATTTTAAATCATCATAAAAAATTATAATGAATGCATGAATTTTTTTTGAAAACAATTGAATTCAATATAATTTGAAAACTTATAAAAAAATATAATTTTTTTAAAACCATTTCTTAATAAATACATTAAAAACATATAATTTTTTTTGAAAACATGTTGAGATAAATTACATTGAAAATAATTTGAAAACTTATTAATAAATCTTTAAAATGTTTTGAAAATTTTTTCATTGAAAATAAATAGGGAAAATTTTAAATAAATCATTAAAATGTTTTCAAAATATTTTTACTTTCACACTTATGAAATAATGTTGAATACATTTTAAAAACCATTTTTTCTTGATACTTATAAAACAGGATTTAATTTTTCTTAATTAAATTTTCATTATGAATATGTTGTATCAATTAATTCCTAAAATATTAGGAAAAATATTTAATTTCGATATAATTTTTATTATTTTAATATAATATTTAATAGAATTTGGATCATGATGGTGTGTAAATATATAGGTGCTGAACATACCTTTTGAAATGTAAAAAAGTTTAGAAAAGTTCTGCGACCGGAAAATAATAAGAAAATTACTTATTAAAAAAATTTATATTAAAATTTCAATACATGGGTGAAAATTTAATTTATATATCATCGATTTATTTTATAATATTTTTTTAATCCATTTTGAAAATATCGTTTTGGTGGAACATAGATTTTTGACCGAATATAGAGGTAAATTAAATCATTCATAAAAACACATTCTTTATCATATTATGCACCAAAGAGTAGAAAATTTGTACCATTTCATGGATAGAACATATAAATATATAGAGGTAAATAAACATAATGATATTTCATGAGATATGGGTCATAATATTTCATAAATGAAATCATAATCATAAACCAACTCGACAAATGATGAGATTACTTCAATAAACACTTACGACTTGGTAACATTGAATCATACTCCCAATATAGGAAAATTAAATTAAAATAAGCTTAAAATATACTTAAAATAAGGATATTCATGATATAAAATATCAAATAAAAGTATATATACCTTAAAAAAAGAATTTGGTGCATAATATAACATGGTTCCTTAAGAGGAAAAATGGAGGGAAAATGTCTTACCGATGTGGTGACATTTTAAATATTAACCCCATTAAATAAATATCATATAATGATCTAAAAATATCCATATATTTGATAATAATATTCATATATTACATTAATGGGAAGTATACGCACCACATAAATGAAACGAGCCTTGAAGAAGGCATAAATATCATGAAAATAAAAAGTGAGATTAAATTTCATTACCTTGTGTATTGTCACTCTTCATACATGTAAACACATTTTATATAATAAATATATGTTTATTATACATATAAAACAAAAAAATATTATTATATATAATACCAAATATGGTTTTATTATAACCTTATATTACCCTATAATTTAAAATTCATTGTTAATGTTTCACTTTAGGTAATATCATATTCTCTCTTTGCATGTGTCTTAATTTTTAATATATTTTTTCCTTGTAAATATATCATGAATTATATAATTTATAATATCATATAAATATAATTTATATTTATTATATGTGCATTATAATAATCTATAGAATATATAAGTATAGAATGTAATACATCGTTCATCGAGACGGTAGGCCGTACGTACAAATATACTCTCTCCATATTTATTATCATTTTAAAAGAATGTAAAAAAATTAAATATTTTTATATATGTATATAATATAATTAATGTATATTTATCCTGTCATATATATCATACATGTTCACTAAACCTATCATTAGTACAATCTATGTAGTTTGTGAACGAATCACATCGCTTTGAGGGGGTGGGAGTCTTCACTTCCTCAAACAAAATTATCATATTTTCATTAAATGGAAAGTATAAAGATATGCGTTTTAAAAAAACTGCAGTTGATTAAAGACATTATAAATATTGTATATATGATATATATCTATATATATTTCATCATAATACCCACTTTGAGAGGCAGTAAAGTAACAAAATGAACAATCATTCATTCGTGAGGTTGTAGTTCGTCGTACACATAAACACTATGTCTATTACTAATTAAATGGGAGTGTGTGTAATTTTATTATGAAAACTCAGAATAAAGACATATATATATATATGATACTTTTTTGTTTTATAACCATGGAATAACTAGATTGGGGGATGAAGAATGATAATAAGATAAATGAGCATGCTAGAGGATGTTACATCTTCATTGGGTAACACCTTATGGTTTTCACCTAAGGGCTTCTGTAGATTAATTTTTTCAATATTTTTTTATTCAAAATTTAGTGGAGAGATTTTTAGGATCTATTTTTTAAGATCAAGGTCTATCCAAAATGGATTGAGATTTTTGAGGAAGTGATATGAGAGGAATCCTTTTTATAGTGGAGGAGGAGTGCCCCTCTTGTAAATACCAAAAGGTATTTGTTAATAAGAGGTATACATTACCTAAAATGACTCAAAAATAGAAACATAATTGTTTAATGGGAAATAATAGTTCATAGAAACCTTCACCACATGAAAATATGTTCATTTTTATAATTTGGTTCCCTAACTTCTATGAACCCCAATTTTATCATTTTCGTTTTTATTAAAGCATCTAATTTTATGTACATTGTAATATGTCCATTAAAAATAAAATGAAGTGATATTTATTAGAAACTATAGATCAAAAAAATTATTAATATGATATGTTATTATTAAAATAAATAATTCCATGGGTTTTGGAAAATAATTTTGAAACAAGCGCTTGTGACGGGTTAAAACACTGCATAAACCCAAACCATGCCAATAATATTTCTACAATCTATGGGTCAATATGTAAATTATAAAATATAATTTGGTAAAATAATAAATATAATTTATTATTAATTATTAGTTATAAATCACTTGTAATAATATATATTTTTTATTAATTTTAAATAATTTAATAAAATATCATTTATTATAAAAAAAATTAATGTCAATTTTAACATTATTTTTTCAATTTTAATTTTTAAATATAAAAAATAGTATAATTAAAATATATTATTTTTAAATAAATTTAAAATGATATATTCATATAATAAAATAATTAAAGACTATAATTCAAAAAAATTACTTAACTTTTAATATTAATAGTATCATTTATTTTAATTTATTATTAACTAAATAGTCAATTTGTTGTCATTTCATAAGCATTTTAAGTAACTAATTCATCTCTAAAAATTAATTTGAAATTATTTTAATAAAAATAACCCATTTATATTTCACGATGATATGTATTACCAAAATATGATGTTTTTACATATCTCAATGTTTTATAAATGTTAAATGTATGGAAAATACCCCGTTTTTTGTACTTAACCATTAGTATAAGGAAATTCCATTTAATGATATCCCAATAACACATAAAAATTGAAAAAAATACTATTTGGTCAAAATAATGGTATCCAATGGATTTTTACATGTTTATATGTCATTTTGGTCTTTAATATTATGGTTTAGTCATTTATTAAGCTTAATTTTACCTAGATTGCTATAATTAATTTTAATAAATTTCAAAATTGTTTTTTGTAAAATATTAAAATTATTTTATTAGAAAAAAAAACTATTATAAATATTACAACATTTTATGTCCATTTTTCAAAATTCAAATCCCATAATTTGGATGATTATGTTCCATTCTAATCCTATAGACATTCAAAGAAAGTGGGTTTTAAAACTAAAAACGTTCAAAAATTCAATAATTTTTTATATAATTTCAATATAGAAATGGTTCTAATGACATAAATTGGATTAATATATTTATAATTGATCTATTATGACTTTATAAACAAATTTATAATTTAATTTGACATTAATATGTATATAATTGAACTGGTTTATTTTAACTATATTAAAATATTTTTCATTATTCATTTAAAATTTATGTTTGTCAGAAAAATCCCAAAAATTCACCATAATATTTTTTTGAAACTATAAATTCCAAAATGATTTTTATTTTTAAATATAAATTCCTAAAATCATAAAAATTTAGTTTTAAAATAGGTTCTCCATTAAAAGGTGATAAAACGCAGTCTTTCTTGTTCTGCAAGCTAACATAGTGATGTGTGTAATTCAAGTTAGTCTAAGTGTTATGTGTCGTGCATGATCAAAATTTATTTTTGTATAAGACTAAAAAAACTTATTTAAATTTTATTTATATAAATAAAATAAAATGTTGTGTGAAACAGAATATATCTGGAAGACTAATTTCATTCTGAAAATAATACAAAATCATAAGGTGTTACATCCTAGTAGTACACTACTCAACTATTCATAGAAATTGGGATGAATTTAAACATAAGAGTGTTCCAAATGGATACTAAATGATCATTCATAAGTTTAGTCCTTGATTAAGAAGTGGAATTTAGAAAAAAAGATGATTTTTATTTTGTCGACGTTGAGATAAATATATACTAGTAAAAAAATTCAGTCTACAATATAAAACAAGCACCAAAAGTATGGTATTATAAGATAAATAAACGTTAGATAAATCATAGATTATAGAAAATAGAATTTTATCACAATATCTACATCAAGAAGATGAAATATCAATGGATATTTTTGACTAATTTTACTAAACACATAATAGTTGGGTGACCAGATGAAGCACAATGAAATATATTTGGAGAAATATCAACTTTTGAGTTAAACATGTCCTTGATTTTAATATAATGTATTTAAATGTTATATAGGTAAAATAATTAAGATATAGAATGTTTTATTACAATAAAAATATTCCCAAGAGATAATATATAGGTTATTAATACCTGAGTCAAAAAATGATGAAAACAATGGTGTCTATTCATAAAACATTATTAATAGACAGTGATGTAAAAATGGTTGTTGTGACTGAATATCAAAACATTATTTGAGGCCAATTCTACTAAATAGAGGCATGAATTGACATTGAATTCTTTAGGATATTAACACATATGTTACAAAATTTTCCCCAACTAAATTCACATTCTAATAGTGAAGAGAATTCTTTTTAATATCAAATAAACTATTTTTTTAATTTTATTTAACCATGAGAGGTCATAATAATAATTATTGGGATATATATTTATTGGGATATATTATTTGATGATCAAAATTATAAATCAGTAGTTTCATTATCTCTTGTAGGTTTGTTCTATTGGTTAAATAATAAGAAATACTTCATTACATTCATTACTTTGGATGTTGAGGGTATTGTGGATACTTAAGTGTGTAAATAATTTCTCTAGATCACAAAATAGTTAGATGATGTTGTAGTTGATTTGATTTATCTTATATTAATTATCTATGTTCAATCAAGTTAAATCATCCTTATCATAAATAATTTCCATCATTCATGGAAAAATCAAAATGGAATAATTTGTCACTTATTCAATTTCATGGTAGAATAATGTCTTCTGATGTTGGAATATATGTCAATATATAATTACATTGTATATAACATTAAAGAGGAACTAGAGAATGTCTATTTGTACATTAATCATTAGGAACATAGAGTATAACAATCTCTATAAAAGTAGATAGGCAGGTTAAGGGTTTCCTACTAATCGATTCATTTATTGATTTATCAAAATGTATATTTATTGTAATAAACATAGATTTTTTGGTGTGTTGTCAGTTAATTAAATCCCTTATTCGTTATATTTTAACAATGAATTTATTAGGCTTAATTTTGAAGGTTTTTATTTGGTTTTGGAGAGTTATTAGGTCCTTTTAAGGCTGAATGGTTGAACTAAAGTTTAAAAAACCAATGAAAACTCTAAAGGAAATGATATGGAATGTTTTACAGGAACATGGGGTGGATCATGGTTAGGGGTAAAAGATTAATAAAACCATGAAAACTCTCTATAAAAACTGTAAAATTCATTCTATTTGGAAATTATACATTTTTATATGGTTTGGGAAACCATGTGACCAGACCACATAGTGTCCCATGAAGTTCTAAATCCTCACACATTTGGTGCATGATTTGTATGAAAATGTGTACAATACATCTGATCAGGAATTAATGACCAAAAAATATTCCTTAATATCCATAAACCACCAAATTTGACCCATTAGTTTCCCCTCTATCAAGTCTATCTAACCTAAAGACACTATAATCCTTTCTTGGAGAATTATTTCCTATTTGAGTTTGATTTTAGTTGATTATTGTGTGTTTATAATTAGGGAATCAATTTACGTGATCTAAAAAACCTTCATTATTTGTGTTCTTCTAGATCGACCATTATTTCCACAAGAATAATCATATATTTAGCATGTCATGGATAGATATATGGATTTTAGTGAAATCTATTGATGATTTATTGGATCATTGCGAGATTAGAGACAAATGACATTTTTGTGGCATATCATTAATAAATTATAGATATGGAAAATTGGATATTCCTGGTAGGAATGTTGGTGTTGAAACACCCCAAATTTTAAATGATGTAAATTATGTTTCATTTAATTGACAGAAAGAAAATATGACCATAAACGAAAATGTAACCTCCTTGATAAATTACCATATATCTATTTTTTGTATATTTAATCTCCTTGATATATTTTGGTACATGAACCCCTTGTATTTTTTTATCTATAACATATTCAACATGAAACACTGAGCTTAAAGGACCCATGATATATATTAGAGTTATAACATAGACATTAAATTTGTGAGTATGAATAGTGTTAAATACTTTATAAAATAGATATAGATTATACGAAATATAAAATATTGATAAACTTTTATTAAATAATCAATCACATTTTAGTAAAGTATTTTTATTCATCAAAATATGTTTTAATTAACAAAATTTTTATTTTTTATCACGAAATTTTTTTAGAATTAATCAATAGTCTATTTATGAATTATATTTGATAAATTTATATTCATTTTTTAAATCATAAAATGTAATTTAGTAATGGGGAAATTTTTTATTTTTCATAAAATATTTTTTTTATCGAATTGTGAAAAAAAAAATAATTTTTTTTAAATATTTTATTTTATTTCAATATCATATGTAATTAAAAAGTAATTTTATTTTTTGAATTTTATTTCAAGTAACATAAATATTATTAAGTTATATTTAATATAATTAATTTAATTTAAATCATCATTTTATTTTAGTAAATGATTTTTTGGGGTTTAAAATGGGATATTTATTTCTAAAGACTATTTTAATGTGAACAATGTTTCTCTACTTTAATTATATAAAATGTTCCCCAAATAGAAATGGATTAAATTGCATTTATAGATTTTATACAATTAAATATCAATTGATATTAATACAATGGTTTTTATTTGACATAGAGTTTATATAAACACAAGTTTTTCATGAAAAATTTACACTTCTTGAAGATCCTCTTTTCATCTAGTCTGTAGGTTTTGCTTTAAATTTTTTGTTTTCTTTACAAATAGTGAATAATAATATATTTAATGTTAAAATTACCATTTGATTTAAATTTTTTATAAGGTTAAATTATATGTTAAATTATGTTTAATGTGAAATTACTTCAATTATATATCTATCAACACAATTTAGGATATTATTATCAATTTCATATTGAAATTTAATATAATAACATTTTACTTATTTTAATATTTCCTCCTTGAAGACTCACTCTCCCAACACATCTGTGTGTGTAATTTAAAATTAAAATTTCTTATTTAGTAATTTGAATTTGAAATAATGTACTTAGAATTTAAAATCATAAAATTTATATTTTTTAATACGTTCAGATTAATTTTTTACCAAAATGAATAGTGATGTTCGTAAAACATAATTTCCACAGTTAAGATAAAAATGGATTTACCAATGATTAATTAAAAAAAAGAGGAATGAATTGACCAAAAAATTTCCTAAAATATATTTTATAGACACATTTTGAACATATATTTACTATTCTAGATAATGTATCTTATTTGGATCCTTTTTACATGAATGATAAACATCTGGGGAATTCATTATTTTTAAAAATTACAAGTGTTCTACTAGAATCACTTATAAAAGGTTACCCCCTCTCATCCTATATTAACACCATAAAATGACATTAGTTCAGAAAAGGCCTACCAAAATCACTTCACTATTTATGTCCTATCATCTAAGAATTCATATTTTTGGATGAATTCCAACCAAATAAGGCCTTTGGGAAAAACTATAAGATGTTTCCTGAAGAATAGAAAACGTTATTCAACAAGAATTTTTTAATTTTTTTCATCCACCTTCATAAATTAATCTTAAACAATGAATATATAATAGTCACAATAAATTATATATAATTATTCTTTATTTTGTTAATGTTATAACATAAATTAATCTCCTCTTGCATCAAATGGGTTATGAAACCATCATTCATATTTACGGAGGAATGCCACCTCACGAACCGATGTCATCCATTTTTTTATTGACACCTATCACAGTTGGGTATGATGATAGATATAAATTATATATATGATATTTTAAAATAATTTTTCTTTTTTAATGATTATATTAAATATATCATTATTAATTCCCATTATGTAGGAGATACGATAAGGTCGCTCATGTGTACAGAAGACTACCGTCTCGTGACGCAATTTTATTCATTTTCACTAAATATTAACATTTAAAATAATTAAAAAAATATATAACTATATTTGATATAAATGGCAGCATTAATATATTAATGAAATAATTTTCATTGTGAATTTATAATATGTCATTTTATTTCTTACCTATTCACTCACTGAAGGATAATAATGTCATTCGTGTATATTTGGACTACCATCTTCGTGAAGTGATTTGACTCTCTTTTTTCATCACCACATTACATGAATGATATATATAATTATAATTAATTAAATAATATTTTATGTGTGATATTATTATCATTATGGAATTATAAAATATTACATACCTCCTTTCGATAAAGATCATTAAAAAATGGAAATATTACTTGTGTGTACTTACAACATACCATCTCTATGATCGTAACATTAATTAGTTTTTAAAAAACTAATTGATATTTAGTCATAAAATTATTATTGAATTTTAAATGTTGTTATTATTTCCTTATTATAGTTCTCTAGATGTTATAACTAAGTTATATGTACAAGAACTACATCCTTTAAATCAAATAATTAATAGGAAAACAAGGTGATTAACACTCTAAACAATTAAAATAATGAATGATTTTAAAAAAATGGGTGATAATAGGTTATAAAAGAATCATATAAGTCATTAAAAATATTAATATGCTTATTAAACAAGTTAAAAACATTTCTTCAATCACAATATTTGAGGTTATATCACATCCAACAAAAAGGAAGTATTAGTTAAGAGATTTCATAACTCAATTTTCATTCATTGGGTAAAACTTATAATTCACTGATTATGTCATGTTATGATTGTGTATATATTGATCTTTGACTATTTTATGTTTTTTCACATTTTTTTCATGGATTAAAATGTGATAAACAAAATATATTCATTGTTTAATCCCCAATTCAATGATATGATTATTGGAAGGGGTTTTAATTTCAACATTCTTTTCTTGAGACTTATGCCATAATGTTCACCAATATGTTTTTATTTGGTGTATAAACAATCCATTTGAAATTTAATATCCTGAATTATTTATTCAAATGAAATTTTATTTTTAATTTAATGTTACAATTTCATGGGTCTTACAATTGAAATATAATATTGTGGAAGTAGTTGTATGTTAAAATCTCATCGTTTATCAGTAATTATTATAAATAT
The DNA here is from genome assembly GCA_963277665.1 of Viscum album. NCBI lineage: Eukaryota > Viridiplantae > Streptophyta > Magnoliopsida > Santalales > Viscaceae > Viscum > Viscum album. The sequence goes on from OY728141.1 coordinate 146,235,977, forward strand.
ATTTTCAATGATTAATTATTTTGATCTATTTATAAATATTTAACATTATTGGTATTCTATTCTAGATATTCATGATATTTTCAAGTAAAAATATCATTATTACACACTTTGGTCCATAAAATAATTGAGAAAGCATTTCTTTAAAAAAAAGTACACATTATTTATCTCTTTGATATAATACACATTTTCTTCCAAAACTATGATTTCTAAAAATGTTTTAAAAATATTTTATGAATTATTAAAATGATTATTGAACAAATTTATAACTATATACAACAGTTTAAAAAATGTTTTAAGGGAATATTCATGTCATTTTCCGAATAATTCCCTTTTAGTATTTAACAAAAATGTTAATGGAATATTTGTTTTAATGGGTATAGAATGAATCAAATTTCTCACTACGAAAAAAATTTATTTAAATATTCCCTTACAAGATAATAAAATTATTTTGAATGAAAAATATTTTGTGATATTCTTGTTTTAAATATTGATTTTCAAAATGTAATGGTTGTTCATTAATATTATTTTTGAATATATTCTTGTCATATTTATTTTGATCAATTAAAACAACCCTTTATTCTTACACCAATGATTATATGTTTTTTTATTAAATACTTCAATCAATTGATGGATTAATATCATCTTATAGGGATTGTTATGGAACCCATTTATTTTTTATGGGTTCATCATCTTTTAATGATATTGTTATGCAATCCATTACAGTTCTACATGTCAACCATGTTTCAAGAGATTTTAATAGAACCCTTTTCTTTTCCATGAGATAACCATGTCCTGAATTGATTTTTATGGAGATAAATTATTTTCATGGGTTAATCATGATTCAAGGATATTGATAGAAAACACATTACTTTTACTTGGGTTAATAAAGTTATAAAATAAATAATGATAGTTCTTATATGTTTTAGGATGAAATATATATGTATAATATTCATTTTGTGGTTCTCAGATATTATATATGATTTATTCACCAAGCTATAATTAGTTGATTCAGTTAAACCTTATATGATTATTTCACCAAGATAGAGCTCCAATTAATTGGGTAATGATTATGTTTGAATTAAACCATATAATTATTCAATTTTGAACAGTTTAATCAGGATTCTAGAAGTGTTCTATCAAGATTACATTAAAATATACCAACTCACCTTATCTATGATTATTGTGGGTTTATAGTGTTTCTTTTGATGAATATGAATATCACATGGCTCATGATTATTTATTCGTATTTCAAATTTCATGATTTGTGATTCATACATTTATGGGAATGTGTTCATTTATGATTCTCTCAAGACCACCGACTTAAGTTTTTGTAACCTTATGCACTTATTATGTTAATTAATGGAATTCCATTATTAATGATTATGTTTAACAATACTTATCATCTGACATCACCCTTCTTATATTACCATTTCCCTAGGTTATCATGAAATTATGTTGAAAGAGTTAGGTCTAGACAAGATTTCAAAAAGATTATGTAGATGAATTGTTTTGAAAAAATATGATATTGGTTAAGTTATAGAAATAATCATTTTAAAAAATATATATAGTTTAATTTTGTGTTTTTCTAGATTCTATAAAACTCAAAACCTAAAATGACTTTAATACTATAAGTGATGCAATTCTTCTAAATTGATGTTGTAAGGTTTGTATTGAAAAAATGACGGGTCACTATTATTTTTATCAAAGAAGAAAATGAAACATTTATGATTTCAACACCATATTTAGAAGTGTAGGTTATAAGCTATTATAATTGGTATCATGGGTATGTTTATATAAATATGGAGGTTATGATGTTTTTATGTCTGGTTATCTTAATATCTCTGCATAGCCTCACTGTTATGACCCGTCTAAATGGGGACTGAACAATGAATTCCCAAATCCCACCACTTATAGGACAAGTGATGGAATCCATTGATGAGTAGGAATATTAATCACACAGTAAGCCTTACTCTAAGGTACATGTAAACCCACACACCTCTCCAAGACCATATAATACAAAAATGTAAGACAACTTACAAACCATGCATTAATATATCAAAATACTATAACCCGATTATTAAAATAAGCACCAGAAGGAAAATGGTCTAAATAAAAACTACCATAAATAGTTTGAAAGAAATGACATGCATAATGTATAGATGGGGACTACTATCATGATAACCACATGAACAAACCTAATTATGTTTAGCACTCTAAGCACCACCTGGTCCTAGTCCCTCTATAAATCTATAAAATGGTCATTTGTATGTATAAGACCTAACTTGTATGGGAAAATACCATATAGTAGTGAGTGTTACGGTGCCTATTAGAAAACCATAAAATCATAATGAATGTTACCAAATGAATAACAATAATCTTTATAAAGTCATATGTCTACATCACATTTAACAATAACATCCAAATATTCTAAAAAAAGAGGCATTGTCTCAAATTAAATCCTCAACCATAATGCCATTATAGGGATTCTTACTCATAGCTTCCATATAGCACACGTCTAAGAGAACACACTCCCTGGGTCAGATAGTGTTAATGGAATCCATCTGAGATTTAATTCTCATCTGGTCTTTATATAAGATGTTTACATTGGATTTATAGAGATAATGATTCATAGAAGAGGATCACACCCAAGGATGTGGGATATACAGACAACTCAATCAGGAATAACCAACTACGTGGACGATCAATAACTGTGTAGTATTGTCCACAAAGAAACCAATAACTCTACATATGGAATCATTTTCATATAGGATTTCACTCTGTGCCTCATGGAAGCATTGAAACATTACAATAAATTAATTTTTAAGGAAGTGACCACTCTCCTTTGTTTCGGATTAAATTCCAAAATAAACCTCAAGGAATGAATCAAGGTAATTATCCCTAATAAAACATATCCATGTCGAGGAGGACCAAATATCTTTGAAAACATTTAAGCGGTAAATGGCATGAAATTCTAGAACACAATCTCTCCAATTTACACTACGTTCCAACCATGTGACATTTCCCATGTCTGTGTCTATTTCTGTGTCTTAGTATATGAAATGCCTAATTACATGTTCTCCTCATCATTTTAATGTCTATATTTCTATGTATGTCCATGTCTGTGTATGTCTATGTCCATGTATAGATATCCTTGTATCCGTAGTGATACATGCTGAGTTCTAGGTGAGTGGTTAAACTCTATGTGATAGGTTTCACATTCCATGTCATAATTAGCACCATAATGAAAACCTAGTTGCTGCTATGAGAGTCCCACATGGTGTTTTCCTATCAAATACACATCATGTGATTCATGTTTTCATAGAATGTATGGATTATTTTTTAAAATTTTCAGTCACTCCTCCAGTCCTTATATCCTTTGTGAAATTCATTGGGAAACAGGAATCTTCACCAATAAAGCCTCATCATCACCACTCAATAGAATATGGTTATATAATCAATATAATAATATTTTACAATTTCTCCTCACCACCATCACATGCACTGATCAAAATGGAGTCCCCCAATTTGATCTGATTCTATAGTTTCTACCATTTTCTTTTGATTCACACACCATGAAGATCTTAAATATTAAATATCAAACCATTTAACTAAGAAATAGTTGTGAAATGGTTTATTTATCATAATTTTTTTCAAACAACTAGTCAATCAAAACACTGATGAGAAATGCTCAATATTGGAGAGAAGAATCATGAAAAAATGAAAATTGAAATAAACCTCAGTTGTGTTTAGTTAGCCTTAATCTATTACCATTGGAAAGACAGAAAAATAAAAAAATAATAAAGAAACAATTCTAAAAACAAAATCCCATAAAATAAACCCATCCCACATTAAGAAGGATATGTGAATATATCTATAGGTCTATATATTCATGTTAGTGATATAAATAAAAAAGTGATAAAAATTCAAATAAAAAACATTCGTCCTTGATATGGATTGATCACTGATGAAGATTTATGGTTTGTTATTATTGTCGATGGGGTCTATGAATTATTTTGCACAACACTTATCAATAATTTATTATATTATCATTCAACAATATAATTTCCTCCAATGGATATTTTAAATCTCTAGTGTAATGTTGATAAACCTGTGATTTTATCATATTCATATCTTCATAGAAAATAATTAGGGCACCACATAATTTTAAAATAGAAAATATAATTTTAGTAATTTATTTTTTTTCCACGTCAACAATGACTCTTCCTCAAATTCCAAAAACTGAAAAATGTTATATCAAACCTAGTGTAATACTCACAATATGAACTCAATAGTTCTATAGGATTTCTGATTTTGGCCCCCATTTATATTTACTTCATATTTTTTCTGAAACCCATGTATGCATGTATATAATATATTTACTATGGTTTAGAAATTAAATATATCACACTAGGCTATGTAATCACATGCCATATTAGCTCTTCATCTCAAATATATTTCAAAATATATTCAAAGAATTTACATAGAAAATAAATGATGTAAAATTATCTACACCATATGAATTTACATCTTGAAAAAACAAAAAAAAAAGGATACGCAAAGAGATGTGGATATTGAGAACACATCTTATTCTCTCTCACCCAGGTGATCTATTAAAGATTCTAATATTTCCACTAGACATGTACTAGGGGAATCAATCACCCATAACTAATCCTCTCCTACTGATCCTCAATATAAACATGGATATTAAAAAAGGTTTCCCCATCCTTGATGTCCAGATCATCCCATTTGAAACATGTGTGGTGGATCATGAACATATGTCCTCAACTATGACACTTGGAAAGAGGTCATATACATTTTCTAGCTGCATCGGTAGAGAAAATCTATATGAAATATATACATCTCTACATAGTATCTGATAAAAGACAATGAATATTGAAGATTTAATTTTCCCTGGCCAAATATTCATAATCCACATCAAGGTGAAACTCGTTAGAACACATGGTCTCCCACCTCGAACTATGAAGGCCTCCATAATCAGTCAAAATAAAACTTTGAATTGGTTTTTATATTCCACATCCACTCAAAGATGATCTTTAACTACTATGTAGTGGCCCACAACATCTCTGGGCCCATACGTGCTAACTCTTCATTTTTATTCCCTTAATTTTTGACCAATATGTTCAGTTGTACAAGGCCTTGAATGGTGTCATATCGATGGTCAAATGATATATTTTTTGTACGAAAACTCAACCATTGGTTAGTGATCCTCTCAACTATAACCAAATTTCAACAAACAACATCGTATATTGTCCTACAAAACCTGAATGGTCCAGTCTATCTATCAATAGGTTTGTTGGTGAAAATCAATACTCAGACCAAACTAAGTCCAAAAATCATCCTACAAAACCTGATTGGTTAACTTTATAAGACATGTTATCTTAGTATATGCAGTGGTAGTGGACCCGACCAATGTTGAGGTACTATTAGCTAGGGAGCCACCTAAGTGTGTAACGGATGAATGGAGATTCCTTGGGTTGACATACTATTATAGGAGATTCATACCCTATCTCTATTGTATATTATCAATCATGATATCTTTGTATATAAAGTGGAACCCATTTGTGGGGAAAAAAAGTTCCATCGGGATTTTCAGTGATTGATGTAGAGTTTGAGGAGCACTCCCATCTTCAGATTACCAGAGGAAGGTGCCAAGTACATAATGTTCAGAAATGCATCAAGAACACCACTTTTTTTTTATCTTGATATAGAGGTATAGAGTGATTTCATATGGTTCATTCCAGTTGAGATAACATGATAAGAACTACACAACCCACAATATTGAGTTTGTAGTAGTAGTATTCATTGACTAACATCAAAAATAGTGTTCTTGAAAACATTAACCATATACTCATCTTTAGATTTTCTTTTGAAGAAGTTCCATTTATTCCCCTATTGCATTAATATTTATTTACAGTTTTTCATTTAGATTCTTTTCATTCTCATTAGATTTCATCAATCCATTGATATATTTCAGTAGCATAACTTTATCAGTATGAAAACGTTCTTAATGGCCTATTGAGGAACATTTATTTTTCAATTTCTTATTTTCTTTCTCAAACCCTGAAATCATTCTCAAAAAATAATTCAATTATTATTTTATATTAAATTCTAAATGATTTTCATCATATTCAGAACTTGTACTTCTAAACTCTTCATTATTAACTATTTTAATGAAATTTTTCTCCCCATATTTCTTAAAAGATTTTTTGGAATCAGTTTCACATCCTTCTTCTTCAATTTCATTAGAAACAAACCATCCATTTTTTTGGAGACCTTTTAATATTTCCCATTAGAATATGATTCATCCTTATCAGCTAATTTTTACCGTGATATTCTTTTCATTCTTTCAATACCCTCTTCTTTCATTCATGGTGGTAAATTAGATGCAAACAACCCAATGACTCTATATTCAAAAAAAATCAAATTAATTTTCTGATTATATTCAATTGTGCCTATTTTCATGTTTTTAGAAAACATGTATAATAAGTCATTATATTTTCTCATGCCATATTTTCATAATCATAATCTCTATCTTCTTATTCTTAAATAACATTCTATGACTTTTCTGTTTTGGAATCCCTGAAATCCATTTCTCTATTAGATACTATTTATCATTTCATAACATTCTCCCATCTCATTTCACAATTATTTAGTGTACAATAAAATTCATCCAGAGATAATGCTTCGGGATCATTAATTTTTAATGAGGACACATTGGAATCAAACTTATCTGAAAAAATTATCAAGGTTATTTGAAAAATAATAGAATGTTATCACTTTTATCCAATATATCTAATACTACTAACAATTTCAATCACCATAGTAAAGAAGTCCCCAACTGATTCATACATACCAATATTATGATCTCCATACTTAAATCTTCATAATTGTATCTTTTCTTTTTTACTTTTGTATTCCCTTCATTGATGTTCTTCAACTTATCCCAAATACTATTGGAAGTGGAATCACTCTTCATTATTAGGAATTCACATTAAAAAGGTGACGAGAGTAATTAATTTTTATCCATTTCATTGTTCGCATGATTCTTCATGTCCAAAAAATTGATAGAATTATTTTCTATAATATGAGGATATCCAACTATAGATTCCTCCAGAATATTATACCAAAGAGACATAACGCAATAAAACATTCTATCTTCCCAGATATGATTGTTCATACCATAAAAGACTATAATCCCCTTAAATTTTATATAGTTCATATTTTTTATAATATCTTCTCTTAAAAACACTTGAGAAAAGAAAAAAAGGTAATCAAAGGTATAATACAAATTGAAAAGTCCCACCAATATTGTTTTCGTACATGAATGGGATGAATCATAAATAGATTTTTGAAAAAAATTCTTCTATTTAATTATTTATCACTTTACTAAAAAAACATCCATTCATCCATAGGAAGATATTTATTTACATGGTTAACTACTCAATGAGTGAATCTACATCCTTGGTATGGTATGAAAACTATCTAATAAGAGAAAATACACTATAAATAAATCCTTTAACTGGATAAATGAGTAAGATATACCCCTAAACATGGTTATAAATATGACTAATATTACAATTCATTTACATTAATTATCACAAATGATGAAAAAAATGTGTGTGTAACAAGTTAAAGAAACTTTCACCAATTTAGTCCAAACATGATACAATACTACCTTATCAAATTTCACAAAGGATAAATATAAAAAAATTATTCAAATTAATACCCAATAATAGTTAATAAGTTTTTTTGAATTTATAATGATACTTATTTTATTGGCTTTGATTGATTCCCCAGTCCAATTTCTCAATCTGGAAAATATAATTCTGAAAGAATACCTCAAAAAATCTTCGAACCAACTTTAATCTCTATCTGAGAAATTTTGTCTGATTGACATGCCTAATTTGATGAACAGTAAATATTATCCCACTTATTTTACTAATATCTTGAAAAAAACATCAGGAAAATTTTTTCCATCAATATATCTCTCTATAACATTCAACACTTCTCCCTCTTCCTTTATACGTTAACAATGTTCTAATCTGTTAGAAATTAAAATGTACTTCCCTCATTTTATAGGATCTCCAAAATGTTTTTGGCAGCAATCTAAAAACATTTAACCACCAAATGTTCATAAAATAGAGTTTATTTCCATTAAACATTAACTATGAATTTTTTAAAACTACAAAACTTTTCCTGATTCTTATCAAAACATCCTAATTCTTTTCACACCTTTAGTCGGAATCAATCTTTCAATCCTTTATTCAGTCTGATTATAATTTTCATTCCAATTTCATCATTACAATGAACTCATATCGACAACCACAAATTATACATTATATTTCTTTATACCGACCACTTATATGAAAATAAAATTACTTTTCACTAAGATTCTCCATACCAATTGAAAACAAAATTCTCAACCTAATGCTCCATACCAATTTTTAAGTATAAAAATTTTCAACAATTATTCCATAAAAAAATTTTAAACTCTGATAGAATTTAGTTTCCTTTATTTGTCCATACAATAGTTTCAAATAAAAAATATATCATCACTTACTGTAAAACATCAAAAAAAGACTCAAAACCAAATTTGAAAAAAACGTATATAAAACTCATTAAACCATTCTTCTTTTCTTATTTTCGATAGGGTTGTGATACTGTATCATATGAAGTATTATTGTCAAATTGTGTATGATGGAATAGTCTCTACCTCACACTAATGGATCGATGTCATTTCTAGTCTGATGATTTACACCACTTCAGGTCTGATGTTTTTTGAATGAATTGTAAACATATCATAGTTCGTCTTTTAGTCTTGAACCAATTAACAAACAATTCAACCTAATAAAAATGGTAGACTACATTATTGATCAATATTGGATTCATTGCTTCAAACCACTCTTAAATATTTTCTTATTAATTTGTATGAACAAATTCTATGTAAAAATGATTCGTTTTCTGGTGTATCAGTGATACACCATGCCCAATAGACTAGTATTGACATCCTTGACATTAGAAAATTCTTTCCTTTTCTGATTATGGATCAAAAAAACTTCCAACATTCACTAACTTCATTATCAGAAGATTTATAACTTGTTGGTCATTGGTATGAATGAAAAATAACAAATTCATTATATAATGGTTTAAGAAAAACATCCTAGCCGGTTAACAATTCTGTGTCTAGTGATCTCACATAAATGAACTGACACCAAAAGACATTATCTTTAAACATTCATCTTCCAAAAACACTTTCTTGTGCCATGAACATTTCATGACATTGATAAAATTAGGACCAACATAGAATTATTTTGACTTAAACTAGATCCATTCAGACTTTGATACATCTTCTCATTCTAATTAGATCTTTTCTTTATGATGCATGTTTAGCCTGATGAACAACTTCACTTCTAAAACATCTCTATCGTAGAATATAGAAACAATGAAAATTTCTCATGAAAAGTGTGTCCGATTTTCTTGATTAAAATTAATCATTTTGTCCCTATCACCTAATAACTAAATAATAAAATGTGAGGTTATATCTATTTCATGACGACAAAAGAAAAAAAATGTAAAAACAATTATCAAAAAACTACATTCACCGTCTGAAATCCCCCTTCATAAAACATGGTCCTAACAATTTTTAATTCCCTTTATCAAATGGATTATGTAATGATTTTATAATTTTAAAATAAACTATTTGAGTTATTAGATAAAGGTTTTATTCATCTTATTATTTCAGAATGTGGTTATTCATTATTATTTGATAATAAGAAATGTGGTTTAATGATAATTCTATTGATTATAGAGCCTTGAATGACAACATTTTTAATAATAAATATAATTTTCCTCATATCGATTATTTTTTATCAGCTCCATATAGCGTAATAATTTTTAAATTTTTTGTTAATATTCCTTGTAATCTCAGTTTAAAGTGAAGTATGATGACATTATTAATATGGTATTTTAAACATTATGTGGAAATTATGAGTCTATAGATATGAATGTTGGGTTATCAAAAGAACCTGTTGTGTTTTGAGTAGAAAATAATATATTTTTCATGAGTTATTGGGTATGTTTTTTGGTTTTTCTATTTATTTCATTTTGTTATATTAAATAATAATATAAGAATATGAAATGAACATAATGATATTTTTCAAAACCATAAAAGAAAAGAAGCTAAATAAGAAATTTTTAATTTGTGAATATTGGTTTCAATAAATATCATTACATAGAATCATTTTCTTTCTAATGATAAAATAACTACTAAGAAAACTAAATTAAAAAAAATAAATGATTGGAAAAGATCTGAAATTATCACAAAGATTCATAGTTTTCTTGTATTAGGGTGTTACTACTAGAAATTTGTTGAAATATTTTCTTGTTTGTCTAGCCGGTGACTATGTTAACTAGAAAATGAGTTAAATTAATCTAAAAATAATAATGTAATTATTATTTGATTGGAACTAAAAATAAGATTGGTGAAAACACCAAATTTTTCTTACCTAATAGAAATATATAATTCTTCATCTACATTTATTCTTCATTGAATAAACCTTTTTTCAAATGAATAATGATTAGGTAATTTCATTTACTCCATATAAATTGAAACATCAAGAGCTAAATTGCCCTACACAAGGTCTAGAATTATCTATTATTTTTTTCTCTTTTAATATTTAAATGAATCATTTATATGGTGTAATGTTAGAAATATATTCTAGTAAAAAATGTTTGAACTATTTATTCAAACTAATATAATTAAATATGAGATAAAAAATATTTATGGAAGCGATCAAGGATTATTATTTTATAATTTTTTACCATCGTGGAAAATAAAACAAAGTGTATGTTGTGACGTGTCGGAAATAATAATACTACATTAACCTTGTTAAATTTTGAATGTGGAATATCAATTAATTTTTAAATAAATTCATTCCTAGAATATGTGGATCCAATTATAACCCCTATTTTATTTTAGGATTTAGTATAGTGGAATTAATCATAATGAATTAAGTAAGCATATAAGGAGGATCCTGATTGTTAGGAAATGGTAGAAGATATTAACATGGGTATGTTTCCTAATTTCAATATAGATGAAGATGTTGTTTTATGATTTTGGAAAAGATTATTTGTGCCTTGTGATTCACATTTAATGAAATATTTGTTGACTGATTCTCATAGATATCCATTTTCTGTTTATCTATGATGGATTGATATATAAAGAGTCTTTTGGGATTATTATTGGTGGAATGGAATGAATATATATATTTCTAACCCTAATATGAAGTGTTTTACTTGTCAAAAGAATCAATCTTAATGGGAAAATGGGAAGGGAATACATCAACCATTACTAGTTTCTATGTGGAAATTGCAATATATATCAATGGATATTGTGGTGAGATTACCAAAGACATCTTATGGTAACAATGTGATTTGGGTTATTATTGAACCATTAAATAAATCAATAAATTTCATCTCATTCAAGATAATATTTTTTTGGATCAACTTTCTCAACAATATCTAAACTAGATATTCTAGTTACAAATAGTTTATATATACATTGAATCAATCCATGATCAAAGGTTCAGGTCTAATTTTTTTTTGAATGATTTGAGAAATATTTTGGTACTAAATTAAATTCCATTACAAATTTTCACATCAAATATATTTTTCAGTCTAAGAAGTTGATTTAGACCATAAACGATGTGCCCCATTATTATTCAATGTATTACCAGTGAGTTTGGTTCAATATCATTCTTAGTTTTAGACTTATAATAAAAATTGATTCCATTCTATTATACACATAACAAAATTTTTGAAATTATAATGAATGTAGTGTCAGACAACATATATTTTGAGATAAATTATGAGAAATGAAGTTTATGATACTATAATTAGTAGTGAAAATGTCTAAGAAGGTGAATTTGATTCATCAATATATGGGGACATCTCAGAGTAGGTAAATAATTTATGTAGATTAGTGGAGAAATGACCTTTCTTTTCATGTATGAGATCATATATTTCTCAAAGTATCTCCATGGAAAAGTGTTATGTGTTTATCAAAAAAGGGAAAGATAAGTCCATAGATCATTCTACCGCCAAAAATATCAGAAAATTCTAGATCATCTTCCCACCAAATGTATTTTTTATAGATTTTATTCTAGGTACACAAGATTATTCATGTATCGATGTTAGGGAATAATCAACCATATTCATCTCATGTTTTGAGCCCTGAATTAGTTCATTTGGAAAACCCAAATTGCTGATGAGGGAACATGGGAATCACAAAATGCTATAAGGGGAAAATGTCACCACTTATTTAATAATTGAATAAATTTTATAGAAGTAAATTTAGAAAATGGGCTAAGAATATAATTAACCAGGATATTATAGAATAAATTATTTACATTATATTAATATTAATTTTATAGTTATATTCAATCTAAAAATATTAAGTAATTTTTAAATCAAAAAAGAATTTGTTTTAATTAAACTCTGTATTACTTGGATTTATTTAAAAAATTAAATTATAATTAATGTATTTGAATTTGTAAAAATTAATTTCTTTTTTTAATTAATAATTTAAAAATTAACTTATGGTGAAATTTTTGTAATTTTGGGAAAATAATGATTTTTTAGTGAATAGTTAAAAATAAAAATATTTGTAAAAATGTTATTTCATTTCAATAGATTAAAGTAAGATAAATGTCACATTATATTATGAATTTTATTTTACATGGCACAATTATTCATTACATAAATTTAGTCCACTTTTTTTATTTAAATTATTTTTCTATTGGTTTATATTATATGTTTATTTTCGAGTTTAAAAATGTTTTTTTCTAAAACTATTATAATGTAAAAAATATTTATCTATTTTAATTAATTAAAATAAAATATAATTTATAAAATTTAAACTTAAATTCATCTATTATGTAAAAATAAATATTAAATTATTTTCATACAATAATTATCATATGTGACAGACCTAATATAAAATCTTATTTCACTCAAAAATACCCTTCTTGAAAACCCTCTTTTTTATCACATCTCCAGTTTATGTTTTAAATTATATTCCCCCACTTATATAAATTGAATTTGGTAAAATGTATTCCACATTTTAAATCCTCATGACTTATATTAACTAAAAATTTCAACTTATTTTTTACTATAATTAATAGTGAAAATAGTAGTAAATAAATATCAAGGTTTAGGTAAAAACGGATTTATCCAGGGTTGAATTAAAATGATAAGGGTTTAAATGATATAAAATCATTTCTGAGATATATTTTCTAGAAATATTTATTCCTTAATAATTTTATTTCTTTGTAATAGTCCATCTGGGATCCTTTTTTAATGTGAAAGTCATGGCGAAAACTTATACTTTTCCAAAATAACAAGTCTTCCACTCCCCACAAAAATTAATGGTAACCTCTCTTTTCACCCCTTAACAACTTAAAATAAATTTTAATGGGAAAATTTAGTCCCATATAACATCCCAAATTCCCTCCCCATGACCTAGATCACTTATTTTTATCGTAAATCTATAATAATATTTTGTTTTATGCTTACTTTGGGAGGTTCCTCGAAGAAAAGTTATCCTTCCCAATCGAGTGTTTTAATTTTATTTATTCTTACACATCCTAAAAATTCCCCAAATATAATTTAATTGTAAAAAAATTATATAACATATATTTAGGTGTAATTATTATAATTTAATAACCTAAAACCAACCATGTTTTCATCAAATGGGATAAAAAATTATCATTCTTGTATACGATGGACTACCGCCTCATGAATTGATGCCATTCATTTTTGAAAAATTGATCTCATGGATTGTTTTAATGATGGATTTAAAGTATATTTATAATATTTTTAATATATTTATACCTATGGAGTTATTATATTACATATATCTTCTTATATTCCATTCTATTAGGGATGTGTTAATGTCGCTCATGAGTACAATGGATTGCTACCTTGCGAAGTGATATGATTTTTTCCCAAATGTATTACATGAAAGGAAATAAGGATAAAATTAAGGAATATATATGATATATTTGAAATAATAATGATATTTATGACATATTTATCATTTTGAAGATATAATATATATAATTTTTTATCTTACACTGAAAAAGGATAATGTCATTCGTGTATCTATGGACTATCACCTCCATAAAAAGATTTGATTCTTTTTTCCATCACCACAGTACATGAATTGTATATATAAGTATATTTTTAGAAAAATTATGGTATACATGATACTAATATAATTCTATAAAAATAAAATATTAATTACCTTTTTTCCATAATTATCATTGAAAAATGCAAACATTACACATGCATATGTACATCCTACCATCTCAATGATCATAATGTAATTAATTTTTCCTAGACAAAATTCATGATTTATTTTAAAAAATTATTTTTAAATATTATAAATATGTCATTATTATTATTCTATATATGTTTAAATAAAAACATATTAGACCAGTAGTCAACCTACTATATTCGTTTTGACAACTAAGCTAAATATCGTCGAAATATATTTCACAATCCTAATTGATTAAATAATTATATATGAAATGTTAATGAGTTAAATAAAAAGAATCATAAAAAATAAAAAAAATTATTGAGGATGTAAATAATTTACATATGTTTACTCTTTAGGATGATAAATAAGGAACATGATAAATTGAACTCAAGGTAGGGGACTTCATCTCATTTTCCTTTCATTGAGGAATATTTTTAGGTTATAAACCTATATTTTCTTAAGAGGTGTATATACATAACCTTGTAAATTTTATATAATTAATTTCTATATTATCATGGTATTTAATGTTTTTAATGTTATTCTTACACGGTTCTTATGACTAAAATGTTTACCATTTGATAGGGGACTTTTCATTTAAAAATCAATTTTAATGTTACCCTTATAACTCCCTTTTTATTCCATGTAAATTTTTTTTAAATGATTTTATAATGGAAATGATAATTTTAAAATTAATTCTATTATTTATTTCAATGATTTTTAAAAATATGATTTTTTATGTGAAATTTTGGACTTTCGTTACAAATAAAAAATAAGATTCTATTTTAATGTATATGATGGCAATGACTTCCCCCACTACCGTAACCATTATTTCAAGCTTGAATTAAATTAGAATATTTTATATTTTCTTTAATTATAATACTGTATTCCCTTTTTCTTAATATTTTGGTATTAAAAATGTGAGTTTAAATGAAAATGATATTTTGGTGTCAAAATGGGTAATTAAAAGAGAAAATAATTTTTACAACTAGAAGTAATTTTGATATGTTTTTAATGGTGTTTTTAAAAAATAAATAATGATCAAAAATTTAAATATGGTACTATTTTATTCAGGTTGTGGTTCATGGAAATTATATATAATGGTTTATCCTATATAGAATCATATGATCCTTATAGAGATTTTATAATGGGTTCTCCCAGATAGTGCTCTAATGCATTGGGTAATGATTATGTTCTCTTGATAATTATATTGGAATTTATATGTATGGTTATTCAAATTTGAAAGGGTACCATAATGGTTCTATATAAGATATATGAGATGATGTTCCAAGGCACATATATGAATTTTCTATGTTTTCTACTGATTTTTCATGGAAATCGTTTTATTTAAAAAGGTATTATAATGATAATTTTGAAAGAAAATATAATTCCCTTTCTATGAAAATCTATGATTTTAAGAAAAGTATTTTTAGAAGTTTTAGGTTTTAAAATTTATTAATAGTAGTCTTCATTTTATTTCCACTACTGAGATTTATTTTTCTCATCCAAAATTTATTAAATGTTTTTCATAGGGTTTAAGGATAGGTAAGGTAAAATGAGAAGATAATTTTAATTTATTTTTGATCTGTCATGAAAACAAATCAAACTTTATTTTAAAAGATTCTTATTATTGTAAATATGGATTATAATCAGAAGCTTCCATGTTATAATTTATGGTTTCTATTATGCTTGAGTTCTAAACTAATTATCTAAAACTATAAACCTAAAATGATCCTAAAATGTACGAGAATGAATTATATAATAAAAATTCATGATTGTGTAATGTTTAAGGATGGGTATTTATATATGAACTTTAGAGATAACTTTTTTATATGGTTTTATTTTGAGTGACACATTGGGTAGTATATTGATAGTTGTGGAAGAATGATATGCTTGAACTGATATTTTTTAGATAGTTCATGATTTGTAACAAATTTTTATATCTGGTATTGTCTTTAGAACACTTTTCATGTTAGCAAGGAATGCTTGATGTGTTCAATTTATATCATCTTTATAAGAATTTACCTAATCATGGTCATGTGGTGTATTATGAGGGAATTGTGTTGAATCCAAACACAACATCCATGGACTTCTTGGTGTATAGAATATAATGGAGGGAGAATGTATTTTGACGGATTATATTGACGCTTTTTCAGATAGTATGGAGGTATATAAGAATATAGGAGGAATCATGGGAGATGGAATCCTATATTCAGTATTAGTTACCTGAGTTGTTCGATCATGATGTCTAGAGATTCTTTTTTAGGGTCGGAATCATCAAGGGGGGAATATAGTTGCCTTGGATTTTTTCAGGTTCTTTTGGAATTAATTTTATCATTTTTATGAATTTTTTGAAATATTAATTACATGTGATGAGTTATAGTGGTCTATGGTTTGTTTTTTAGATTTTATAAGGTCTCTTTTGGGTGGGATGTTAGATAAATGTTTTCCAAACCTGTAATGATTGTCCATGAAGTTATAGGTAATTTTGTAGAGGAAATTGGGGTGGAACATGATTAGGATGCATGGTTTTATGAACCTATATATGAAATAATTTGAAATCATGAAACTCATTCCAATGGGAAAAATTATTGGCACATAGATTGAAAATCCATGAAACCAACCCACATGGTGTCTTAATAAGCCTGTAATCCTCACATTGTTAGAATAATTTTTTTGTAAATGTTCAACCAAACAATGTGTTCGTGAATTAATGATTTTATAATTCTCATTAAGGACCACAAACCACATTATTTGACTAAATATTTCACCCTGTATCCATTTCATCAATCCTAGAGACTCCACAAGACTCCCATGGAATATTCATTCACTTATGAGCTCAGTTATGTGGGATTCTCAAATGTTAGAGATCAAAGAAATAAATTATGTGATCTACAACCATTTATTCATAAGGTTCTTTTAAATATACACTTCTTCTCTTGAAACAAATCCTATATTCATAATATTTTGGTGAGATATATGGATTCTATTGAAACCTGTAGATGAATTCTTAGATCATTATTAGATCAATTGTGGATCTACATCATTGGGGGAATATCTTTCATGAATCTCATATCTAGAATAATTGGTGGATCCCAAGAGGTTTGTTTTTGTTGACCCTCTTTCATTGGCTAAGAACCTTCTTGAATCCCATTCAAGATATTTTGTAATTTATTAAGATTCAATTAAATAGATCCAGGGTTTGTGGAGATGGTCTTATTGGTGATTGGGTGTGACTTTGGTATTGCATCTTCTAGGGACTTATATATTATCTTCAATAATCTATGTTAGGAAGTTACAATCCATCTTGGTAACTTTTGTACTCTTGGTTCCATGATATCATACTTGTGTTGGTATATAATTATTTTCCATGATTGATAGTGACTGGATATGTGTGTGTGTGTGTAACCTCTGTAACCCATATATGATTCTTGATTCCATGAATATCTATGTATCTTGTTACCCCATTTCATGTTGATCACACACACCAGTATGTTGCTACTAATTCTCATTATGACATTATATTCTATACCTATATATGATCTACCTTTTATGTGTGACTATAATAAATTTGGAGGTAATACTAAATGTATCTTAATAGGTTGAAAACCATGATATGGTTTTCCCCTATAAGGGGAGTGTTCAGGACCTGTGGAGGTGATGATGATGAACCAGAATGTAGGGTAGGGAATGATGGCCTCGAAGCCAGAACCATAGTATAGACAACTTCGGTATGGTGAACTTCATGCCTAACCCATTCATAGATAGGATACGATGGCCTTAACGAATGACTTTTGACCACAATGGGGTTCAATAATCATGAATCCAAACCCATGATAGAGGTCAGATATGATAACCATGTGTTTTTATCTAACTCAATTCCTTGTGACTATTGAGGGACATGTTCAACATCTATTTATATATCTTTTGATCACTTCCAATATCATTTTAAACTATAATTCTACTATATAGAGACAAATAATACATGATTGGGATTTTTTTAACATGGTTATCACCTAAGAACTCAACCTATGTATACTTTCTCTTATTTGTACATTTAAATTTATTATGACATGCATTGGTTAAACCTGTGTGATTTGATTAACAATGTATTAGTGGTGTCTTAACTGGTTTTATTAATCACATAATTCTCAGTGAGCATGAATACTTATTGATTAAGGATCTAGGTAAGGGAAATGGGATTTTGGCTGATATTGGAGTTAAGGAGTACCAATTTGTTTGGTATTAGGATGGAATATATAGTAATTTCCTTATCATTTTATTTATTTACATTAATTATCATTATATGTTCTGTTTTGGATTATCTCATTGGATTCCTAGTTCTTATTACATGTATGAAATTTTTAACATTTGTTTCTAAACAATTTTATTCATTATAATATCTTATTAAATTATTTTTTGTGTTATTTTTTATGTTTGTGTCTTATAATGATGATTACTGAGGGTATAGTCTAACAACTGCACCATTAGAACCTCACCAATAATTTTAAGACTCATTTGTATGAAGAGGTGTGTATGGGGAACTATAGTATCAATATTCGAGTGATGTCCAATAAATATTTTTTAGGAGGATACATAGATTGTCCTAAATTACATGTTTCGATTTCTAATCCAATATTGTGATCATTGAGAGAAGTGTTCTTTGGGTTCATCGGAAAAGGATGATAAATTTTTCATTGGTTTTATTTAGATATAATTCCTATGATTTATAGTGGATATTGATGAAATTTTTCAACCATTTTTATATAGGTAGTGTAATCTCGTGTTGGAATTTTAGAAAGAAGAAGAGTTGGGAATTAGATTTTCAGGGGGAGAATCATGGTTAAAAAGTGTAGACAATAATTTTTCAATTATTCAAATTAGTTTTTATTATAGTAGTTATCATTCATTGAAAATATAACATCCTAATTTTTTTTAAACAATAAATTGACATGGATGAAACATTGTTCAAAGTATATATTTATAACTATCGTTTAAAACATATGTTTTCTACTTCTATGTTTTGAATTTTAGGAAATTGTCATCTATAATTATTTTCAGTATGTTATTTGGAGTCTGTTAGAACCAACTTGTTTTTTTGGTGGATAATAACATACCCTTATAAATAGTACTATGAATAGTAATATTACCCTAATTAATAGTAAATTTTATTTTTATTTTATATCCTTTATTCTTTAAGATAATAACATCTTGGTTAATTTTTCATCGTGATATAAAAGTAGTTATAGAATTAGAGTAGTTAATTATTGAATAAAGTATGAATTTATTTAAAAATTAAATTAATAATGTTTATAAAATTATTTTGGAAAAATGGAATTCATTTTTGAATTCTACACATCGAAAAATGGTTAGGGTAATTGTTTCAGGTTTTTCTGAAATTCATGATTTTTCAGTGAATAATGAAATAAGATAAAATACTGTATAATAGAATTATCAGTAAAATACATTATTTATGATATCATAAGTGATTCAAGGCCACTAGGTTTGAAATGACATTCTATTATTACTATTTGAGGTCACATGAACTAAGAATATTCATAATCTTGGGAAAAACTATTATAATAATGATTAAAATAATGAAAAGTACCCCCTTTCCTCAACTATAAATACCACCCTTACTCCCCTATTCTTCCCACACCTCTAAAGCCTTAATCCATGCCTAAGTTCTACCTAATACTCATCCCAAGGCTCTTTATCTTATCCTAGAGTCACTGGTCTCACCAAAAAACAAAAACCAAAGTCTTTAAGAAGGATCTTAAGGATAAGAGATCAAGAGGTAAACATCCTCGTTTATTTTCTTTCTTTTCTTTCATTTTATATTTTTCTCTTCCATTCCCTTTGGATTAAATTTGGATATTTCATTCCATATCCCCCCATAATAAACATATTATGTATGAGTTATGATATATTCCCTTTCTCTCATCAAACTATTTTTCTGATATTTTATGAGATGCCGTTAGGCTACCAAATTTTTGTGAATATTTCTCAGGTTTTCTTTTATTTCATGATTAAATTTTCTTCTTTCCTCACCCCCTCTTATCAAAGTGGCATGAAATATGAATAATATTTTATATTCTGTATTTTCTCATGTTCATGGATAATTTAATCATCATTTTTCTCCTCCTATCCTACTTATTTAAGGAATAAAAACATTGCTCATGATGTGTCGATTTACCGACATTGTGGACGATGTGATTTCAATTTCCATTAATTCCTTCAAGTATGGTCATGAAACAATTTTTTTGGTTGAAAAAGGTTATAATATATGTATTATGTTTCATCAATGGTTCTTTAATTCATTTTAACACATGGTTTTAATTTATAAAACAAAATGAGGTCGTTATTATCAAAGAACCACTAAAATGATCTAAATGAACATCATTAATGTTTTAACGTATGAATCATCCGCATATTAAACATAAAAATGATAAATGGTATAAATTATGGTACTGAAAATATGTAAATACATTTCTATTTAAATTCTTGAATTTCACTTCCAATGGAAAAGAATGTCCACCATGGACCAATCATAGAAATCATATAAGGAACTCACCCAAAAACAGTGCAAGGAGACAAATACAAACAATTAAAGGGTGAAATGATGTCATGAAATGATAATATAAGATGATATAAACATGAAAAAATTTCATTAAAATACTAATAACACTCTTTTAACCATTATACGAGAAGTTTAAACTTGTTTGAAGTAATACAAACACGATGTAAGGGAATTCTTATCACCATTTCCATTCATTGGGTTATCCTTCTATGTCATTATTTATGTTGTATTAAAATTGTTTTTTTGATGAAAATTGTTTATATAATCATGATTTATGTTTATTTACAGTATATATACATATTATATTCACTCTATTATGTCTCACTTCAATTATATGATGTTTGTAAGGGAATTCTTATCCTGATTTCCATTCTTTGGGTTATCCTTCTACTTCATTATTTATGTGGTATTAAAATTATTCGTTTGATTAAAATTGATTATATTATCCTGAGTTATGTGTATCTATAGTATATATAGATATTCCATTCACACTATTAAGTCTCACTTTAATTATATGGCCTTTTTAAGGGACTTCTTAACCTGATTTCCATTCTTTGGGTTGTCCTCCTACTTCATTATTTATATGGTATTAAAAGTGTTTGTTTGAAGAAAATTGGTTATATTATCATTATTTATGTGTATTTACAGTATATATACATATTCCATTCACTCTATTAAGTCTCAATTCAATTTTATAATGTTTTTAAGGGAATTCCTACCCCGATTTCCATTCTATGGGTTATACTTCTACTTCATTATTTATGTGGTATTGTAATTATTTCATTGATGAAAATTGTTTATATAATCATAATTTATGTGTATTTACAGAATATATACATATTCCATTAATTCTATTAAGTTATACCTCATGTATATTATGTTTCTAAGGGAATTTTTAACTTGATTTCTATTCAATGGGTTAACCTTCTACTTCATTATTTATGTTCCATTTAAATTGTTTGTGTGATGGTTTATACTTATATTATGTCTTATAATATGTATTTATAGTATATAAACATACTCCATCCACTCTATTATTTATATCTTTAATTTTATAATATTTATAAGGGGATTTTCTTTAAAAATCCTCTTTTTAAATTCTGTTTTTTAAAATTACAAAGTAATGTTTTTATGGAATTATTCATGTTGTATTATTATGTTTTGGTTCTTGTGAATTATTTATGATTAAGGGTGGGACCTATATCTCCCTCAAATTCATTGTTTATGAGTATGTTGGAGGTCAGCCTTATGGTTACTCCATGAGTAACTGTGATGGTTACAAAAAGTAAGGTAGTCGTTAGGGTTACAAATTATATGGTAGCTAATAATGGTTACATGATTATGTAATTAATTACCCAAGATACCTTTATGATTATATTTATGTTCTCTTGTTTTTTCTTATATTGTGTAAATCTCATGTTACACAAACTAATTATATATATATATGAGTGAAAAGCCTATATTTTTTAAATGTTCTCATACACTATGAGTAATCATGGACTAATGTGATCTTTCCTTCTTTTCCATCTATTACTGAGCTTTTGTGATCATCCCATGTTTTTAAATGATTTTCACATGTTAATGGATGTGTAAGACAAGGAAGGAAGCCATGTTAAATGTTGAAGAATTTTCATGGATTCTTATTTTATGTTTTAATATTTTATATTTTGAAAAAAATGGAAACTATTTTTATGGAATCCACTCAGTAATAATGTGTAATGTTATAAATGTATTGTCCTAATTCTCTAAATCTAAAAACATGAAAAGATACACAATGTAAAATGAATTATTTTCTTGAATAAATTCAAGATTATTTTGGGAATAATGTTGGGTTATTACATTTGGTATCAGAGGAAAGGTTTAGACAACTTCAGGGATTAAGAGTTTTCGTTAAACATATTGTTAGTCTGTATGTCGATTCATTAAGTTAAATTCTTGCATTATAAATTTTTAGATTAAGGAAATTCAGTTACAAATGGAAGGGGGAGGATCTCAAATGACATTCTTATCTCTTCCTGATGACTTGATTGCGATAATTATTACACTTTCATGTCTAGATGATTTTGAAACATTTTCTAACATACAACTCACATGCAAGGAATTGTTTGAGATATCAAACACCTCCACTATACCTCGATACCAACGTGTATCATGGGTTGTGTTTAATCAAATCCTATTTTCTCAATATTATCAAATTTTCAAGAAAGGAAAATATAATCAAGGTATTTTAAAATATTTTACCTTATCAAGTGATTTTAAAGCATATTATTATTTTGAAAGAGTTGCTGAAGAAAGAGACCATTGTGCAACCAATTTATATTCCCTTTTAAAATATACTCTTTCAGAACATACTTAAGGTATTTTAAAAGGACCATTTATTGAATGTTTCATCTCAAACACAATCTGACGTTTTTATAAAAATCATTTTTTATCAGATATTTTGAAATTATATTCCATACATGATTATTTTCGAAAACTATTTTTCTGTGAACACCTTTATGAACGAAGTTTTATAAGGTGTATTTGGATAAAAGAAGCAAATGATTTTGAAGGATCTCTAAATAATTTTTGAAATGCATGGACCTTATATTTACATGAGAAAGATGATGATGAGACAAGGTGGACACCATGATCAAGGTACCCTCACTTTTTAAATAAGTAAATAAAATTGTAAGGACGCAATTTTTAAAAGGTTGGGATAATGTAACATCCTATTTTTTTAAAAAAAATTAATTGAAATGAATGAAATTTTCTTTAAGTATATATTTATAACTAGCATCAAAAACATAATTTTTCTACTTCTATGTATTGAATTTCAAGAAACTATCATCTATAATTGTGTTCAATTTTTTATTTGGAGTTTATTTGAACCAACTTGTTGTTTTGGTGAATAGTAACATACCCATATGAATATTAATATGAATAGTAATATTATCCTAATTAATAGTAAATTTTATTTTTATTTTATTTTCTTTAGTATTTAAGATAATAACATCTTGGTTTATTTTTCATTGTGATATTGAAGTAGCTATAGAATTAGAATTGGTAATTTTTGAATTAAATATGATTTTATTTAAAAATAAAATTAATAATATTTAGAAAATAATTAAAAAAATAGACTTCATTTTTTAATTCTACACATATAAAAATGGTTAGATTAATGTTTTGGGTTTTTTATGAAATTCTTGATTTTTCGCTGAATAGTGAAATAAGATAAAATACGGTATAATTAAATTATCAAAAAAATAATATATTTATTACATCATAAGTGATGCAAGGCCACTTTTCTAGAACTCATATTCCATTATTAATATTTGAGGTCACATTAACTAAGAATATTCCCAATATTGGGCAAAAATATTATAATAACGATTAAAATAATGAAAAATACCCCCTCTCCCCCACTATAAATACCACCCTCACTCCCCTCTTCTTCCCACACCTCTCAATCCTTGATCCATGCCTACGTTATACCCAATAATCTTCCCAATGATCTTCCCCACGTCCTAGAGTTTCTGGTCTCACCAGAAGACCAAAACCAAAGCCATTAAGAAGGATCTCAAGGAGAAGAGATCACGAGGTAAACATCCTCTTTTATTTTCATTATTTTCTTTGATTTTATGTTATTATCTTCCGTTACCTTTGGATTATGTTGAGATATTTCATTCCATATCCTCCCTTACTGTCCATATTATGAATTAGTGATGAGATATTCTCTTTCTCTCATCAAACTATTTTTATGAAATTTTAAGAGACGTCGTTAGGCTGCCGACTTTTTGTGATAAATTTCTCAAGTTTTCTTTTATTTCATGATTACTTTTTCTTATTTTCTAACATCCTCATATCCAAGTGGCATGAAATCTCCATAATAATGTATATTATGGATCCTATCATGTTCATGGAAAAATTAATCATCATTGTTCTTCTCCTCGGCCACTTATTATAGGAATAAAAATGTTGTCTCTAATGTGTTGAATTACCGACATCGTGGACGATGTGATTTCAATTTCCATTAATTACTTCAAGTCTGGTAATTAACCATTTTTATGATTAAACCAGGTTATCATATTTTTAATATGTATCATTAATGGTTCTGGAATTCATTTTAACACATGGTTGTAATTTATAAAATGAAATGATGTCGTTATTATCAAAGAACCACTAAAATGATCTAAACGAACGTCATTAAAGTTTTAACTTATGAATCATACTCATATTAAAAATCCAAATTATAAATGGTATAAATTATTGTACTGTAAATGTTTAAATACCTTTCCATTCCAATTCTAGAATTTCACTTCCAATCAACAAGAATCTCCACCATAAACCAATCATAGAAATCATGTACGGAACTCGCCAAAAAACAGTGCAAGTAGCAAAATACTAAGAATTAAAGGGTGAAAATAATGTTATGAAATGATATTATAATATGTTATAAACATTAACATGTTTCTTTAAAATAGTAATAACTCTCTTTTTACCATTATACAGCATGGTTAGACAAGTTTGAAGTAAGACAACCCCGAGGTAAGGAAATTCTTAACCCGATTTTCATTCTTTGGGTTATTCTTCTACTTCATTATTTATGTGGTATTAAAATTGTTTGTTTGATGAAAATTTTTTATATTATCATGATTTATGTGTATTTACAGTATATATAAATATTCCATTCACTATATTAAGTCTCACTTCAATTTTATGATGTTTGTAAGAGAATTCTTAACCCGATTTCCATTATTTGGGTTATCCTTCTACTTCATTATTTATGTTGTATTAAAATTGTTTTTTTGATGAAAACTATATATATTATAATGAGTTATTTGTATTTAAAGTATATAAACATATTCCATCCACACTATTAAGTCTTACTTCAATTATATGAAGTTTGTAAGGGAATTCGTAACCCGATTTCCATTCTTTGGGTTATTCTTCTAATTCATTATTTATGTGGTATTAAAAGTGTTTGTTTGAAAAAAAAAATTATATAATCATTAGTTATGTGTATTTAATGTATTTATACATATTACAGTCACTCTATTATGTCTCACTTTAATTATATTTTTTTGTAAAGGAATTCTTAACCCGATTTCCATTCTTTGTGTTATCCTTCCACTTCATTATTTATGTGGTATTAAAATTGTTTGTTTTATCAAAATTGTTTATATTATCATACGTTATGTGTATTTACAGTATATATACATATTCCATTCACTCAATTATGTCTCACATCAATTATATGATGTTTTTAAGGAAATTATTAACATGGTTTCTATTCTTTGGGTTAACCTTCTACTTCATTATTTATCTTCTATTTAAATTGTTTGTGTGATGGGTTCTGTTTATATTATGTTTTATTATGTGTTTTTATAGTATATATACATAGTCCATCTAATATATTAATTATCTCTTCAATTTTATGATATTTATACGGGGATTTTCATTAAAAATCCTCTTTTTAAATTAAGTTTTACAAAATTCTAAAGTAATCTTTTTATGGAATTATTCATGTTGTATGATTATGTTTTGGTTCTTGGGAATTATTTATGATGAAGGGTGGGACCTATATATCCCTCCAATTCATTGGGTATTATTAAGTTGGAGGTCGGATATATGGTTACTCCAAGTGTAACTGCATTGGTTACACAAAGTAAGGTAGCCGTGAGGGTTACAAATTATAAGGTAGCCAAGAATGGTTACAAGATTATGTATGTAATGCCCCCAAGATACCTTTATGAATATATCTATTTTCTCATGTTTTGTGTGGATATTTTGTACATCTGATGTTACAGAAACTAAGTTTATATATGAGTGACAAGCATGTATTTTTAAAATTCTTTCATACATTATGAGTAATCATGGACTAATGTGATCTTTCCTTCCTTTCCATCCCTTACTGAGCTTTTCTACTCATCCCAACTTTTTAAATGATTTTCATAGGTTAATGGATGTGTAATACAAGGATGTAAGCCATGTTAAATGTTTAATAACTATCAAGGGGTCTTTTTTTTGTTTTCATGTTTTATATTTTGAAAAAATGGAAACTGTTTTTATGGTATCCACTCTGTAATAATGTGTAATGTTGTGAATGTAATGTACTAATTATTTAAAGCACTAAAATTAAGAAGATCCTAAATTTAAGAGTTTTTTTTTCTTCAATAAATTCAAGATTATGTTTGTAATAATGTCGGGTTCTTACAGAAAAAGGTTCTAAGTTATATTGGTTTTTATATAGAGTGGTTTTCTGTTATTCAAGATAGAGATGGCTTGAAATTTTAATCATTAATTAAAAAGTAGAGATATTAAATGTGTATTATTTTGGAATGTTTATAGAGTAAAATAATGTATATTAAGGTTCAGAATCATGGATATGATGTATTGAATTGTGTGAATATAAATAATTGTTTTTAATGAGGAACATTTCATGTGGATCTTGTTTATCAAAATTATAATGATCCATTGGGATTAGTGTAGATTAATAGTAACTTTTTTAATAAAAGTTTTGTAAGACATTTTTTCTGATGTCTTTATATGTTTTGAATGAATATTTAATAAATAAGTTATTATGGGGTTGGAAACAACCCTACTGGGATAAATTATTTGATAAAATCAATTTTATTATTTTCTAGATATGTTATTTCACAATTTTATATCGTATTACTTTAAAATAATGATCAAGAAGTAATACCATGGAATTATGGTATAATCATAAAAAAAAATTGTAGTAGTTATATATATATATATGATATAAACTATACCATAATATCATATTTTAGGAAAAATAATACCACATGTCAAATTAAGGTCTTGTCATTATTTGATTTGTGGAATAAGGTTACTAAGGACCGTTCCAAGATGTCTCTTAGTTAGTTGAAAATAAGGTGATTTAAGAAGAACTCGTGAAAATTTAAGACTATTTTATTCATATGTCATACATGAAAGTGCTAGGTTTTACAATAATTTAGATATGGAAGAATAACCTATTTTGAAGTTGGTTATTTAATGGAAAGGTTCATTCCTTTAAGGGAACCATGAGAATGTTAGGGCTCATGATATTTGAAGATGATTGATTTTTCACATCATAGAAGTGGGTGTTATACTACGATTGTTTGTGTATGTGATTACATCATATTCCCTTGATAATTATTTAAAAATACACAAATAATGATCATATATCTGTTAGGGTAACTGTATTTTGAAGTAGAAGGACTTGTTTCTGATGTTCTACCAAATTGAAGGGGTTTATGTAATGGATGGTGGATTAAACAATGGTAAGATAATCAGAAGTGAGCCCTAATATTTCACCATGATGTGTTTTGATTATTATGATATATGATTCTAATTGGAACTAATCTTTTTACAATAATATAATTGTAACTTCACTAAGGTGTTCAAATTTTATGTATTTTGGATTTTAGATTTTGAGTAATGAATAGTATTCTTCCATAAATTTTGTGGTAAAATTGAAAGAGAGTTGTGTTAATAAGAATATCTAAAATTCAATATCCCTACATTTTAGGGATATTATGAGTTCATTTCATGTTACAGTTTGATGTAAATTTAAATGATTAGTTGGAAAAAATTTCTTATCCTAACAAATGAAAATTCAATACTAATTAAATTTGATACTTAGTGATTTTATCCGTATTTGAAAGATATATTTATTTTATGAATGTAATGGGTATTATAGATTAATGAAGATGGAATTCCAAAAAATTGTTAGAATGTTATAGAAGAATTAATGGGGGATATTCATGAGTATATCTCATTCTTGATTCATATATTTCAATATATGATTGAACGTGGAGCTGATTGATATACCATAAAACATGTAAGCTCATTCCTAGTTAATTTAAGATCAAGATGTTCTCATATGGTGGAGATGTTTTATTTTTGTGTTATTGGGACTAATGAGTTCACCATTTTTAGGGTTGTAAACCATTAATGTCACTAAAGCCACTCTAAAATATATGAATGAATGTATGTGCTTAGTGATTCTGTTACCTCAATACATCACTATTGTATTCTCTAGGGATTATCCATTCTTGGTTAAACCATGTAAAACAATTTGACTATCTTTAGTTTCATTTTTGTTTCATACATATTATAATAGAGATAAGTGATACATAAATAGGTAGAAATAGATTGTTTCTAGGGTTATTTTTACAAATTGACATTCACTAATTCTACCCCACCCACTAAGGTACATAGATTTATTTGGACATATAATTTGTGACATGTTATAAAATATATACTATAATATTATATTTAAATATAATTATTAGATAAACATTATGATTTAAATAATAAATATAACAACTTAAATGTAAAATTTAAAACATGGAACATTATGGAAATCTAATATATAAGTACTATTTTAATCTATAAAATACAAATTTAAATATATAAAAATTATTTAATCATTAATCTTATACCAATATACATTTCCCACTTACCAGAAAAAAAATATGACTTTAAACCCAACTAAATTGGTGTCATATAATTTGATTTTTCTAGAGGTTCTAACATTATTACATCACCCTAGAGGGTATAAAAGCTTAGTATTAACAATGTTCATATCACATTTTGATCATATCCTATATTTGACTATAAAAACATATTATCCTAGAGGTATTAATATCATTATATTATTTGGGAAGGTATACTATCATTTCCTTAACAAGAATATTATACACAACATATTCCTCTTATATTATGAGAGTTAGTTCTAGGAACATATTAATAGACACTCAAAATGTGGTGGACAAATTGAGATAAATCTAAATAAAATATTCTATGTTTGTTCAATTTAAATTTAAATTCTAGCTGTGAACACACCACAATAGACAAACCTCACCATAAGACCAAGTCATGACATTATTGAAAACTATAGAATGTGAAAAGGTTGAAGAAAATAATAATTATATATTTTTCCAATAACAAGATTATTTGACTTACATATATAAAAAAGTGCAATATTGAAATCTCAAAGAACCACAATCAAAAAAATAGATATAACTTTTTTAATGATTCAAAATTTTCCACCTTAAATTTAAAAAATGTTTGATATCTTTCCATACACACAACACCAAACTAAATCCAAAACCTTCAAATATTTAGGTAAAACATGAATATTAAATATAAATATTAAAACCTAGCCCTAGAATTAGTTTTAATATAAATGGGTAACCGCAATATGAATATTTTGTATAGTTAAAACAAATACTACTTTTAATAATAATTAAATTGAATTATTACAACTAAAATAACAACACAAATATTATAATCCCTAAGAATATATTAGTCTAAAATTAGTGTTTTATTTAAATAAACAATATATATTATGATTAAATTATAATTTAATATATTTATATATAATATTTATATTATATTTCCAATATATTAATTATTAAATAATATGAAATAAGAAAATGAGTAGTTAACATTTCAAAAATATATTTTGTAGAATAATAATTTTCCACTATAATTTTGGATTTTTTTAATGGATGAATTATAAGAATTTATAACATTATTATTAAAAAATAATAATCAATTTTGGAGTAATCATAATAATATTTTATGATGACTAATTTTTAGTATTATTTCATGATGCTTGATTTTTTTGTGGAATAGTGTATTGTATCATTTTTATAATATTGTGGCATTCATTACATTATATGTATATAAGTAAGAATTGTAAATTTATGAAAAATTAATCGAGGAGAAAATATTAATTTTTTAAATGAATTTTCAATTTTAAAAAAGTTTTATTTTAATTTATAAACCCATATTTGAAATTTTATACTCTGTTATATTTTTCCAAAATATTTTTTGTATACATTATACATTTAGAATTGTAAAATTGTTTTTTTCACTTCTTAAAAATTAATTATAAATTTGAATTGAAATTATGAATTATTTTTTCAAAATTATATAATAAAGAATATTTTATATTTAGGAATAATTGTAAGGTCCTGGATACTCTTGTCATAGTACTTTGCCAAAAACTTTGTCCCATAAAATGGTTCCACCAAAACGGTGGCACCGCTGACAGTGGAACTGTGAGGGTGGCACCCTGACGGTGGCACCATGAGTGTGGAACCATGACGGTGGACCTTGAGGGTGGCACTATGACCACGGCACCGCATACGGTGTCTCACCAAATGGTTTACGGTCCTTGTCTCTTTTTGCAGTTTATGACTTTTTCCGCTCTCGCAACGTATCCTTTGACATAAAAATATTACAATACCCCTTTCAAAGCCATTTAAATCCCATAAATGACATATAAAATTCCTTAAGAGCTGAGGAACCTATGACTTACCAAAACGAGTGGCTTTTTCTTGGTGTCACACCCTTTCCCCATACCTTCCAATTCTTCCCATGTTATGTGTGTTTTCCTATTTTTAAATAAAATAATTTAACTCTTAGTCATTGTGGCCACCACTCTGATGAAAATTATTAAATATTATTCAATTCTATCATTTGTAACCTCCCAACTGTGTGGTGAAACCATGATCTTATTTTAAAGATGTTCAAGATTTTGATATCCCGTAACTCCAGGATCTCACATTTTTTATCACACTAGAATTCTTTCCTTATTCTTCTTGGCTGGTTTCCTTCTTCCCATTAGTACGTTTGGAGCCCCCCCCCCCTTCTCGAGGAAAGTGATGCACCGGTGCTGAACATTTCTACTCACACATGGAGTCCTCGGCGTTCCCTCCCTACAAGTTGCACATCCCATGTTTTTGTGTGAAGAGAGAAAACGTTGATCATTGATCATCCTAGTTGGGTTCTTCCTTCTTCTCTATTTATTATGTGTCATGCGGGGAGTGTAGAGACCCCAATCCCCGGGTGACTTATGAGACATGATATACTAAAATTTCATTACAACATTTAAAAATAATATATCATGTCATATTACTACAGATGATCGCGAGGCTCAGGATTCTGGGAAACCAGCTGCTTCTGATAAACTTCATTAGTACAAACCATGCCTGAAAAATTTAAAACAAAAATGTAGGGTGAGAAAATATTCCCAGTAAGGTATTTGAAAAATATTTTATGTAAAATCTTTCCCAAAGCAGTCAATTTGAAGATAAAAAACACTTCACCGAAAACAAAGCATTTTATTTTCTTAAACATTTAATTCCTACATTTTTGAAAACCTCTTGCACAGTGAAGAAGTACATACTTAAATGAAGCTTTTAAAGAGGACATAGATCAGAGAGCGCAAGCATGTGAAGAATAGATGATGCATAACATACCACCAAAATTACTTCAGTTCAAAAATATTGAGTGTAAGCAGGGAAAACATCCATATCATGATTCATTGGCACATAAAATTCTGATAAAAACATACTACACATGTTACAGTTCATACCTCATAAATTTGTTCTCATATGCAAGAGAGTTTTCAACTAGGGGATGTCCTGTTAGTTGTACTAACCCATGGTTGACCATTTATCATCACATGAAGAGGGAAAGTATAATTCCAGACTTGTCAAGACCTTGTTTCATGATCTTAAAACATAACTTAGTACGATTCAAGGCAAACCGCCAATCCCATTTCCCATAGTAGCACAAGACAAGGCTAAATCCCAAGGCCGTCACACATAAAAGCACAAGCCAAGGATAACTGCCAAGACCGTCGCACATAAAAGCACAAGCCAAGGATAACTGCCAAGACCATCTCACATGAATGCACAAGCCAAGCCTAACTGCCAAGACCATCGCACATAACGTCTCCTAAGACTCTTACTTTACCCAATGCATTAGAGCACTATATAATTCCAGGCGCACCCGTCCATAAACACTTAAGTCCAAAACATCCGTCACATTTCTTGACATGGTATTTCTTTCATAGGGTTTCATTAATACATTCTTAATCAATCCCCTTTTTACAGGCATTTTCATAGTTAGGAAGAGAGTTCAATCATTAATAAAACTAATACGTACGTGCTAAAAATATGTACACATAAGAAATTAACATAACAATTGAAAAAATGGGTCTTAAGGAAATGAACATAAACACTTTAACATTCCAAAGCATCATAATACCAAGTTAAAAACAAGTCTATTCATAACTAATACACATGCTGATAAATGGGTATGGTGGATGTTTATTTAAAACCGTGTGATATACATATATTTATACAGTTAGGGATATAAAGTGTGCAATTAGGCCCATCTTGTGAATTCATGTATATATGTATACAAACTGCATGAACATATATAAAGTTTTGTAAAAGCTCAATTGCACTTTAAATAACATGACCTTTCCTTTCAAAATCTTGTAATCATCATAAGAAGAACTTGTGTTCAAGAACATCATATTGATACAAGGTTGTATATACCTATATATATAAATTTAGGTGCGTAAAAACATGTGGATGGGTTTACCAAACTAGACCATAATCAATAATATTTCTCATGTTATACATTAAACAAAATTAATGTTTGTAAAACCGAATGGGGTTCTTTTACATATTCGAGAGGTAAGGGAATTATTGGGGAAGGATTCACAATCTACTTTGAAGGCACGAGGCCCCTTGAGTATTGTGCGTACCCAAAACTTTTTTGGAAAACATTAACATACATTTTTTTTTGTTTAAAGAATGATAACATGTATATACATATATATATAATACACATATACCTGTATAATCTTATAAGATCATAAAAATTTTCTGACCCCCCCCCCCATTTATATGAGGCAGAATTCCAAAAAATCCATATACATATAAAGAAAAGAGTGCAGAAAAAGGTTTTATGCATATATATATAAGAGAAGTGTATGCATATATGTATCCACTGGGGCTAAAAGAAACTAAAAAACGAAACAAGGTAGGGTGTTCGATTCTTCATGCAAGAGTAGATAAACTGGTATGCATCGGTGCATGTGACCTCATATATATATATGTTTGTACTCAAGGAGTATATATATACGTAGAGTGTATATAAAGAAAATGGTGTATCAAAGCTGGTGAAAACAAAACAAATAAAAAAATTTCCCTTATCCCAGTTTTTGGGACTCCAAATTGAAGCGGATCAAAAAATTTATCAAAGTCATGAATATATGTATAAACAAGGTGTATATACATATATGTTTATATATAAAAATTTGTATAAATATTTATTCCGAAGCTGAAATAAATAAAACAAGTCTTCTCCCTTACTAGTTCGGAGAGGAGAAGTAGGAAGACGAAGCGCCAGACTGGTGGGAGGAGATCCAAGAAACCCGAAGTAAGCTTCCTCTCCTCTGTGCAAACCGAGGTTTTAAAAAAATTTATAAACTTTCATGGAGATGTGGAGTGGGAAACTGAGGCCGAGCATTAAAGGGGGCGGTGCCAACCTGAGAAAAAATAGGGAACAGTTGAGTCCACTCGTCGGCCTAGGTGGAGTAAACGAGGCCAAATCTATTGGTTCGGCGCGCACGCGAGGAAGAAGAAGGTGTGGGACGCGGGGAAGAAGAAAAACTGCGGGGAAGAAGAGAAACTGTAAAAAAAGGAATGGCCAGGATTAGATAGAGCATGATCGGACGACTCATATGCGGTGTGGAATTAAAAGGAATGGAACAGTTGTGATTGGAGCACTAGATCGTGCGGCCCATGGGGAAAGTGGTTCATTAAAAAAACGTGGTTCAACAGTTTAATAAAAAATCAAATTTGTTTTATTAATATTGTTTTTTATTAACTTATTATAACATTGTTTTTATTATTAACATTCAATTATGGATCTATCTTTTATTATTTTAAGATAAGTCATTGGTCAAAGGTTATTAATATACCTATATGCTAAACCATTATCCCCTACCTAAAACATAAACTAAATTATCATTTTCCTCTATTTATTTAATTTATCAAAACATATAAATTAATATCACTTATCCTTTATTTATGTTCACTTATATTAATTTAAATTTACATGTTAATATCTATATGTTATTAAAACAAATTGATTATTTATCCCAAAATTTCAAAATAATAAATTTTCATTTTACGTTGAAGAAAAACATATTTTTATAAAGTATGGTAACTTAATATAATTATGCTAATATGAAAATATATATATATAAATAAGAAATTGTATATATATATATTGTTTCCTTTGAACTTATACCATAAATCAAAAAGATTCATTAAGAATTATTTAAAAGGAAAGAGTCTTAATTATTATGATTATATTTAGTAAGACCTCTAAGGCCTTCAGATTTAAATCCCAATGGTAATTTTTAAAAGACAACAATGGTAAAATTCCAACGGTTTTGTGGAAAATTTATAAATATGATGTCTTGGTATTCATATTTTGAAGTCGGTTTGTCAGATAAGGATTGTTCTCTACATTGCACTAGTACTTAGTACGACCGCCATGGCATTGGCCATCCTGATGCTTATGATGGATCCTAGTGATCCACACTACGATGTTGGGCTTGTTTTTATCCTGAGTAGCCTTCGGATGATCGTATTAGGGTTTTTATTTAGCATTTATTGTTAGTGAACTTTTCTTGTAACTCGGATGTTGTAAGACTCTTCAGTGTTGAGTTCATAAATAAAAATTCATGTGTCTTTATCTTTTACATTCCGATTTATTTACAGAGAAAACGTCAATGGAACAAAACACCCAATTGACATTTATAAGGTTTGAAAACTTCGAGGTGTTACAGGGAGAGTATGCTCATGTTTTTATGGGGACAGATGAAGACAAAACATTAATGAAGATAATAAATGGACTTTTAAATAATGATGGTGTGTGTTTGTGGATGTTGTTGTACTCTTCTACTTCTGCATATATGTTATGAATTACATGGGCTTGTGTCCACTAAAAATCGTTCTTGTTGGTGGTCATTCTGTGTGCATTAATGAACCTTTGTTTTCTGGATAATTATGTGATTGAATAGTTGTAACATGGAAACCGGTTAATCACATTAACATGGATGATTAAATGGATATATGATGAATAAGAAACCTTACATTGTCACCTGGTTATCCAAACCGAAAGACAGAACTAAATGAAATATGTGTATAAATCTGGAAACTCTCTTACTCTGTTCTAGTGATGTGTATAGTTGTTCTTCTTGTTGCTTGTAGGGTGACATGGGTGGGTATGAAAACCCCTTCTATCGTGCATTCATTGGCTTTGGATCTGAGTCTATGTGGGGCCGTATGGTGGGGCTTTGTTTGGTTCCAGTACTTCGAGGTATCTCACTGATCCATTTTTTTGTTGTTACTTTACAAGAGAACTAGGCGTGAATGCTTAAATTGGTGTTTGGTCGTTTTACCCTTCCTTGGCTTGTGGAAATGCCTGTTAGTTTCCCAATAGTAAATAATTACATAAATGGAATCTCATGAATATGAAAACAATAATGAGTTCATTGGAAATTGCATTTCAAGAATGAGTTGTGACTTGGTCGTGTGTGTTGGGTGGTTTATGAATAGTAACAAGGGTGTTTGTGTATAGGTTGGTTATGGATCCCCTAAGATGGGATAAGATCCTATTACCTATATTTATGATTAAGTTTTTATGTTTCTTATTCTCACCCCATCCATGTTGAGCACTTCATGTCGAACACCCCCATTTCATGGGGGGTGTTTTTCCCAACACTCCTTTGAGTGGCAGGTTATTAGATCATTTTCAACTCCATTTCCCGAGTATCCCATGACTCTTTGGTCAGGTTGTGATAGACTGAGGTCCATTATAGCCCTAGATTCCTTGGGTAGGGTATGTGGTGGTGGTTTTCCTAGGTTTGTGCATACAGGTGGTTTCCCAAGTGTCTTCGGGATGAGGCCCAAGTTTCTTCTTGCGTAGCAATAGTTGTTCAGGCCTAGGTCTGTGCGGGAGTGGTTATGTTTGTTTATTGTGGCTCAGGAGTTAGTGGGTGGGATGTGTGCTAGTGATAGCCCATGTGTTTGTGGGCAGGATGTGTGGTTGTGATATACCAGGTGTGTGTGGGCGCGGTGTGGTAGTGTGACTACAATAAGAATAGTGGGATAGGTCTGATGCATAGGATGTTTTCAATAACCAATGGGAAAGTTCTGTGGGGTACCCAAACATAGAAGTGTTATTACTATTACTTTACTTGACTTGCGTTATTTGGGGAGTGTGCCTTGGTGAGTCTTGGGTGGATTGTTTTCTTACTAGGTGCTTTGGTTATCCTCATTTCTCATGGGCATTAGAATGCCCCCCCCACATGTGCATGAGAACTTCGGGTTTTACCAACTGAGTATACCTATATACACACCATACGTATATAAAGTTTTTTTCATGTTTCCAGGAGGACTTTAATGATCATGCAAGAACGTACTAGTTCGGACCTTGGAAAAATTATTGTTTCTGTTTTTTTCTTTTCATTGGTACTTTCCTTTGGGGTATTCGTGTAATTTTGTAGATTTTACTTTTGGACATGCATATGGGAATGGTTTGATTTTGGCATTACTTTTACCTCATGTTTCAGTGTTTTTTGGATTTACCATCTTATATCCTGATGATACTAAATAAAAAGGATATTGCCTTCTATATTGTTTGTGATCCTATTCCCTTTGTACTAGTTGCCACTCTAGGACCTATCAAAGGTGGGTCTTGGGGGTCATTATCTCATCTAAAACTTCAACAATGAAGGGTCTACCAATTTGATGTTTCTTCCCTCATCTTGTTTAAGGCAGGTCTTGACAGAATGATATTAGAGTGAGGTTGAGAGATTGGATGGAGTCCGTAGTTAGGCACCGTGCGGATTTCATGGGATGGTAGGGCAACAATGTTTGGAAATCATGGTGCATGAAATAGGCTAGGGAAGATGGGCTAGGAAATGCGATTTTAGGTCCCCCCGTGATCTGATGCAAGGACTCTGGACCTACCGAACAACCAAGTGAGGCTACACTGATTGCAGGGTAGAGACCCTAGGAAAGGTACATGATCCATAATGACTTGTGTGGTGGTTTTTATTGGGTATTTTGGGGATTTAAAAAGAATAAAAAGTATAATAAAATTTAAAATCAATCTTCTACACTCCTCGGGCTTAGGAATTCCTTATTTACCCTGCAGCTATGGATCCTGGACGACGACCGTGAGTAGTGCGGGCGATGAAGGCCTAGGAAGTTGCCTTGGCTGATCGACAAAGGAATGACTGAAAGGAGGAGTACGCTTAGTAGAAGAGGATGATTTTTTCCATTCAGTGGAGAACCTCAGGAAGTACGAGGGCAGTACCTAAGACATGGAGACATAGAGCTAGCTCGAGGAGCAACTGATAGCTTTCGACTTGATCCGGGATCTGAAAGAGTACTGGGTTCCTCTAGCTGTAATCTAGATATAGGGAGAAATGTGTTAGTGGTGGACGCTCTACCTTGGGTATATGAGGAAGTCTGAGGTTATGTGGAATGGCTTTGAGAGGGAGTTCCGGGTGGAATTCCTCTTTTCCACGATGAAGGCTGAAAAAAGGTAGGAGCTACTCTCCCTTCAGCAGGAGAGTATGTCAATGAAGTATTTGGTGATCAAGTTCAAGGATCTCCTTTAATTTTCTCTGAACCTCTTTCCGGATGAGGATTCTCAGGCAAGACATTTTGAGGAGGCACTCTGTGCTTCTCTTCAATACGCCATTACCCCATTCACCCTACCGGTGTATGTGGTGGTCCAGAAGAAGGCTGAGGTGGTGGAGAGGATGCACACCTTGGGAGGTGTGCCATGAGAGGGGAGCCAATTTGGCACATCAAAGGGAAAGGTTGTCAGCAGAAGGACTCCAGCATCAGGGCCCTCTTGGCTTCGGCCAGTGGTGAGTAGGCGTCAACAGTTCCAGTTTTGATCTCCCGGTCCTAGACCTTTCCTTTCAAACCCATGACTGAGATGCTTCATCAATGGAAACCATAGTCACCTTTAGAATCAGTTACCAGACTGAGTGCAGTATAGTGGCCGTAGGCCAGTTCCGCACCCGCCTTAGTAGTAGCAGTTTCCAGCCAGGCCCTATTAGCAGCAGCAGTAGGGACAGCGAGCTCCCGCTCCTCTGAAAGAAGATGTTTTGTGAGGAGGCCAACTTCCAGGCTCTCTTTAGGGACCTTGACCAGATCATGGTCGGGGAGGAGGTCATCAGCTGAGGGGAAGAGGAGCTAGGCATGGGCAGTTACACACCGTATGAGAAGCAGTTCCAGCAGGGCTGGAAGTCTTTCTAGGTACGATTATCTTGTTTAGTACTCTTGTCTATGCCTTGTTTGATACAGGATCTTCACACTCCTTTGTTGCACCCAATTTGGCCACTTCTCTGGGTTAGACTCTGAGAGACTTCCAATTCCCCTGCTTTTGAGTACACCAATCGAGGTCAGAATGACTCGTTTTAGGTTTGTCGAGGGTGTAGACTGATGATAGGGCCACATCAGTCTTGCATGGATCTTCTATTGATGCAGATACAACCATATGATATCATCCTAGGCACCGAATGGTTTTTTTGTACACGCTATTATCAAATGTTACCAAAGAAGAGTCATGTTCTCCAATGAGGATGGCCAGTGTGTGACCTTAACCAGCAAGCGGGGTTTCCAGGAAGGCGGTCAGAGAGTGGATCCCATCCTTTTCTTGTTAGATATGCTTTCAATGGAGTCAGAAGATACAGAGATGTGGGAAGTCTCAGTGGTTGTCAGTGAGTTCATAAACATATTCCCTGAAGTAGTGGCGACTCTACACCCTCTACGTGAGGTTTAGTTTCGGATAGACTTGCATCCCGTTTCTCGTCTGATTTGGATGGCTCCCTACTATATGGTTCCATATGAGTTGTAAGAGTTACAAATTCAGATTTATGTTCAAATGAAGAATGTTTTTGTTCTACCAAGAGTGTCGTCATGGGGTTCCCCAGTCTTGTTATTGAAGAAGGCGGACAATGGTATCATGTTGTGCATAGACTACTGTAGACTGAATCAGGTAACAATCAAGAACAGTTACCCCCTCCCATTGATATATGACATTTTTGACAAGTTAAAGGGGGTAGCATGGTTCTCCAAGATCGACCTGGGGTCAGGATATCACCAGCTGATGGTGAAAGACGGGGACATCTCGAAGATAGCCTTAAAGTGCAGATATGGGAACTTGGATTTTGTAGTAATGTCGTTATGCGTTATGAACGCACCAGCTGTGTTCATGGGGATCATGAACTCTATCTTCTTAGAATATCTAGACTGGTTCGTGGTTGGGTTTATTGAATACATCATTATCTACTCAAGATTATAGGAGGATCACGTTGAGCATATGAGAAAGGTTTTAGTGGTCCTCCAACACCACCAGCTCTACAGGGAGTTATCCAAGTAAATGTTTTGGACATGAGAAGTGAACCTCATTGTACATGTGGTGTCTGTGCAGGGAATATTGGTGTACCCATCAATAGTCGAAGTGGTCTTATCTTTGTAATAATCCAATAATGTGGCATAAGTTCATTGTTTCCAAGGTTTGGTAGGTTACTACCGAATGATCGTGCCCAACTTCTCCCGAGTTGTGCCGCCTTTTTTATCCTTGACCAAGAAAGAACAGGCTTTTTTGTGGAGTGGACAGTTTGAGGAAGCCTTCAGTTATCTGAAGGGGAAGTTGGTTAGTGCCCCAGGGAAGAGTTTTCTAGAAGTAGTGGTGACTTTTGAGGTATTCTGTGATTCTTCATGCCAAGGCTTGGGGTTAGTACTGATGCAAATGCAGGGGTGATCTCTTATGGGTCTAGGAAATTATGTCCTCCATGAGTGTAACTATTCCACCCATGACTTAGAGCATTCAGTGGTAGTGTTAGAACTAAATTTTTGGTGGCACTACCTCATCGAGGAGTGTTTCATGGTCTTCACAGTTCAAAATAGCTTGAGGTATATCTTCTCCCAATGGGACCTTAGCTTGCAATAGAGGAGGTGCATGGAGTTTTTTATGACAACGACATCGAAATTTCATACACCTCGGGAATGGGGAACGTGGTGGATGATTACATGAGCAGGGAGTCGCAGAAGGGTGCGGTTCGAGAGTCTGCAGATGCTTGGAAGGTGATGGAAGAGTAGGCTACCATACACATGGATGCAAGGGTGGATAATGGTAGAGGATGTCTATTTCAGATGATAGTGCAGTCTTATTTGTTTTTGCAAGTGGATGAGTCTTTGTGGGGAGACTCAGAGGATGAAGTGATGCACTATCATTTTAGCTAGGTCAATGCCCCCGAAGGATGGTCAGAAGATGGGAAAATTCAGATGCTGTTTCATGGGAAGTTTTTCATCCCAGTGGAAATACCTAAGATAGTTCATGGTGAGTTCCACAACTCACCCTTGGCGGTGCACCCAGGAGTTTCCAAGATGTATCGGGGCCTAAGGGGTCAGTTTTGGTGGCCCGTTGTGAAATGGGCAGTGGTTGAGTTTGTGGCACGGTGCCTGGTGTGCCAGTAGGTGAATGATGAACACTATATTCAGGAGGGCTGTTACAGCCTTTATATGTCCCCAAGTGTAATTGGGACGACATCTCAATGGATTACAAAACTGAACTACCCAGAGTTCTTGGGGGTTACGATGCCATCTGGGCAGTGGTGGATCGGCTGACGAAATAGGCTCACTTCTTGGAAATCAAGCAGTCATGTTCTGTGGATTCCCTAACACAATGGTTCGTGGAAGAGGTGGTGTGGTTGCAAGGATTTTTGATGTCCATAGTCTCTGATCTAGATATCCTGTTTACCTCATGGTTCTAAAATGGATTGCAACAATATTTTGGAAACTA
Organism: Viscum album; assembly: GCA_963277665.1. Lineage (NCBI taxonomy): Eukaryota > Viridiplantae > Streptophyta > Magnoliopsida > Santalales > Viscaceae > Viscum > Viscum album. Next base: position 146,277,595 of record OY728141.1, read on the forward strand.
GCTACTCCCCAGCACTGCTTTCCTCCCCCAGATGGATGGGCAGAAAGAGTGCACCATCCACACAATGGAGTATATGCTACGGGAATGTGTTTTAGACTTTGGGGGTATTGTGGGTATGACACATTCCTATGGTATGCATTTCCTATAACAATATATATCACTCTTCCATTGGCATGGATCAATTCGAATATTTGAATGGGAGGCATTGTTTCTCACCCATGTGCTAAAAAGATGTTGGGGAGGCAAGTGATCTTGACTTACAAGTGGTGCAGAGTAGGACAGATAAGATTCATCTTATACGAGAAAGGTTGAAGTCAGCCCATGTCCAGCATAAGTTTTATGCTGACAGTAGGAGGAGACCCTTGGAGTTCGAGGCCATGGACCTTGTGTTCTTGAAGGTCTCCCCTCGGTGTGGACAATGGAGGTTCGGTAGGGGGAGTAAGCTTTCTCCCAGGTTCGTCAGACCCTTTGAAGTGTTGTTGTGGGTTGGTGAGGTGGATTGTCATCAAGCGCTACCACCGCAGCTACGGAGAGTGCTCGGCGTCTTCTATGTGTCTCAGCTTCGTCGGTATCTACATGATGATTTTCACATCCTTGACTAGGGAAAGCTAGATATCAAGGATGATGTGAGGTTCGTAGAGTGGTCGTGATAATAGCAGGTCAAGAGGGTAAGGTGTTTTGTGGATGAACCATTCCCTTAGTTCATGTGTATTGTAGGCATGGTGACCTCGAGAGGAGTACCTGGGAAGAGGAGGCACAGATGTGCTCCCAGTATCTAGAGTTATTTTGATTTTTTTTCTGTACAATTTTATAAAATTTTTTATGTAGTACTTACCCTTATTATCTATGATGTGTACAATTCTCTTTTTTCTAAGAATGTGGGGGAAGAGTCCTGATGATGGGGTGGGGAAGGCCAGATCCCTAATCCAGACACATTAAAAAGGATGTTGTTAAACCAGTATGGGCGAGTTAGTGCCACCCAAATTTGATAGTATCGTGACATGGAAGAAGGAACTCCCTGATCCATATGACTAGATGGTATGACCCTTGAATGTTTGTTTGGTTACTTGGGGGAGATGATAGGTAGTTTATCCGTAGTCATTCAAATGATAGAAGAGGAAGAGGAATTCCTAGATGACAGGGATGTTTACTCCTAAGAGGTATCTTCTAAGGTGGTCGTTCATACCACCTCTTTTTCCTTCAGGTCTTGTTTGATTCTAGAAGGAAAGAATAGTTTGAGAGGTATCTGAGGTAATGGCCTCGACCCTCCTGGTCCAGTACATTTCCAAAAACTCGGTCCCATCAAACAATTCCACCAAGACGGTGGCACCGCTAACGGGGGAACCATGAGGGTGGAACCCTGACGGTGGCACCATGATAGTCGCATCGTCACAGTCACACACTGAAACAGTGTCACTGTGATGGTGGCACTGTGACGGTGGCACCATGAGTGTGGCACTGTGACGGTGGCACTGTGAGGGTGGCACTATGACCATGGCACCGCTTACGGCGTCTCACCAAACACTGTCTGGTCCCTATTTTTTCTAGTTTTTGACTTTTTCCGCTCCCTCAACATATCCTTTGATGTAAAAATGTTTTAATACCGCTTTAAAAGACATTTAAAAACCATAAATGATATCTAAAATTCCCCAAGATCTGATCAACCCTTTACTTACCAAAACGTGTGGCTTTTTTTCGGTGTCACACCCTTTCCCCATACATTCCAATTTCTCCCATTTTACGCATTTTTTCCACTGTTTAATGGAAATCCATTAACTCTTAACCATTATGTACACCACTCCAATGAGAATTATTAAATAGAAATCAATTCTATCGTTTGTAACCACCCAACCATGTGGTGAAACCACGATCTTATTTTAAAGACGTTCATGATTTTGATATCCCTTAACTCTTGGATCTTGTCTTTCTTTTATCTCATTAGAATTATTTCCTTCTTCTTCTTGGATTATTTTTTTCTTCTACTGGTGCGTTTAGAGTCCCCCACCCTTTACGAGGAAACTGGTGCGCCAATGATGAACTTTTCTTCTCACGTTTGCAGTCCTCGAAATTCCTTCCCCGCTAGTCGCGCATCCCCATTTCATGGTGTGTAGAGAGAAAACTTAGTTCCCTGATCATTTAGGTAGGGTTCTTTGTTCATCTCTCTTTATTGTTTATAATGAAGGGAATGTATGATAATGTTTTTATAGGGTTGGATTAATCCAGAACCATAATGATGATAATAAATATACTTCTACAGAATGATGGGGTGTGTGTGATGATATTGTTGTACTCGTATACTTTTTTTATATGTTGTGAATTAAATGGGATTGTTTCCACTAAAAATCATAGTTGGGGGTGTTCATTCCTTGTGCACTAATGAACCTTTTTTCGGTATAATTATGTGATTGAATGGATGTAAAATAGATATTGGTTAATCCTGTAAACATGGATGATTAAATGGATTTCTGATGAATAATAACCTTGTGTTGTCACCCAGTTAACCAAACAGAATGACAAAACTAAATGAACAGTTTGCCTAAATCTGGAAACTCTCTTACACTATCCTGGTGATGTGTATAGTTGTTCTGGTTGATGCTTGTGGGGTGACGTGGGTGGGGATGGGATCCCATGCAGATGTGAAGTCGTTGGTTTTGGATCTGAGCCCACGTGGGGCCCTATGGTGGGTATTGGTTTGGTTCCAGTACTTTGAGGGATCTCACATATCCCTTTTGATGTTGTGACTTTTCTAGAGAATCGAGTGTGAATGATTAAGTTGGTGTTTGGTCGTTTTCTGCTTCCTTGTGATGTGGTTGTGCCTATTAGTTTCCTAGTAGTAATGAATTACATAAATGGAATCTCTTGAATATGAAAATAAGAATGGGTTCAATGGGAATTTAATTCTGGGAATGAGTTGTGATTTGGTCGTGGGTGTTGTGCAGTTTATAAATAGTAACGAGGGTGTATGTGTATAGGTTGGTTATGGAACCCCTAAGCTTGTATAAGTGCTTGTTACCTATATGTATAATTATGTTAATGTGTTTCTTATTCTCACCCCCACCCATGTTGATCACTTCGTGCCGAACACCCTCATTTCATGGGGGAGGGTGTTTTTTCAAACAATCATATGAGTGGATGGTTATTATATCCTTTTCTTCTCCATTTCCCGAGTAGCCCAAGAATCTTCAGGTAGGTTGTGATGGCCTGAGGTCCATTATAGCCCTATATTCTTTGGGCAATGTATGTGGTTGTGGTTGGCCCAGGTGTGTGCGGGCAGGTGGTTTACCAAGTGTCATTGATATGAGACCTATGTGTCTTCGGTTGTGGAAATAGTTGTTCGGACCCAGGTGTGTGTGGGTGTGGTTACATTTGGTTGTTGTGGCCCAATTGTTTGTGGGCAGGATGTGTGGTAGTGATAGCCCAGGTGTTTGCGGGTGGGATGTGTGGTTGTGATAACCCAAGACTATGCGGGTGGGGTGTGGTAGTGTGACTACAGTGAGAATGACGAGAGAGGTATGACACATAGGATGTCTTCAATAACCAGTGGGAAAGTGGGTCATGGTACCCAAACATCAATTTTTTATTACTATTAACATACATTATTTGCGTTATTTGGGGAGTGAGCCTTGGTGAGGTTTGGGTGGATAGTTTCCTAGCTAGGTTCTCTGGTTATCTTTTTTTCTCATGGGAATTAGAATACCTCTCCACTTGTGCATGAGATCTTTTGGTTTTCCATACTATGTATACATGTATACTCAGCCTATATATGTAAAACTATTTTCAGGTTTCCATGAGGTCCTCTAGGATCATGCGGGACCGAACTAGTTAGGACCTTGGGATAGTTGTTTTTGATGTTTTCTTTTCTTTGGTACATTCCTTTGGAGTTTTCTTATACTTTTTGAGAATTTACTTTTGGAAATGCATATAAGAATGGTTTAATTTTTTATTTAAATTTACCTCCAATTTTGGTGTTGTTTGTATTTACCATCTTATCTCCCGATCCTACTAAATAAAAAGGGTAAGTCCTTCCATCATGTGTGTGATCCTATACCCTTGGTGTTAGTCGCCACTCAGGGACCTATTGAAGGAGGGTCTTAGGGGTTATTATCACTTATTCAACTTATATAAGGAAGGGTATGGCAATCTGTTATCCCTTCTCTCATCTTGGTGAATGTTGGTTATGACAGTAATGGTAAATTACCATTTTAAAAATATGTCACAATAGGGAAAAACAAAATGGGAAAAAAATGAGTAACATAAGAGGTAAGAGGATAAAAATGATAAAAAAATTTAATTTATTCTTTGAATTCTATATCAAAATTATCACCTATATTGTATATTACATCTCAATTTTGGTAACATTTTTATAGATATTTTATTTTCATTAATAATAAGATTTTTTTACTAGAAAAAAATGGAACTCATTTTCACTTATAGAAGGGTCGGTACTCTTCTCACTTCCCATAAAACTAAAAACAATTTAAATTGGAACAAAAACTAAAAAACTATCTTAAACACTATTTTACACCATATGTATGTTCTATAATTCTAAAATTACCATCCATAAAAGGTTTAATCACCTTATAAAATAATATAATCAAATAAGTGAGGTATAAGTTCATTACCTCTCTCTCTCTCTCTTCTATAACATTATACACTTTTTTACTTATGAAAATTTAATTTCACCAGATTAAATTGTTATAATATTTATAATTTTTACAAAATTTCTTTATTATAACAATGGTACTTTCATTAACCACCCTCCCATTTTTTATTATGGAAGAACAAAAATGTGAATCGTGCATTGTGGGACTATCGCCTCTACAAATAAAAATGTTTCATTTTCTATCACATAAAACATAGATATTTCCCATTTATATTTGTTTATTATATGTGATATATATATATATATATATAATATCAATAATATGTTTATTTTGTATTACATGAAATATAATGATCGTTATATGGTAGTCTATAAATACTAGTAAACAAGCCAAAACTAGTCCATCGACAATTTCATATTAATGAAACATGACTCAAAATCTCATGTAATGGAATTATAAAATTATAATATTTTTAAAAAAGATATATTATTTATAGTAATGGGGTTTAAATGATCATATTTTGGTGAAAAATTATGATTGATACAACTTTTATAATCATTGTTCAAAATACTTAGGATTATTAATACGTTGTATTTAAAAGAGATTAAAAGAATAAAATACATGTAGAGAATTATTATTAATGAATAAAATAACTGTAAATATATATTAATAAGGTCAAAAAATGGAAATTAGTATATGTATCACTAATGCACTATAGGTTAAAGCACTTTAATATGGATCAAGGGTAAATTTAATGGACATATTAACTAAAACTCATTTATTTGAGTTATATATTTCTTATAGATCATTCTTTTTTTGTGACTTAATGTTGAATGAGGGTCTATTTTTTTCAGGTAATATTTTTTTAACCAAATCAATTTTCATTACTGTTTTAACATTTTTCAAGAAAAAAACAAATGGGTCTTATTAAAATTAGACTCATAACTATGAATTTTACAATGATGAATACGTATCTTTTTTCAAAAATCACTAGTAATGATTTGGTTTTCATTATATTCCTAAAATCTATATTTAATGTATTTAAAATTTTTGTTTCATTATATATTTTATTTTAACATGTAGTTATCACGGGTGATCAAGTTTTTATTTTTAATTAATTAATTTTAGGATATTATTTTTTTACTATTTTGATGTTTTATGAAACACCTTTTATTTCGTTGTTTATTTTATGAAAAGTGAATGATTTCCATTTGGATGTTTTATAGAATCCAATTTATTTCCATTATTACTTTATTAATTGAAAATCATTGTCATTTTTATATTTTATGATACTCTTTTCTTTTTTTTGTTATCATTATGATATGAAATGTGAATGATTTTTATGTGGAATGCATAATTATAGATGAATTATTGGTGGGGAATAATGTGTCCATAGAATTATTTTTTTAAAAGTGAATATCTCATTATAAACATATTCCTGATTACATTTTAGTAGTTCATAATCCTGATCTTTAATGGTGGATATCATTCAATTAATGTTCCATCTACTAATGTCTCATACATTTTTGAATGATGTTTTCTATTCATTTATTATTTTTTCATGGTCTATCTTGTTAAAGTTATTTTTCTCTATACTAATTACTGTTCCATAGTTAATTAATATAATTCATTAAAATATTATTCTATCGTGATTCATGTTTTGTGGAAAATTATTCAAATTCATGATAATTATATTATGATTATATATTAATCTTTTAGGGATTTAATTTTTTATTCCATGTACTTTGAAGCACAATTATATATTATATTTATCACTCATTTTGTTATGATATTCCTCTAATGATCATGTTTTTTATTTATTCTTATGATCAATTTCATGATTAATGGTTTATTCTCTCTTTGATGAGTGTTTGAGCTCACAAATTTCTTATGTATTAATTCCAAAGGTAATGAGGATCAATATTATTGTTGAGATATCTAGAAAATGGTCTTGTGTACTTTCATTAAGGGAAACGACTATAGGTTTTGTAAAATAATAATATTATTCAGGTGGTATACAATGAAATAAACTATTGGTCATTGGGATACTATTAATTGTGTAATGTAATTTTTAAAAATGTGTAAAGGTTTTAAAATAGTAGAATTTTTCTATTCGGTTTCTATTGTTGGTATCACGTGAAGGATTAGTTATTTTCAGAGATTATAGAATTTTTTTGTGAGTTAATGATAGGGAACATAGTGTAACTCCATGATATGATTCAATGTATATGGTGATATCCCAAAATATTGTTAAATTTTTGACTAGTTGGTTTTCCAAGAAAATAAATCCATGTCTTGATACTATAAAGTGGGTGTAGAATTTTGTACAGTACTACCGAGGGTAATATCCCTGAATAGGTAATATTGGTTATTATCTCAAATATCACTTAATTCACATCAAATAGGCATGACTACACATATGGTTAGAAACTATGGGGTGATATGATTTTGTTAGTCAAATTAACTTTATGAAACTTTTTGAAGGATTTTTTTCTAATTATATTGAGGGATTAGGTTAATATGTATTGGAAAACCAAACTTAATTTTTAACCAAGATTGATCAAGGTTGAACTAAAATAATTATAGATTAACATGATAGTGTCAAACAGTAAAATAATTTATTGTTTACTTCCATTCCTGATATTTTCACCTTATGAGTTTAATAAATCATCAATTAAGCTAACACATTTTTTGTTTTAATAATGGCAAGAACTAGATGGAATGAGGTTAACATTTGTTGATAGTGACAATGGGGTTCTTTCCCTAACGAACAACACAATGGAATGAGAACTAGAGTAGAAAGCCTCAAAAATATTCTCATCCAACATCATTCATTAATGATTTATAATGTCAAATTAATTGAGGTCTTGAACATACAATGTATAGAGTATCTTGTATTGATACTTTCATGTAACAATTCCCACTATCGTTTAATGGTTTTTCAAATCCTCTAGTCATCATAAAATGGATCAATTTGATGAAAAATATAATTTTCATTATCTATATCTTAAAACATGTGACATTTTTTATGTATCTTTACCATATGGAATGTATTATAGGATAATTTTGGACTCTTATTAATAATTATATTAACAAAGAATAAGTAGTATAAATATAATTGATAGATTTTAAGAAAGTGTTCTATACAAAGTATTTTCCTAGAACTCGTCAAATAAATATGGAGAAAAAATTATTGGAAGTGAAAAAAGTTATTATGAATTCATTTGGATATATAAATAACAATTCATGGGGTTTTCAAGATATGACTCTCATTTTATCCTTGGTCTTGAAAGTAAAATTGATCATTTCTTCAAAAGCTTAAAACCTGGTCTTAGAAGGTCTTTTTCCATAATAAAAATTGAAGATATCAATAGATTTTGGTTTTTTCTCTAATACTTTATTAGAATATAGGGTCTTTTTGTACTCTAAATATGGAAAAAATAATGTCAAAATACCAAGGGACCCTCAATAGTATGTAATATTGGGGAGGCAATTTCACCACCTACTTACCAAATGAGTGGGAGGAATCACCCATATAATTATAAAAATGGTCAACGAATAGTTTTAGGTGGGGTAAAGTAGTCCATCAATCCCTCTACAATTGATGTAAGAGAAAATGTATTATTAATAAAAATAAAGTAAGATTAGGTCCCATGTAATGATCCACTCATACTATAATTCATCATGTACTAGGAGATTGGATAATATTTTAATAAACACCCCAAACCGTTGGGAAATGAAAAAATATGCCTCATAATCATTTCAAATAGAGGGGACAAAATGTGGGAGGAATCACCCAGGTAAAATAAAAAACGGTCAAGGAATTGTTTTAAATGTGGTAAAGTAGTCCATCAATCCCTCAACAAATGATCTAATAGAAAAGGTATTATTAAAATAATAGAGGAAGATAATGTCCCATATAATGATCCACTCATACTATAATGCTTCATGTACTAGGAGATTGGATAATATTTTAATAAACTCCCAAAATCTTATGAAAATGAAACAATATGCCTCACATTCTTCCCAAATAGAGTAAATAATGAATGAAATTTTTTATCCCTACCATCGAGGTAGATAATAGTAATGATGTGATGTGAGTTACACAAATTCTTTATTCTATATCTACACGTAAATTATTTGATACGGGGTCATCTTATCATTTCATGTGACACATGTTTGGTAAGATTTGAATCACCTCTATTGGTAATTAATATTTAACTATATATGAAAATATCAGGTGGAACAATGATCACATCTGAGATATATAAATCTTCTTCAATTGAGATTTATAGGGGGAAAACTTCTTACAGAAAAAATTCATTTACCCTTGATTTAATTTTACTTGATTTTTTTATAGATTGGATTTCCTTCCATAGGGGTGATGTCAAATTTTAGGTTAATAAAATTATTTTCTTATTATATATCATCCTTTTTTCATATATCATCATTAGTGTGATCTCCCCTTATTATAAAATAATTTAATATGTTTTTTATACCAATAAATGAGGGACTCCTGATTCAAAAAATCCAACAAGATGTGAATAATGATGATATTCTTATTATACATGAATATTTTTTTTACTTTAAGAAGAATTAATTTTAAGCCCCCTAGAGAAAAATATTGATTTCACAATTTAACTTATACTCATATTTATAGCAGCCTTAGGGATTATATATAGAATGGATGTCATTAATCTAGGGGAATTTAAGAAGTAGATGAAGGGGTATTTTTTCAAGGGTTTAATCTACACCATATCTTACCCATATCATGTACAATACCACTTTTTTGATAAAAATATTCTTCAGTATGACTTTAGATTTTCAATATTGAGCTTAAATAGATCACAATTAAGAATAAATACCCCCTACCCTATATCTATGACCTATTTGATCAACTCAAAATAGATTAGTAAATCTCGATCAATTACCATTGATTGGGATATCATCAGTTAAGTGTCAAAAGTGATGATATTTCAAATACATATTTCCAAATGTGGTATGGACACCATGATTTTATAGTGATTCCATTCAGATTGACTAATTCCCCTTAAATCATAATGAATCTAATGAATAATGTCTTTTGGGACTACCTGGAATAGTATATGGTTGTTTTTAAATTTGATATTCTTATAAAATCATAGACGAAGTAATGTAATGAATATCATTTATATATTATGCTGATGACCCCAATAAAGGAGTGTTTTTGTACAAAATTTGTAAAATTTGAATTCTTTCTCCCAAATGTTTCATTCATAGATCTTCTAATCTCCAAAAAGGGAATATCTGTAGATCCTTAAAAAAATTATTAAAAAATGTCCCAAACTAACCACAATAACCAAGATATATAGTTTTCATTTGTTAACTAGATATTACAAACACTTTCTTCTCTAATTTCTCATAACTGTGGAATCTACTAATAAGGTTGACATGGAAGGGTGTTACATTTCTATGGATGAAGGAATTTGAATATTTTTTTAAATAACTAAAAAATATGATATCCAAATCGCTTGTAGATGCATTACCCTATATTGGGGGAGGTGTTTTAATATATAGTGATGCTTAAATGAATGGATTATGATGTATTTATATTAAAAATGAAAATAAAATTCTTTATTCCCATAGATAATTAAATACTGATGAGAAAAATAATTTGATGCATGATTTGGAGTGAAATGTTGTGATCATTTCATTAAAATTATGGAATAATTATCTCTATATTGATAATCGTGATATTTATATTGACCATAAGTGTTTGAAATATATATTCAAAAAAAATATGTAAAATATTCCCCAAACTAGCTGGTTGGAGAAAATCTCAGACTATTATTGTCCAACACATTTACAACCTAGGAAGGAAAACAAGTTTCATGATGCTTTAAGAATTATTGATCATTCTACATTATCTATAATTAATTTTCAAATAAGAAACATATTGATAGATTTTCAAAAGAATAATGTTGAATTCATATAGGAATTCTATAAATCTTATCTTTCTTGAGTGACTACTCAACCATATATTCACATGAAGATCAAATATGTATATAAAGATGGTATAGAACTACATAAATATGGTAGTTTTTTAAATATATGGATTTATTGTATTTCTACCTAGCTATATGTCTGTTTAAAATAGTATCTAAATAGGGATCATTTAAAGGATGCTCACAGCTCATCCTTATCTGTTCATATAGGAATAAAGATGATGTTTATAGATCTATAGAAAAAAAATAAGGTGGGATAATATGAAGATAGAAATTATAGAATATGGATCTTGATTATTGGTATTATAGTAATATCAGGTTGAATGAAAAAATTCAAATGGTATGTTGTATCCATTACCTATACTAGTATAAAAATTGTAAAACATCATCATAGGTTTCATCAAAATATTCAACAAAATTTTCAAAGGTTTTAATTCTATTTTAGTTGTAATATATCACTTTAGACTGTTATAATATTTTAATTTCATAAAAAAATATTTCTCTCTTGACTAGATTGAAAATATAAAATTAAGGTAAGTGGTAAGGCTGTATAGGGTACAACTATCCATTATATCTGATTAGGATACAAGGTCTACCATGTCATTCTCGAGAAGTATTTTGAAATAATTATATACAAAGCTCAATTTTATCACTCTATATCATCCTCAAATATATATTCAGATTAAGAGGACAATTAAAACTCTAGAGGAAATATTGATATACTCTTTTATTGATTTCCACGGATATTGAGATAAACATATCCCCCTTATAGTTTTTCCATATAATAATTATTTTCAATCCCACATTAAGGTGGCACCATATGAGTTTATATATTTGAAGATATGTAGTTGTTTAAAAATATGGTATGGATATGAAGAGACTAATATGATAGGTCAAGACCATATTTGTGAAATGGTGGAGAAGGTTTAAAGCATTCAACAATATATGAAAGCTAAACAAAGTCGATAAATTATGTAATGACCCAAACATTCATTAATCGAAATTCCTCTTGATCTTATTAAAGGGTTATTGTGGTTATATAAAATGTGAGCATTTTTGGTTTTATGTTTCTTGATTTTAAAATACAATTATGAATTGTGACCATTGCTAATATAGTCGTTAAACAATGATCACATTATTAGTATAAATACAGGGCTATAACGAATCCATTTTACTGAGACAAAGGAAGAGATGGTCTTATACAGTATACTTTCTCCATATGAAGCATGTTTGTTGGAGCTCGGAAAGGAGGTGGCGTCATTGGGCTCCACTCTTGACCAAGACCAAGGTGAGCTTGACCATGTTAATCTTGAGCGGAAATGACTACAGGATAAGTGGAATTTAATAGAGATTACCACCCGAGCGATGTTATCCAAGCCACCCCAAGAGTCTGTCACCATCACAGACCTTACCCTTCGGTCTTATGTGGGAGTCATAAGTTGTTATGTATCAAGAACCTATCACTAGGACTATGTAAATTATTTTTTTATGAATAATGTGCATTCATTTTATTATTATTACTTTGTAAAAAGTTTATAAATCACAATAGAATTTTTTAATGGATTAATGGATTTTGGAACTAAATAATATTTTCATAACATATTATTATTAAATTTCTTTTTATTTAATATAAATGATCATATAATTTGTTGAATGTAATTGTAATTTTTATTAAGGCTTGAAAACTGTTTTTGTCAAAACCCATGAATTTTTGGTAAATGTCAGTTTTAATTTTAAAAGTAAAAATTCACATATTTATAAAATTATTTAGATAAAATAAATATTATTTTTGGAATAAGTATGTTGAAGTTATCTAACAGTGAATTTTTTATAATTTTCCAAGACAATCTAATTTTTGTGTAATAATTAAATATAGTATAAATATATAATGCATTTTATGACATCATAATGACCCCATAGTGAGGTAATAAAATACTATAAACATTATGTTCAGACAATATATGTTTTAGAAATAAAATAATGTGATTTTAGATTTTATTTATTTATTTTAAAAATCATTAGTGGACCCTCAAATACTTATAGTACATTTCCCCTTTTTAAATTTTTTTCCTTGAGAGTGTGACTCACTTCCAAATAAGCAACCCAATTATTTTAAGAAGTTCGGCCATTGGAGTTATAAATTATTGTCTTCCACTCCTCTATGGAAAAAACCATGGGAAAAAACCCAGGGCGGTTTGTGGTTTTGATTAGTTTAATGTGTGGTGACCCAAACCTAAATAATAAATACTTCCCTCTCCTTTCCTATATATACCCACACAAGCTCCCACTCCCTATTCACTCAAAGACTTTGGAGTTTGACCAAACCATGCCCTCCTCTCTATATAATCTTCACAAGGTGCCCAAATATTATAAGAAGCCTCTCTCAAGCCTCTCCCAAACCTCTGGGATCACACTTCCAAGCAAGGGATTTATTCATTTCTCATTTTTGACCAATTTTATTTAAGTTTTTATTCCCTTTTTATTTCAATTAAAAATATTGGGGTATGATTTCTTACCACCCCCATACATCTTGTTTTATGTCTGAGTAATGATATACCCCTTTCTCACTTATTAATTCCTTTCATGTATACTTGTTACCATGCCGAAATTCTAGAATGGATTTCTCCCTCCTCTTTTACATCTAAGTAATTATTTTGTATTATGCATCTAAATTACATTAATTTTGTTGGAACATTTATCTATATGAACCCATTAATGGAAATATTGTGTAAATATTATGAGACACCCTTTTCTCTCACATCAACCATTTTCCGGAATCCTTATGTCATGCAGTTACGCTGGAAAAATTGAACCGCATTTTTCAAAGCCTTGATCATTGGGTAGTGAATACCATACCCATATATCTAACAAGGGTATTCACCATTATGCACATATACATATTGAATGTTATTTTCATGTATTTAATCTACATTAATTATTTATGGAATAACATATGATGTTTTTTGATTCCATGTTATATGATCCATGTGGAACACTTATGCATAAAATGAAATGTTTAAGAAGGGTGTTCCCTAATAGCGCTCCAATGCATTTGGTAAAGCATAATATCATGATATGTCATGCGCAATGGGTGTTGACTAATGATAATTCAAGTGCAATGCGTATTTACTCAAGCTTCATGTCCAATGAGTGTTTACTCATGCTCCATGAGCAATGAGCCTTGGATCATACTAATTCCATGTTAAGTGTTGTTTCCACATTTCCATGTTATGATTATCACACCTTATCATGCCTTATGTTCATGTTTCTCTTATGCTCCCTTGATATTCCTATTACCTAACATGTGTTGTATTCTTCTTGTTACTCCATTTTTATTCCCTTACTAGGCTTCATGGTTCTCCCTTTTCTTATGCATGTCCTCTGGTTATCCGATGCAATGCTAAGTACGTGGGATTGTAGTGGTCAAATAAAAGAAGTTTTAAATAATGATTTTATGTTTTTATGTACAAAGATGTTATGTAATGTTCCTAAGCCCCAAAGGCACTATACCTATTGATCTTCTAGGTTCTATCAAGTGACTATTTTATGTAATAAATTATGTTTAAGTGTTTAATAAAGAGAATGGTTGTTATAGTTGGTATTAGAGGGAGGAATTAGTTATTTTTAGGATTAGGATTAGAAAACCCTATTGAAGAATTAGATACAAGAATGTGTATAATAATAACATCCATAAGTATTGGTGAGTATTGAGTAAGTGGTTTATCAAGGAAATACATCCTTGTTTGGATACGAGTAGGTAGAGGTGGCTCTAGCACAAATGTATCCTAGGGGTAAAACCCGAAAACACTGCTTTGAGCTAGACTCGAATGAGAACTTGTGAAAGACAATGTGCTTTGCTGCACTCTTGGTTATGACACTCTCAGGGGATATGCTTTGGTAAATTCAAAAGATTATTATGAACCCATATTAAGGGAATTAAAAAAATTACCCTAAGAATATAAGTTAGAAAATAGATCATGGATAGCATAGATTGAATCCTATGCATTCATAAGTTAAGGAAATTAAAGTTATTTATAAGTTATAAGTTTTCTACTTTGAATACAATTTATGTTTTACCCCTAAATTTCCTTTTATTCCATCCAATGGCCTGTAATAGGAGGACTCGGGCTAACAACCAATGTGAAGATCAAAGTGATGGCTATGCAAATGAGATGCCCAATCTGATGGGAGCGTGAATCACGAACTTTTCCACTCTTCTATTTCAGTTACCTCAATCATTGAAAATAAACATGGGTCAAGAGGAATTTTTAACCCCCCATAAGAAAGAAAAGGTCACTATGGAGAGCTTCATGACACAAAGGCCTCATAATTTTAATGGATTGTTTGATCCCTCAATCGTCAAACAATGGATCAACTATATTGAAAAGATATTATCCATTAATAAATGTTTCGAACAATACTAGGTTCTTTTGGCTGCTTATCATATGGAAGGTGATGCTGATCAATGGTCAAAGTTGATCAAAAATACAAATTCTGAGGAAGAGATGGAGGTGTTGGAATGGATGCATTTCCAGAAGATATTTTCCTGTAAATATTTTCCACGCACCCTCTGACTTAAAATAAAAAGGGACTTCCTTTACCTCGAGAAAAAATATTAAGAATCTGTTGGAGTGTATGAGGAAAACATGACAAGGCTTTCACGATACACCTATGACTTTGTTGTTACCCCCGAATACAAGGTTGATCGCTTTTGTGGTGGCATGAAACCTTACCTACAGAAAGCACTGGTGATCCATTACTTCGACAGCTATGAAGAAATTTGCTGATGTGCCCTCAAGGTTGAAATGCAGATTGGAGAATATCAGGGGTATCATGGGGATAAAAAGATTAAGTTGGGCTTCAATGCTGGCAGTCTGATGGATAAATCCAACAAAGCTATGAAAATCCATCACCCCACTTTTCAACAGTGTGAAAAGAAGAACCCCAAAAATTTCAAGATGGGGATTATGACATGATTTAGTTGTGGAGGAGAAAGGTGCCTAGCTGTTAACTACCAACATGAAAAACTCGCGGCTACAATAGATTATAGGAATGCTCTATTTGAACCTCAATGTGTTGTTCATTCCTACAACTACAAAGAACCATAGTATCTTGAAAATCATTTTCCTATGCCAAGGAATTTCTCAGGTAACCAACAACTTCCCAGGCACCAAGGGAGAGCTTTTTTCCTCACTGCTGCTGAAGTGAACCCTGAAAAAAAAGTGGTGACATCTACACTATTTATTTATTCAATAATAGTGAACATAATTTTTGATTCAGGTTCTACGAATTATTTTATATCCCAAATGTTTTTTAGAACAATCTCGGCACCACCACAAATCATGGAAGTAATAATGTCGGTGAGTACGGAAAATGGGGAAATCATTTCATCCCATGAATATAACTCCTCCCCTATCATAATATGTAGATTGAATTTCTCAGCAAACCTTGTCATACACTCTCTGGTGGAATATGATGCAATTCTTGGCATGGATTGGATTTACTTATATAGAGCCAACATAAATTGTTGTGAGAGGGAAATCACACTCCTTGTGGAGAATCGACCACTAATTCTATAAAAGTGCAATGAGGAAGATGAATATTCCTTAGATCTGACATCTCAAGTGTGGATATTAATACAATATGAGAAAGAAAATCATACTCATATGATTGAGTCTAAGGAGGCAACCATCCTAGAAGACATTCATATTGTTGGTGAATTTTCTAAAGTGTTTCTCGAGGAATTTTCTGGTCTTCCTCCTAGAAGAGATATGGAATTATAAATTGATCTTATACCTAGGGAGTTGTCAATATCCAAGACATCATATTGAACGGATGTTGTGGAGCTTGAGGAGCTGAAGAAACAAATACACGAGAATCTGGATAAAGGGTTTATATGCCCATGTTCTTCACCATGGGGTGCACCAGTCCTCTTCATCAAGAAGAATGATATGTTAATGTGCCTTTGACTCGATTATTGTGAGCTTAACAAAATCATGGTAAAGAACAAGTATCCCCTCCCACGAATTGATGACTTCTTTAATCAGATGTGTGGAGCACAATACTTCTCCAAGGTGGATTTGCGATCGGGATATTATAAAGTAGGGGTGAAGAAGGAAGATATCCCCAAGACAACATTTCATACAATATACGAGAACTATTAATTCATATTAATGCCTTTAGGACTCACTAATGCTCCAGAAATCTTTATAGAATTTATGAATAGAGTCTTTAGATATTACCTCGACAAATTTGTGGTAGTATTTATAGACGATATTTTGATATACTATAAACCCAATGAAGATTATGAGGGGTGTCTAAGAACTATACTAGAGACCTTGAGGAAGAAGAATCTTTATGAAAAGTATAGCAACTATAAGTTATGGTTGAAGGTGGTATCATTCATGGGCCATATCAACACAAGCAATGGGATATCTGTGGATCCCTCAAAAACAAATGCAATTGAGGGATGGCTGAGGCCAACATCAGTAACGTATATCCGTAGTTTCTTAGGGTTATCTGAATATTATAGACAATTTTTTTAGAAATTTTACACGATTGTCCAACCCACTTACCAAGCTAACTCGGAAGGGAGTAAAGTTTTCATGGATTGATGAATGTGAAGAAAGGTTCAAGGAGTTAAAAAAATAGGCTTATCACTGTGACTTTTGTCACATTCCCCACAAGTGGAGAACTTTTTGTGGTATTCAATGATGCTTAGAAGAAGGGAATGGGTTGTGTGTTGATGTAAAATGACAATGTCATTGCCTATGCTTCAAGGTAATTGAATGTTCATGAGCATAATTATCCAACACATGATTTGGAGTTGGCTGTACTGATCTTCTCTTTAAAAATTTTTCAACATTATATTTTTGAGGATAAGTGTGAAATATATATGGACCAAAAATGTCTCAAGTATATATTCACATAGAAAGAGTTTGACATATGCCAATGAATATGGTTAGAGCTGATAAATTACTATGACTGCTCAATCCATTACCATCCAGGGAAAGCGAACAAGGTGGAAAATGTTCTAAGTAGAAATTAACCAGAAATTCAATAATTGATGATAATTGAGAAGGACCCAATATTATTATATTTGATGAAGATGGATATGGGAATCATAAATATGGGAACATCATCAGTACTTTCACAAATTATTGCTCAATCTTCTCTTTTGGAAAGGTTAAAGGATGATCTAAAGGATGCTGCATGAATTCAGAAGAGGGTGAAAACTATCAGAAAAGGGAATTCCTCATAGTTCAATGTTAATGAAGAGGAAATTGTGAGATTTGGGAAAATACTATGTGTTCCATCAAGTCTAGAGCTGAAGAAGGATCTTTTGGATGATTTTCATAGTTCAAATATTTCTATTCACCCAAGAAACACAAAGATTTCTCGTGATATCTGAGTTCAATATTGGTGGGATAATATGAAGATGGAAATCTATGAGTATACACAAAGTGCCAGGTGTGTTAGAAAGTGAAGGCAGAGAGGAAGAAGTCTAAGGGGATGATACAACCATTTCCCATACCAGTATTGAAATGGGAGAACATCACCATAGACTTTGTCACCGGAATTTCGAACACATCCAAAGGCAACAATACAATTTGGGTTATAGTGGATCATCTTACAATGTCTGCACACTTCATTTCAATTTGGGAGGATTTCTCATTGGATTAGCTGGAACATATATATATCAGGGAAGTGTTAAGGCTGCATGGAGTACCACTATCTATAGTATCAGATCGAGATCCAACATTCACCTCTATATTTTGGAAGTGTCTTGAACATGCTCTAGATACTCCACTGGACTTTAGTACATCTTATCATCCTCAAACTGATGGTCAATCCGAGTAGACTATCTAAACACTTGAAGACATGTTGAGAGAGAGTTATATGGACTTCAAAGGATGGTGGGACCAACATCTTCCACTGGTTGAATTCTCCTACAATAATAGTTTCCGCTCGAGCATACGAATGGCACCTTATGAATCCCTATATGGGAAGAGGTGAACAACACTATCATATTGGGATGAAGTCGGTGAGCATAATCTGATAGGACAAGAAATGGTCGAAGAAATTGCAGAGAAGGTGAAAACCATTCAGTAGAATATCAAGGCAGCCCAAAGTTAACAGAAGAGTTATGCATATAACCGTCAATAAGACCTTAAGTTTAAAGTTGGAGACATGGTATTTCTACACATTTCTCAATGGGAGATGGTCATGAGGTTTTCAAAGAAAGGGAGGTTTTTCATAGGTACATTGGCCCTTATATGATTCTTGATCATGTTGGGGTTGTGGCCTATCTACTCACACTTACACCTACCATGGACAATGTAAATGATGTCTTTTAGGTATCCCTATTATAGACATACATATCAGACCCTTCACATGTAATTATTTCATAGGTAATACATCTAGAAGATAGTCTTTCTTATGAGGGGAAACCGGTGAAGATCTTAGATCGTAGAGAAAAAGTTCTACAAAATTAGAAAATGCCCCTCATCAAGGTGTTGTGTAAAAAGAACAATTTTAAAGAAGTGACATGGGAATTAGAGAAAGTGATGAAGCAAAGTCATCCACATTTGTCTAAGAGTGGGAAAAAATTCAAGGGAATAATTTCTTATGGGGGGAATATTGTAACGGCTTCAACGTTCATTAATGGAAATTCCTCTTCATCTAATTATATGTTTATTATTTTTATATAAAATTTGATCTTCTTTGGGTTTGTGTTTCTGGATATTAAAAAACTGTTATGAATTATGAACTTTGCTAATATAGTCGTTGAACAGTGATCACATGATTAGTATAAATATAGGGCTCTAACAAATCCATTTTACTCAAACAAAGGAAGGGATGGCCTCATCTATTATACTTTCCCAATACGAATCCCATTTTTCAGAGCTTGGAAAGGAGTTGGAATCATTAGGCTTCACTCTTGACCAAGCTCAAGACGAGCTTGAACACGTTATCCTTGGGTAGAACCGACTACGAGAGAAGTGGAAGGTAATAGAGATTACCACCCAAGCGATGTTATCTAAGACACCCCAAGAGTATGTCATCATCGCACACCTTACCCTTCAGTATTATGCGGGTGTTATAAGGGTTTATCTAACAAGACCCTAGCACTATTACTATGTACATTATTTTTTTATAAATAATGTGGAGTCATTTAATTATTGTTACTTTGTAAATAGTTTTGAAAGCACAAATAGTATTTTTTTGATAATTTAATAGAATTTTGAATTAAATAATATTTTAATAAAATATTATTATTAAATTACTTTTTATTAAATATAAATGATCGTATTATTTTATTAATGCAATTTTAATTTTTATTAAGGTTTGAAAACTGTTTTTTTCAAAACCCATGAATTTTTTGTAAATGTCGGTTTTTATTTTAAATGTAAAAATTAAAATTTTTATAAAATTATTTAGATAAAATTGATATTATTTTTATAATCTGGATGTCAAAATTATACAATGATGATTTTTTCATAATTTTTTGAGACAGTAAGATTTTTGGGTAAAAATTAAATCCAGTTTAAATATATAATGTCTTTTATGACATCATAATGACCCAATAGTGAGGTAATAAAATACTTGAAACATTATCTTCAGCCAATAAATATTTTACAATTAAAATAATTTGATTTTATATTTGTTTGATTTATTTTACAAACCCTTAGTGGACCCTCCAAGACTTATAAAACATTTTGTCTTTTTAAATTGTTTTCCATGAGAGTGTGGCTCACCTCGGCATAAGCAGCCCAATTATTCTAATAATTTCAGCCATCTCTATATAAAATATTTTTTTCACACCCTTTTTTCAAAAACCATGGGCAGAAACCATGGGCTGGTTTGTTTTATTGATTAGTTTAATGTGTGGTGACCCCAACCTAAATAATAATGAATTTCCTCTCTTTTACTATATAAACCCACCAAATCTCCCACTTCATCTTCACTCAAAGCCTTTAGAGTTCAAAAAACCCCTAATATACTCTCTCTAGAATCCTCCCATGGTTCCCCATGCTCCCAAGAAGTCTCTCTCATGCCTCTCCCATGCCTTTTGGATCAGACTTCCAAGTAAGGGATTTCTTCCTTCCTCGTTTTTGTCTAATTTTTATTAAGTTGTTATGCCCTAATATTTTCAATTAAAAATGTTGGGGTATGATTTCTAACATCCCCCACACATATCTATTTATTTCTGAGTGATGATATACCCCTTTCTATCTCATTAATTCCTTCCATGTATACCCATTACCATGCCAAAATTCCAGGATGGATTTCACTCTCCCTTTTACATCCAAGTAATTCTTTTGTATTATGAATCTATGTTCTATTAAGCATTATTGGACATGTATCTATATGATCCAATTACTATCCATTTCATGTACATATGATGAAACACCCTTTTATATCTCATCAACCATTTTCAAGAATCCTTATGTCATGCTGTTATGCTGCCAAAATTGCCCCTCATTTTTCCAAGCCAAGTACATTGTGTAGTGAATACCATACCCATGTCTCTATCATGGTTATTCACATTTATGAAAATATACATATTGAATGGTATTTTCATTTATTTATTACATATTATTTAATCATGTAATAACTTATGTTGTTGATTGATTCCATGTTGTATGATGTGTGTGGCACACTTGTGTATGAAATGAAATGTTTAAGAAGTGTGCGCCCTGATAGCACAACAATGCATTGGGTAAAGTATAGTATCCTGATATGTCATGTTCAATGGGTGTTACTAATTCTAATTCATGTGTTATGAGGTTTTAATAGTGTTTCTTGTGCAATTAGGGTTTATTCATACTCCATGTGCAATGAGCCTTGGCTCATGCTAATTCCATGTTAAGTGTTGTTGCCACATTTCCATGTAATGATTATCATGCTTTATAATACATTTATGTTTATGTTTCACATGTGCCCCATTGATAGGACTATTATCTAATGTGTATTGTATTTCTAATTTTATTCCATTTTTATTCCCTTTCTGGGCTTTATAGCTCACCCTTTTCTTATGCACGTCCTCAGGTTGTACCATGCAATGCTAAGTACGAGGGAATGTAGTGGTCATATAAAGAAAGATTTCAATAAAGATGTTCTGTTTTTTGTCTAAGATGTTATGTAATGTTCATAAGCCCCAAATACACTATACCTATCAATCTTCTATGTTGTATCATGTGATGATTTTCTCTAATAAATTATGATTAAGTGTGTAATAAAGATCATGGTTGTTTTAAATTTATTATACAGATAATCATTGATGGGATCTAGAGTTTGAAGATAGTGAGAAGAGGTTACATTGAATAACACCATGTAATTGGATATTAAATTTTGGATAGAAGATATTCCTATAATAAGTTATATCACTCCCTTCAAGATCATTAATTGTGTCAAGTTTGTATCTTATCACATACAACTCCCTCCTAACCACTCCCTAGTGCATGATGTGTTCAGTGTATTTATTTTGGGGAATTACATATCAATCCCTTAAAATGTATTAAGATCGGAATTTATAAAAACAGAACAATTAATTTTGTATAAATAAACACCGGTATAAATATTTAATCCAAGTGATAAGTTTCATAAATACATGACCTCCCGTATAGTAAATGTTCAATGATGGAATCGTAAGTTTCATGAGGCTATATGGTAACAAATTATGTGATGAGAGAAATGTGCCCTCAAATTTGTTTCTCAAATTTAATAAAATTTCATGAATGGGATTCCTTTTAAGGGGGTAGAATATAACTCCCTTTGTTTCCCCTCTATAAATAAAAATATTCTTTTGTAGATTTCTCCACATGAAACATAAAACTAAAAGGGACACCATGGAATATTTATGTAAAATATAAATATTAAATTTGACTATAAAAATATAGAAATCGAATTATCGAGTATGAATAAGAGTAACTAAAATATTAAATATTTGTATAATGAAAATAAAAATTACTTTTTATAGTAATTAAATATAATTATTATATCTATAATAACTTATAATGTTATTTTACACATAAGAGCTTATTTTTCAAAAATTGGTATGTTATTTATAGAAAACAATTATATTATGATTAAAAATAATAAAATATAATAATAATATCAATAAATTTCACCAATAAATTTAATAGTAAATGATTATAAATAAGAAGACCAAAAAGATAACATTTTAAAAATAATTTCCCCATATTAATAGTTTTCTTATATATTTTGGGATACTATTTAAATATTAAAAAATAAAATTATAGAATCCTAATTTTACAAAAATCAACAAAATATTTATATAAATAATAATAATACATGTTTAATATGTATTTTTTTTATTTTTCTAAAGAGTTCTATTTTTTGTGAATAGTGAAATATACTATTTTCTAAAATATTTCAGCTTTTATACCACTATTATTATATAACTAATAGTTTTAAATTTATAAAACCACTTTACAAGAGAAAATATATATTTTATAAGTGAATTTTAATTATAAAAATTATGTTATCAATTTATAAACCCATATTTAACATTATATATTTAAATTTATTTTTTTCAAAAAATAATTTTTAAATAAATTATAAATTTATTAATTTTAAATTATTTTTCGTTAAATAATGAATTTAAGAAAAAATATATATAATGTATATAATCATTATATAAAAATTATATAAAAAGGAACATTTTATGTTTTTGAATAAATGATAAATTACCAAGGTAAAAACTAGTTATAATAATGAAGCCCAAAATGGTAAAAAAAATGAATAACCTAAGAGGTGATGGGAAATATATGTTAAAAAATTTTTTTCATATAGTATTTGATGTTGTTATTGTACTTATCACTTCTAATATCAATTATTTCTAATTTTTTGTGTCATTTTAATTGATTTTGACTATCCATTATTGAACATGTTTGGGAAATTCCATGAATTGCACAATATTTCAGTTATAAAATGGGAACTTCTATCCTCGCATCCCCTAAAAACAAAAACACTTATCTTATTCCCAAAATCTTCCCAACCCTTCATTTCACAGTCATAGAAAACTAATGCAGGTTATCTTATTCACAAAAAATAATACCGTAATGGTTTATTCCCCATCAAAAGTACCACGAAGGTTAAGAAATAAGCAATCATGGTACTGATAGTTGATTATGAAAAATAATATTGTTACATTTCATGGGTGGTTTACAAATTTGGTAATGAATTTCACCCTTTTATACTATTCCAAAAAGTATTCATATTGACTTTAGATCATAAATGACTACATAAATCTATTATACACATTTAACATATTTGATATCATGTATTCATCATTGTTTTCCCCTATATAGGTGTCTGTCAAATTCATGTAATGATTACTATAAGCATGTAGGGACCTAATACAGGTCGCAAATGGGATAATCCAAGAAGTGATTTATATGTTCATAAACTCTCCTTCTCTTTTCATTTTCTTTATACATTTTACTTCTTCCCTAAATTTTATTTCATCTTATTATAATGATTAAATTATTATGATAATTATATTGGTATGTTATGACAATTATATTATAAGAATTGTCCATCATCCACTTTTCAATTAATAAAAAATAAAAACATGAATTGTGAAATGTGTATACTACTACCACGATGAATAAACATGTATCCCTTTATATCCCATAAAACCATGGATATTTTTTGTTTATATTTTATGAGAATATATTATATATATAATTAATATATATCATTAATACGGTTCATTTTACATAACTTAAAAAGAAATGATCGTTATACAGAAATCCATTGATATTAAAAAATCCCAAATCTAGGTCATCACTTTTTCAGTTTTATTAAACATGGATAAAATTACCATGTAATGGAATTAAAATTTCATGACTCATTATTAAACATCAATTTTAGTTCCATTAATGGTTTTATAATTATATAATTTTGAATAAAAAAGAATATAAACACTAATTTTATGAAAATTGTTTAAAATGACCAAGTCTATAGACAACTAATGTTAAAAATAGATTACAACAATACGATACATGTTTCGAATTATTTTTACAGTACAATATAATTCAAAATTTATATGAATAATGTTATGAAAGTGGTAATTAATATTGTTATCTTTAAAGTATATGAGGTTAATGTACATACATATAAATATAGGGGAATGTTAATTTACCTGGTAACTTAAAATCATCTATATGGGTTATATAATTTCTAAATAAGCATAAATTTTCCATGAATTTCTATTTCAAATGACTTTTTCTCTTTTTTCCTGAGTGAAAAATGTTTTTTAAATCAATTTTAATGATTTTTTCATTTAATTTTTCTTAAATTAAATGGAGTCATATTTAAAAACTCATAATAATGACTTTTAAATTGGTGAATAATTTTTTTGAAAAATATATTTTCATGAATTTGTGTTCATTATATTCAAATTATCAATATCAACTACAGTAATTTATCATGTTTTGTCTAATATTTTATTTTATTATATGACAATTTTTTGTCATCAAATGTTTAGTACCAAATTATTTAATTTATGATATTATTTTATACTATATGGATATTTTATGAAACTCATTTTATTTCCATGGGTTATTTATTAAAAGTTAATGATTTCAATTTTTATTTTTTATACATCCTATTTTGTTCCAATTAGTACTTTATTAAAATTTAATTATTTATATTTTTATGTTTTATCAAACCCATTTATTTACATGGGGTCTTTATGATATAAAAAGTGAAGGTTTTTATTATGTATTAATGAAGGGTGGGGTCATATATATCCCTCATATGTATTGGTTAAAATTTAATATCTCATAGGAAATATATTCACAAGATAATTTTTCTTTCTTCTATGAATGGGAACTTATGGTCTGTCTCATGATTGTAATGTTCCTTGTACTAATTTATTTCCCATATTAAAATTATTTTATGAATTTTTATCTTTCCTTCTTGTACTTTTGGATTATGAATGTAATCATCTCCTATGATAATTTTTTGACACTTTTAATGGATGTTATTCATTACGATATTATGCAGCAATGATTAATGGTTTTTGTTAAATTCTTCCAATCCATGTTAATTCTATTATGTTTCAATGTTGATATTTTTTGGATTTAAGTTCTTTTACCATATACATTGTAGATTGGTTATGTTATTTTGTTGGCACTCATATGGTTTTGATATTTCTCTTATGATTATATTTTTTACTTATTATTATGATATCGACTTTGATAAAATGTTTATTCACCCATTACAGAGTATTTGAGCTCACCATTTTATTTTTTAACTCTTAAGGTTATGAGGAGGAGTTTTACTAAATATATTCCAAGAATATAGTTTATTATTGTTCCTTTAAAGAAAATGATGATTATTTTTGTAAAATAGGATTTTTTATATAGTTAGTCTCCAAATACACTGAACGTATAAATAATTGAGACATTATTATTTTTGAAATATGATTTTATAATCATGTAATGGATTTAAGAAATAAAGATCAGTTTTTTTTATCTATAATTTTCCCTGCCTAGTTCACTCATCAGTAACAGATTCATGTCATTTCTTGACCTCAATAATGCATCCCCATATTCTGGAGGCTACTTAATATCATTTAGGGTCTAAGAGAACAAAATGGTAACATTATACCCCTTATAATTAAAAAGAATAAAAGTATGAAACATAGGAACATTGACTACAATGCAACATAAGCATGTATAACTGATAAATCTTGATAAATATAACATATGAGATAAAATTTAGTTGAATCTATAATATACAATTCAAATTATCCCTATAATGTTTCCATTAATGTTCTAAAATGAATGATCAGAAAGAATAATGAATAAATAAAATAGTGTATTAGGTATATTATTGTCCTTGGGTACTTCCTTTATTCCACTACTCAGCTTGATTAGCTTCCAAAGAAGTCCCTTCAATTTCAATGGAACGATGGTCATGAAGTATGCCTGAACACAAATATGATCATGAAGGGTTTGAGTATAAAACCTGTATGACACCACCAATAGGTTACTAACATAATTGCAGTGTCTATATCATGTTTATAAATGTGAATATAAATAAATTTGTAATAGTACACATAAAACCCTAGGTCAACATGATCCAGATAAACTACCATGAACCTTGGTCCTACCTTATTCGAATCTATACTTGAAAGTGGGTCATTATAGTAATTCTATAGTGTTTATGGTTAATTATACACTTACAATTCAATTTCTAATTCATTTCCTCATTGGTCGACTTCCATAAATAAAAATCAATTCATCATCAATCAGGATCCATATAATCATTACATGTCCACATAGGTTAGGCTCCATATATCACAATAAGGTCCTTATTGTTTAAGATCCATAAAATCATAACAAGTCCCGAATTATAGGTTCTATATATGAAAATAACACTACATTAGTAAGTAACCATATATTTTTGACATGTCTTTGATGGTCAGGTACCATATAATCAACAATAATTCCCCATAGGTTGGGCACCATATAATCAAAAACATTTCCTTGTTAGTTGGGTATAATTTAACAATATTGAGATATCATAAATTCTATGAACAATATTCCCATGGCCTACTCACAAACCCACAATCCAAAAAAACTCATTCAAACAATGTTCTCATGAAATATACAAGAACCCACACACCAATCATGTCATGAGTCACATTATAAAAGTTTTAACATTTTAAGAAAAACCCACCTAATGTTTTTTGAACTCAAAAATAGTGTCTCATTACATGAAAATAGATTATGGTTACCAAATTAAGAATTAACTATAATTATTGTAACATTCATTATTTTAAACATGAAGATTATATTAAAATAAATCAAGAAAATATACCATAATTTATTGAAAACAAACTTTAGGTCCTATATCTATTGAGATGAATAAAATATCACCAATGGTGCCTTTATCTGATCAATATCAAATGATATATCAAAAGAGATGATGAAAATTTTAATGAAATAATATATGAGGAAGGTTAAATTTGAAATATATATTTTTTTTATTAAGGAAACACTTTTATGGAAAAAAAGTGAGAAAACCAGAAGGTCCAAAAAAATAACCAAACAAACCCTATCAAAGACTGGAAGGAACAGGAACTACCACATACACGCAACAACAACAACCGCCATCCCTAAGCGGGACACTCGGTGATCCCATGCAAGCATGGTCCCTCTCGATGTTTCCATCCCTCCAAAACAGCCATATCCCACGTGACCTACAAAGGAAATGGTGGAGTGCTCCAGCCCGATGAGGGGGTCCAACCTGCACTTCCTAAATCAGACCGGGGGCGAGGCCTCATAGGAAAAGGATATGTTACCAAAACACAGCTTTAGCCTATTATTGTTTTCTTCCCTGTAGAGACTCCAATGCATTAACCAGACCTCGGCCTTTGGATCTTCTCCAATAACATCTTCCAAACGGTTCTCCATTTTATCCCAAGTTCGGATATACTCTTCTTTTCTTATTTTATTGTCGTTGAATCCTCTCATTAAAATCAAATATTGCTTGTCAATCCACTTTGCTTGTTCATGGTCGACCTCCACTATAACATCTCTTCCCATCATGTCAGCCTCTTCTTGTGGAATATCAACATAGAGAAATTCCTCGACCATAACCTCCTCAGAACAATGTATGGGTTCCTTTCTAGTCCTTATATTTCCAGCAGAACATCCCATGTCATTGACATTCCCCATGGTTGTGGCCTGGGGATCCTCTTTCACCGCGTTGGGGAGAGGCACCGATAATTTCTTCCCATAACGGGTCTCCAAAGGTGGGGGAATCAAGTAGTAGTCTTTATTCCCCCTCCTCTTTTTGCAACTCACATTGTTCATTTGAGGAACCTCTTCAGTCACCTGATCCAAAGAGATCATGCTTACTTCCTCCTGGTTGGCCTCACCACCACCAGACTGTCCACCTATCATTTTAGAGAAACCACTACTATTTGGTGTGTCACCTTCTATAAATTGATGGCAAGGGGTTTGTTCATCTTCCCTCAAATGAGCCGCTCCAACCTCTGAAACATCCAGAGTAGGAAACTGGTTTGAGGAGCAAGGGATAGCCACATCCACTCTGAACTTACTCAAACTGGGTGAAGTGTTCTGACCTGGGAACTCAAGCTCACCATAATCTCGATGGTTCTCGAGTCCCCTGCCCATACACTGGAAAGTATTGGCCCCATCAATGTCCCGGTCATGACTATTAATTGGAGCATCATGGTTCGGTCCATTGGAATTACCATTTTCCCAGATGATTATAACAGATTCCTCTGGAGGGGTAGCCACCACCACTCCAGCCATGGACTCCTTCCTCCTAGTCTCATTCACTTCCACCTGCACTCCCAAGTCTGTACACAGGTTGACAGAGCTCTGTTTCTGAACTTCTAGAACAGCAGTTGGCAAAGTATCCTCTACCTCCCCTGAAGATACCCCCTGAACCATCGTGTTAGTGACCCCATCTAACCTTGAAGGAGAATGACCATCCTGAGGAAGGCCTGCGGGTGAAATCTGCTCACTGCCTTTCACAGCTCTAATGGTGGCCGCACCTTCTCTCGAGGGGACCTCCACTGATACAACTGGAACCTCAGAGCTTTGGACACCCATGGGCCCCCTTCGGCAGCCGTGTCCATCATGCCCCTGTCTGTAAAAAAATGGACAAAAAGGGGTCCATGATTCATAGACAATCGACTGTGCATACCTGTATTCTACTTCCACTACAATCCAGACAAGCTCCGGCGGCAACCTTGAAAGATCCATTTCAACACAAATTCTAGCCGAAAATGGATGGGACATAGAAGCTGTTCTTCGATCGCTACATATAAAACGCCCTATCAAATTACTGATTGACCTCAGCAACCCAATGTTCTGAATTGGAAAAGGTAGTCCAGGCAACTGAATCCAAATTTCCATGTAAGGGGAGTCACAGTTCATATGCACCTCAAAGGACCAGCGATGTAAGTGAAACAGGAGGCCACAGATGGGTTTTCTCTTCCTTTACCAGGCTCTACCCAAATCCTCCTCATCAGCAAACAATATTAGAAACTGACGCGGACCCAGAATACTTACCAATGCTCGGTGCTTCAAACCCCAATCTGTATTGACCTCTTTGTCGAAAAGTACCACAAGAGGTCGCCACCTTGAAGACCTCACGATCAGAGCTGAGGAGAGTAACGCTGAGGCTTCGTGGAATTAATTCACTGAAACTGGAACAATAGGTTGACCTGAAACGCTACCAGGTACCTTCGGCGAGACTTCAATTTCGGGGAGGAAGAACCCCGCATCTGGCGAGGATCCAAAGCAATCCCTAAAATTTTGTTGCGCATCACCTGAAACCTGAGTTGGAGGAGAAGACCCCCCCCCCCCTGAAGGAGGAAGGGGTCGCGGCGGCCGCCATCGTCGTAGGGTTACCGGAGCATCTCGCTGTGGTCGCCCTCGCTGCGGTCGCCCTCCTCTTGTAGAGTGGACAGGAAGGTTAAATGAGAGAGAGTATCTATGAAAAAGTGATGTGAGATGGAGGAGACCTCTAGTTCACTATGGTGCCACCCCAATCCCCCCATTTAATATTTTTTCCTTTCTATTTTCATTATATGAATCTCTATAACTTTTAATACACCATTTATTATTATTATTCTCATCCATGGGTTACACATGGATTCAATTCCCCCATATACACTTTGTAGAGAACCAATTCCCACTTTAACCATTTATAGTCGACCATGTCCCCTTCTCGTCATTTAATTATTTTGTAATTTATTTTTTTGATTTTTTACCCTCATCCCCCCATGTAAAATGTTCTACATCCACCCTTCACATCAACAATAAGTGATATCTATTATTTTTTATTTTTTCAACACCTCCCTTAAATCTCATTAAATACACCCTTATTTAATATGTATATTAAAATTACCCAACTCTATAAATATACATATATATATATATATGATGAAACACAAACAAATTATAAACACACACACGAACACTTATATATATATATACTTCACCCTCAATATACACATCATATATATATATAAACATCTTATAAATGTACACACCAACACATGTATAAATATATATAACCCTTATATATATATGTATTATGAAACGTACCAATTACCTAAATATATATATTTATACACATGTATATATATTAAAATTAACCCAAATAGTCATAAGATTATAAATCTCCACACAAACACACTATATATATATATATAATTTAACTTTTATAGATGCCACATGTCTTCTATAGATATCATGATTTCCTGAACATTATTTAATTCACTCTTTACTACCCCACTTCCATAGTTCTCTCTCCAGTTGTCCAATACTATGCCTCCCTCCCTAACTCGCTTCTTATTTGATTCCCATCTCCACGACTGATTCTTCCTACATCTTCTAACCTCCATCATGATTCCCTTCTCCACCTCTTACTCCCTTCTACCCATATTCCACACTCCCCAAATATCCCCTTTAATATCCATATTCCGTAGTAAACCAATTTTCTCCATTTATTCTCTCATTCTATTCTTATTTTTCTTTCCCTTGTCACCTACCCTTCAGGTGACTTGTGTCCATTCATTTCTGAGACCTCCTGAATATAAAAGTCTCATACCTAGTGTTTATTTTGTATATTTATTCCAACTATTGATAGTTTACTCTAATGATTCTCATTCATTCATTTTAAACCTCACATCCCATCCCTCCCTCAAAATCCCATGCTCTCCCTATGCTTTGTTTCCCCCTCCCCTACCAACTCTCATCTCTTCTTCCTCACATTCCTATAACTCGTTCCCTCCTACTATAGTTAGGTTGAAATCTAATTTCAGACCAAAAATCATCAATTACTAGCCTGTAGGATCCCATCCCACCTATTATTGTAGAATGACAGACATAAAAATCACATCCACAACTTCTATTTCATGATAGTTTTTTATCGAAACCACTACATACATATTTAATTATGAAACATTTTCCATAGTTTATCCCCTAACTTTTATGAATCTCTTACCTCACACATCACAAGAAAAAAATATCATTTTATTACTTATTTTTTATGTCTGGTTATTATAGACCTAGAACACATTCCTAACAAGTTCTCCCAAGTCCCCAACAAACCATAATTTATTCTTCGTATTCATTCCATGGTTCTCTCTATATCCAAAATTTTATTTTTCATGTTTTTTATAATTTTGTATATTAATCATCATTATTTTTTATTTATATAATTTATTTTAATGATTTATATTAATATTATTTATCTTTGTGTATATTCACACTAAAATATAAGAATAATAATTTCTCTTTTCAAATTATATTTATATCATATTCTATAATTTATGAATATTATTTTCAATTTCTATAATATTTATCTCTCTCTGAATAATTCTATCAAGATTTGAGTATCTCAGTTTCATAATTTAATTAATCTTTTTTGTCTACATTATTTTATTATATGAATCATTTTATACCCATATCTTATATTTTATATTTGTGCATTTTTTTAAATATGGTATCTTTGTGTATATTGAAGTAAATTAATTTTCTAACACTACATTTTCATTTTTTGAAATTTATATATATGTATTTTACTGAATATTAAATGATATTATGTATATATTTGGAATAATAATTTATTATATTTTAGATTCCTTTAATGTATTTGTATAACACAAATTTTCATTTCATTACTGAATAATAGAGGTAGTGAACCCTTGTACTCCATTGTTGGTCGGGTTATATTTTTTACTTCAGGGTACAAGAACCCAAGAGCATGAATGCATATATCCATTTCATATATAAGATTTGATCCTATAATTAAATCTAAAAATTTATATGTTTTAACAGTTTTTTCCATTTATTTATATTCTATACCGTTATTTATAATCTAATATTATTTCATTATATAAACTTTTAAAAAAATATTCCAAAAATTTAAAATATTTTTAATATTTTTATCATTGATGTTCTATTATATTTATCTTAACTATAAATTAACTATATTTATAGAACCTACCTTTCTAAAAACTATCATTTTTAATTAAGATAAAATATTATACATTAACTATTACATTATTTCATTATTTAATATATTCATGGTATTTCCATTTCTAAATAACAGTTTGAATTATCTTTATGTTTAATTATTAGAGGGTGAGTATCAAAGTATTTATATAATCATCATAAAAAATATATACACATTTAGAATTATATATATATATATAACATTTTTAATTATATATTTATAAATATATTCTAAAAAATATTATTACAATATGTAATTATATATTCACACTTATATATTCCTAAATTATACATATAAATGTACACACACTTGTACCCACACACATTCACACACGAATTTACACAAATGGAGACACATGAAGGTGTACACATAAACATGTACAAACATGTTTTCACAAACAAAAATTTTTATGAAACATATACATATTTGTGATTATATATACAAACATAAATATATATTTTTATAGTTTATTTTTACATATACATACACTCTATTTCTTGTATATATATTAAAGAACAGGTATATTTCATATATATATGAATTTTTAATTATATATATGAATATATACATTCTAGAGTATATAATTTTCTAAAATATCTTTATATTACATATATATGTTAACTTTACATTTTTATATCTTTAATCCATGTTATGTATGATATATGTTATTTATTTAATATTGATCCACTGAAAAACTATTGATATCAGTGTTCAGTTCTCTAAATGAACTTAGTAATTGATAATAGCTCATTAGACTTTTTTAAATTAATAGAACATAGCATAAACCCATCTGTTCTCTCAAAAATGTTATGGGGAAATAATAATCCATTAACCCTAATGGTGGTGCTAAATAAATGGTCTACAATGCAACCATTGAGTATCCTATTACTGAGAAATTGATAATTTCTTCCCCCTATCCAATCAGTTGATAATTATTTTTTCTTTTTTGAAATAATGATGTATATTATTCACACTAACACCTTATATAGATTGATATATTTTATTTCAATTTCTATTAATATTATTTTGAGACCAATTTATATATATTTGGGAAAAAAATTTCAGTCAATAATGCATTTAGTGAAATGTTTGTGTAAAGAAAGTGAGTATGTTCTTGAAAAATAGTCCAGAAATATAGTTTTTGAATTTTTATAGAATTAAATGGTGGTTTAGTGACTATTAAAATTTGAAAGAATTTAATATATTAATGGTTTCATTCTCATAGTCACACTTATTTTATTTATTTTTTAGTCCATAAAAATTGAATTTTCCACTACATATTTTGTTTTATACATTATTTTTTCATCAAATTAAATGAGTATAAGAGAACATAGGGGTTTTGTTTACTATTATCATATTTATGATATGCTTCAATGCACATTATAAAAAATGTTTCTTGTGTCGGTGATACTTTTATACAACATTTTATTTTTCATGAATTACAAATTTTCATTAAATTTGGAATTAAATAATTGATGTATTGATTAAAATTATCATACATATGAAATTTATCATTTTCATATGGTTATGGATAGTTTTGTGTGCTTTTTCCATTACATAACTGTATACATACATAATATTGGTTAATTTTAGTGGGTATGATTGACTAAAAAATCTATCAAACTAAATGAAAGGTATCTCTATTTTGACTTGATTTCTGTTAACAGTAAACATTATAACATCCTATTGAATAATTGATTTAATTAACATATATAGGTATAATTTTTTGTCAAACAATCTACTCTTATTTAAATTATATAGTAGTAAAAAATTTGATGTCTAGTTTTATAAACATTTCACTTTCAAATTAAGGGGATTATATTCAAATGATTATTAGAATTAAATTTTTATTTTGTTATTGTAAAAACCCGAGATTTTATAAGATATATTTGTTTTAACTTATTTCATATCATCTTTTGAATGCTACTCCAAGATTATCTTGCGTTATACGCAACACCGTATTAGCTTGCAGTATACATAACACTAATCTTGGATCGTGTTACACACAATTTCATGTTTGTTTGATCGAGGTTATTCTACAAAACATTGTGGGTATATATATATATATTAAAGGAATTTTTTTATACACAACAACAAATGATTCGTGCACTACATGCAACCCTAACTTGGCTTGCATTACACGCAATCGCAACCTTCCTCGATAGCGTGTGTTGTATGCAACACCAGGTTTTACTAAACAACGATATATTATTATAATATTATTATGAACTAGCCTTTATGAATAGTATTAACTAAATTTTTAATTTGATAAAATTATTATTCAACTTACACATTTTCTAGAACATGGTATAAGAGAAAAATAAAATTTTCAGGTAAAATATGTATTTTTCAAAAAATGCAGTTTTGCCACCTTTTGATGGCGCACCCACATTAAATCCAGTTTTTTACATGTTTATAAGGTCAATTTGACAAATTAAAATTCTACTTTTTAATCAGGATATAAAAATTTATATTGGATAAAGTTTTGATATTTTTCTGAAAACTTTCATATTTTAATGAATAGTAAAAACACGCTATATTTTAATTAAAAACAACTTTTTTCCTCATAATAATATATATGGTTAAATTATAATATTGAATGTGATTAATGTATAAATAGAATATATTTTTACCATTTAATATAATGTATTTCATTATCATTGATTTTACATTGAATTTGTAGGATAAATCAATTCAATCTTTTGCAATGTTTTAAAGAAAACCCCATTTTCTTTCGACAACGGGATTAATTTTATTTTAATTTCTACAACTTTTGTGTATTGAATTTAGAAAAATATATTCCATATTTGGAATAAGTGGGTCCAAATTATGTTAATGATATACTTTTT
This sequence comes from Viscum album, assembly GCA_963277665.1. NCBI lineage: Eukaryota > Viridiplantae > Streptophyta > Magnoliopsida > Santalales > Viscaceae > Viscum > Viscum album. The sequence continues at coordinate 146,313,076 of OY728141.1, forward strand.
ATTTTTGGGCATTATGAATAGTAACTACGGTAAATTTTATTTACCATAGTTAAAGGTAAATCGGGTAATTAAGGGTAAATATAAGATTATAAAATAATCCTAAAAACTGAAACAAAATTCAATTGGATGGCTAAAAGTCTACCCATATCACCTAAGGGTAGGAATAGATTCATTTTATGGACTTTTTACCATGAAAATAATATAATTATTATTAAAACCAAAGAAAGTGACAACATGCCACTCTCTTAAATCTTATAGGTATAATAATTTTAATTTACTGATAAACATCATAAAACATCAGACATGAATAGTCTCCAGAAATCTAATAAATTTATCTACATCATGATAATTTATTTAGAATATTTAGGGATTAAATAATTGTCATTAATGGTGATATATTAATGATGCAGAAATTTTTTATTAAGTGAAAAATCAGTAATATAGTTTCTATTGAAATAATAATACCCATTAAAAGACCCACAAACCTGCCCAAAACATACTGGTAGTGTATATATACACCATAATAATCCATTGACCTAATATATAACCGTTTGGAGTCTTATAAAAGTGATAATGAAACTAATATTATTTTATTTTAAATGATTCCAAAGTTGTCACCTTCATAATTTAATAAATATAACAATTTAAATATTTTGATTTTAAGATGAAAAATTTGATTAAAAGTATATCTGTGAAAGTTAATAGATTTATCTTTATCATAGAATTTTATTTTTAATAATTATGATACAAATAATTATATTAAATAATTATACAAAATTGTTGTAGTATTTATTTTATTAAGAGATAAACCAAATAAATGGGTTTAAAAATAATAAAATAAATAATATATGAACTATTTAATGTGCTATACTAATTTTATTGAAACATATGACCTTTTATGAATCTATTAAAGCTTTTATTTTGAACATATCTTATGTATATATTTTATTTAAATTCAAATAAATGAATAGTGTCAAAATTGGCACTATTGTTATTTTATAAAAATAACATATTATAAATTTGTGTAAAAATCACAAAAATATATAAAAATTATAAATTTAAATTTATATGGTCTAAAATGTTATAAAGTATCCAATTATAGAAAATTCACAACAAATAAGTAATTATTAGTTATAATTTAATATTTATAATGTTATTACCACAAATAAAATTAAATTGATTAAGTAAAGATAAATCAAGTTGATAATGTTTACAATAGTTTCATAACATGTCTAAATTTTATTTTTTGATGATATTAAAACCCTATCTCCTCTAATATTCGAATATGAGTCATTTGTTGAGGTTTTTAAGTGGGGTTAGATTAATTATAAATTAATATTTTTAAGATTTCCAAAGGTGCCCCTCTCCTCCCTTATAAAAGGGAACCTCCTCCCTCTCTTCCTCACACCAATTTGAGCCTTCCAACTCGACCAAAACCTGCCAAATGATTTTCCCCACTTCCCTAGAAACATCCTAGAGGTCTTGGTCTTCCTCAAAGACCAGTTTTAGTGCCCTAAGAGGAGGTCAAAAAAGTAGTGCTTCAAAGAAGAGGTAATGTCCGTTACCGATTCTTTCAACTTTATTTATTCTTCCACTTCTTCGTCATTAGTGGTTTCATTATGAACTATTAACATAAGTATCACTAATATACTGATATGTTATTATATGTATGAAATAACCATATCTCACCATCTATCCATCCTACGGAAAACGAAATCACCATGCGTGCGTACATACGGAATACCGTCTCCACACCGTGGTGTAATCTATTTTCCACCACCACATTACATGGATGGTTATAATGGTGTAAATAATGACTATATATGATTATTGTAAATTGATATTGATCCTGAAATAGTATACATACAATCCAATACAATTCCATGGGATCGATATCATCGCTCGTGCGTACGTACAAATTACCGTCTCCACGATGCTATGAGATTCATTTTCCATGTTAAAAATTAAAGAATGATTATAAAGTATATATAATAAGTAATAATGAAATATATGACATTATAATTCTACTGGATTTATGTAAATATATATGTATTGCATATACTTAATTCCATTCAATTCAATAAGGAAATGAAAACAGCGTCCATGCGTACATATGGCCTACCGTCTCCATGAACGGTGTATTTCTTTCCATTTATCAATCTATTATATATATGAATATTCTGATTGTATATTATATTTAAATCATGTTTTAAATTATGGATGTAATTTATCATGATCTAAGTAATCATATGAATACTTACAAGTTAAAACATGAACGACAAATGAAACAATTTTACCCAAAACGCTACGTTAACATGAATTTACAAAAGAACGTGTAATATAAAGTCATAAGTGAACCATATATGATATAATAACAATGAATATGATTATGTAATAAGTCTATGACATTATTTAAATCATTATATAGGAGTTTTGGATACGTACGAAGCATATCGGACCTAAGGTAATGGATAATTTTGCAAATCTCGTTTTTATACGAGATTGTTTATTCATAAGTATTTACCGGGGTTATTGCTATCATCCATGTCCATGTTTTATAAAAATGTATTCACGTATTTTTAAAGTCATTTTTACCCATTTTGACTTTTACCCCTTGGTATGGAAGGAATCTTTCTTTTATTTACCCTATAAGGTACTTTTTTGACTTTTCCGACAAAATTACGAGAAGAATGTTTTTTAAACGTATACGGTATGAAATGCTTTTTACGGTTTTATATAGCCTTATTTTCATGAAGCTTCCTCCAAAATAATTCATGCCTATTTTCAACAAAATCCTTTTCTTTTATAATTTCCTGACATTTTGTGAAAAGAAAATTATTTTGAAGAAGAAAGAATATTTTCCTCAATAATTCATTTCAAGTGTTTTATCAAATCCATTTTTCATCTAAGATGAAATTATTTCATATGTGAATGTATCAAGTTTAATGTCTCTATTATTTACCTGGTTTCACTTTACTTATTATGAAATGATATCCATTTATTTTATATGGATTATGTGGTAATGGGAGGATGTTTATGAAACCCATTTTATTTATTGGGTTATTATGGATGCTGTGTGTTTATTTTGTGGCACAAGTAAGAATGATTTCATATTGAGATGGGTGGGACCTATATATCCCTCCAATGCATTGGGTAAATATTTATATCTCATGAGATATACATGGCTGGAACAATGAGTTAATCTGGTTCAGTGTTATAGGACTGAAACGCGGAGTGAACTCGATTCAGAAAGGGACTTTGTCCACTAAGATGGTCTTGGCAGCAATACCTTGGCTAATATTGAAATCATGACATGTGCTGAATGGTTTCCACAATTACATGTTTTATTCCCATGATATTTTATCATGATTAATGTTTATTTATGATATATGCCTTATTTACTTCCAAGATTTATGACTTTGCTCAAGGTTTTAATGTTTATATTTCATGTTCATGTTTTTTTCTTTCAAATGTTTATTGATTGTTTTATGTTCTCTATGTTTTCCCTTACTGAGCATTTGAGCTCACCATTTATATGTTTTATTTTCCCCAGGAAATAAAGAAAGGTTTTAGGTAAGGAATCAAAAAGGTGAAGATCTTTATGGGAGTTGTTGAAGATCTTTCACCACAATTAGAAGATTATGTTCTGAGTTTCCAAAGACACTAAACAATTATGGTCCTTGTGTGTATTTTTTTGTTATGTATTAAGTATTCAGAAAATGTAATGTATTGTCTATGTATGTCAAGCTTCGGGTCTCTACAGTTGGTATCAGAGGAAAGGTTTAGTTAACCTTTGGAAACTAGGATGTGAAAACGTTAGTGAGATCCATAGAGATATTTCTAAGGTATGTCTAGGGATGTCTCTAAGGATAAGTATACGTATAGGATGTAGTCCTAGAACTATAGTAATTATATTAGAATTTAACCTATGATGTTAGATATTGAGGGTACTCCCCCTTTACTATGTTGTTTTCCCTATCCTGATTTTTTCCTCTCACACTATTATTTTTGTGTTTTAGAAAATGGCTGAAAACAGGAAGATTCACGATAATGGAGGATATGACAGACAATGGAATGATATTCTTCATGAGAAACCAAATAAAATGGCATTTGGAAGTCCAAATATCGTTATTATTCCTAATCATCAATCTCATAATATGATCAATAATCTCAACTTTGGTAAGTTTCCCAACTCAGATAATAAGAGAAAGATGGAGTTCTATGATGATCATAGAGGAAAGAAAGTTTAATTTCTCCTATGTAAATCATGTGGGAAGAGGAATCCGGGATAATGTTTCAAAGGAACTGGAAGATGATTTGGGTGTGGAAAAGAAGGACATAAAGCCAGTATGTGCAAAGGAAAAGGTTCAGTTAACACAATGGATGAGGATAATGGTATTGCTACGACATCAACAATGGTTAAATGTTTAAAATGTGGAATGTATGGGCATTATGCAAACCAATACCCTAAGGGAAAGTCTCATGAAGAGATTCAGTATGGTCGTATGGGTAATATTTATGTTGATGATGATGAAGAGGCTAAAATGATATGTGAGATGAAAGAATTGTTGAAGCTCGGTCAATGGTTTAAGAAGGTAGTGGAATGATTACATGTTTATCAAGTGTAATGTTGTATAAGTAATCTCATGGTACTATGGAATAAAGAGTCATCTAAGGATTGTTACACTGTTGTTCTTCCTTAAGTTTTGAAAGTGTGTGATGAATGGTACCAGTATTTTTGGAAAGTAGATGATATGCACATAATGAAGGGATAAGGAGAAAATTAAATGTTTGATAGTATTCATGAGCTCATGGCTGATAAAAGGACAAAGTGATATCATGATTTGAGTGTATAGATTTTATTTGGGATTTTTGTATGTGGAAAGAGTTAAATTTTGACATAATTCATGTTTTCTCTAAGGTTCTATGGTAATTCATGTTTCAAATGAATAAATGATTAAGGTATTCACATGATTGGAATGTGATCAACAAGATATATCAAGGAAAAATGAAGGAATTCACATGCTCGGTAAATGAAATTTCTAGTAATTGTTTTCATTATACTATAAGCTTTGACCTAAGTATTTTGGATAACACTAAATATATGAAATGGATTATGATGGATATAATTTAGTATTGTTTAAGGCTATAACATTTTCCGATATTATTGATGGGATATTATAGCAATGTAGTTTTAGAAAAAGGAAAACCTGCAGGATGGGTTACAACCCATCGCATCAGACAAGGCTGTAGGAATCAAACCCACAACCGAAGTGCTACTGTCCTTTATCGCCTACCACTAGCCTACAGGAAGTCCCTGGTTAGTAGAAACTAGTTTTATTTTATTATGTGGTATGATATGTGAAGTATAAGTTCATTTTTGGAATCGTATATGATTAACCTCACCATATATGGACTTATGTATATTTGATAACATTTGTTTGAGACAGATGGAATGACCCGTCATTATATCAATTGATCTTCTAACACTTCACGAATAACAAATTCAACTTCATTTCTTTAAGGGATGAAGTGGAAATTGTTCAATTCGTGAACAACAGTGAGATTCTACCAAAATCATGTAAGTATTAATTTTAATTCATCAACTTTAGGGAAATGATCTTGAAAACCAAAAGAAATGTTGTCCTAGTTCCCTTATTTCCGATGAATCAGATGGTACCTTAGATCATCATAAATCTATGGCTTTACGATTGTTGGTTTTTTCATAGCCATGTTCTCTAACACTCTCTATCAGAACATGATGGTTAGATTTCTCTTCCATATCCATATTTTCACTTATGTTCTCCTATATGGAAACACAATGATGAGTTACTTTGAATATTCATTACGCTTCATACTTTAGTTTTTAAAAATAAGTTTTAGTATTCCTTTTTACGATGTGGGTTTCTATGAATAGTAAATGATTTATAACCCCGACGAATTTCGAGAGGGAAATTAATTTTAAGGGGGGTAGAATGTAACAACCCGAGATTTTATAAGATATATTCATTTTAATTTCATTCATATCTTCTTTTTAACTCTACAACAAGATTATCTTGCTTTATACGCAACACTGTATTAGCTTGCAGTATACGCAACACTAATCTTGGATCGTGTTACACACAATTTCATGTTTGTTTGATAGTATTTATTCTACGAAACATTGAGTATATATATATATATATATATTCAATGTATTTTGTTATACACAACAAAAAAGGAGTCATGCACTACACGCAATCCAAACTTGGCTTGCGTTACACGCAATCGCGACCTTCCTCGATAGTGTGTGTTGTACGCAATACCGGGTTTTACTAAACAACGATATATTATTATAATATTATTATGAACTAGCCATTATGAATAGTATTAACTAAATTTTTTATTTTATAACATTATTATTCATCTTACACATTTTCTAGATCATGGTATAAGAACAAAATAAAATTTTCAGGTAAAATTTGTATTTTTCAAAAAATGCAATTCTGCCGCCTTTTGATGGCGCACCCACTGTAAATCTAGTGGTTGACATGTTTATAAGTTAAATTTGACAAAATAAAATTCTTATTTTGAATCAGGATATAAAAATTTACATTGGATAAAGTTTTGATATTTTTCTGATAACTATTATATTTTAATGAATAGTAAAACACACTATATTTTAATTAAAAACAACTTTTTCAACGTAATAATTTATATGGTTAAATTATATTATTGAATGGTTTTAATGTATAAATACGATATATTTTTACCATTTAAAATAATTTATGTCATTAGCATTGATTTTACATTGAATTCGTAGGATAAATCAATTCAATCTTTTGCAATGTTTTAAAGAAAAAACTCCTTTTCCTTCGACAACGGGATTAATTTTAATTTAATTTCTGTGACTTTTGTGTATTGAATCTGGAAAAATAGATCCCATATTTGAAATAAGTGGGTCAAAATTATGTTAATAAGCTACTTTTTATTTTAGGGAATTTTGAATAGTAACTACGGTAAATTTTATTTACCATAGTTAAACGTAAATCGGGTAATTAAGGGTAAATATATGATTATAAAATTACCCTAACACCTGAAAAAATTCTATTGGAATGATAAAAGTCTACCCATATCACCTAAGGGTCAAAATAGATTCATTTTATGTACTTTTGACCATGAAAATAATTTAATTATTATTAAACCCAAAGAAAATGACAACATGTCACTCTCTTAAATCTTATAAGTATAATAATTTTAATTTAGTGATAAACATCATAAAACTTCCAAAATGAATAGTTTTCAAAAATATAATAAAATTATATACATCCTGATAATTTATTTAGAATTTTTAGGGATTAAATAATTATCATTAATGGTGATACATTAATGATGCAGAAATTTCTAATTAAGTGAAAAATAAATAATATAGTTTTTATTGAAAAACTAATACACATTAAAAGACCCAAAAACCTGACCAAAACAAATTGGTAGTATATATATACACCATATCATCAAATGAATTAATATATAACCGTTTGGAGTCTTATAAATGTGATTATGACACTTATATTATTTTATTTTAAATGATTGCATAGTTGTCACCTTCATAATTTAATAAATATAACAATTTAAATATTGTGATTTTAAGATGATAAATTCGATTAAAAGTATCATTATGAATGTTAATAGATTTTTCTTCATCATAGGATTTTAGTTTTAATTTTTATGCAATAAATAAGTATATGAAATAATAATACAAAAATGTTGTAGTAATTATTTTATTAAGAGATAAACCAAATAAATGGTTTTAAAAATAATGAAATAAATCTTACATGAACAATTTAATGTGATCCACTAATTTTTTAGATACATATTACCTTTTATGAATATATTAAAGCTTTTATATCAGACATATAATCTGTATATAGTATATTTAAATTCAAATAAATGAATAGTGTCAAAATTGACACTATTGTTATTTTATAAAAATAACATATTATAAAATTGTGTAAAATTCACAAAAATATATAAAAATTATAAATTTAAATTTATATGGTCTAAAATTTTATAAAGTATCCAATTATATAAAATTCACAACATATAAGTAATTATATGTTATAATTTAAAATTTAGAATGTTATTCTCACAAATAAAATTAAATTGATTAAGTAAGGATAAATCAAGTTGATAATGTTTAAAATAATTTCCTAACATGTCTAAATTTTATTGGTTGATTATATTACAACCCTATATCATCTAATATTCGATTATGAGTCATTTTTGAGGTTTTTAAGTGGTGTTAGATTTATTATAAATTAATATTGTTAAGATTTCCAAAGGTGCCCCTCTCCTCCCTTATAAAAGGGCACCTCCTCCCTCTCTTCCTCGCACCACTTTGAGCCTTACAGCTCGGCCCACCCCTGAAAAATTCTTTTATACACATCCCTAGAAACATCCTAGTGGTCCTGGTCTTCTGCAAAGACCAATTTTATTTCCCTAAGAGGATGTCTCAAAGAGGCGCTTCAAAGAAGAGGTAATGTCTGTTACCGATTCATTCAACTTTATTTCTTCTTCCACATATTCTTCTTTAGTTTTTTAATTATGAATTAATAACATAAGTATCACTCATATATGGATATGTTATTATAAGTATGAAACAACCATATTTCGCCATCTATCCATCCTACGGAAAACAAAATCACCGTGCATGCGTACGTACGGAATACCGTCTCCACGTCGTGGTGTAATCTATTTTCCGCCACCACATTACTTGGATGGGTATAATGGTGTAAATACTGACTATATATGATTATATTAAATTTATATTGATCCTGAAATAGTATACATACAATCCAATACAATTCCATGGGAACGATATCATCGCTCGTGCGTACGTACGGATTACCGTCTCCACGACACGATGAGATTCATTTTCCATGTTAAAAATTAAAGAATTATTATAAAGTATATATAATAACTAATAATGAAATATAAGACATAATAATGATACTGTATTTATGTAAATATATATGTATGTCATATACTTAATTCCATTAAATTCAATAAGGAAATGAAAACAGTGTCCATGCGTACGTATGGCCTACCGTCTCCATGAACGGTGTATTTCATTCCATTTATCGATCTATTATATATATGTATATTATAAAAATATATTATATATAAATCATGTTTTACATTATGGATGTAATTAATCATGAATTAAGTAGTCATATGAATAATTACAAGTTAAAAGACGAATGACAAATGAAACGATTTTACCCAAAACGCTACTTTAACATGAATTTACAAAATAACGGGTAATATAAAGTAATAAGTGAACGATATATGATATAATAAAAATTAATTTGATTCTGTAATAAAACAATGACATTATTTAAATCATTATACAGGAGGTTTGTATATGTACAAAGCATATCAGACCAAAGGTAAGGGATAATTTTTCAAATCTCATTTTTATCCGAGATTGCTGATTTGTAAGTATTTACTGGGGTTATTGCTATCATCCATGTCCATGTTTTATAAAAATATATTCATGTATGTTTAAATTACTTTTTACCCATTTTTACTATTACCCCTTGGTATGGAATGTATCATTCTTTTATTTACCTTACATTGTACTTTTTTGAATTTTCCGACAAAATTATGAGAAGAATGTTTTTTTAACGTATACGGCATGAAAGGATTTTTACGGTTTTATAAAGCCTTATTTTCATGAAGCTTCCTCCAAAATATTTCATGACTATTTTCAAAAAAATCCTTTTCTTTTATAATTTCATGAAATTTTGTGAAAAGAAAATGATTTTGAAGATGAAAGGAAATTTTCCTCAAGAATTCATTTCAAGTGTTTAATCAAAACCATTTTTCATCTAAGATGAAATTATTTCATATGTGTATATTTGAAGTATACTGTCTCTATGATATAAATTGTTTCACATTCCTTATTATGAAATGATATCCATTTCTTTTATATGGATTATGTGATGATGGGATGATGTTTATGAAACCCATTTTATTTATTGGGTTATTATGAATGATGTATGTTTATTTTGTGGCACAAGTAAGAATGATTTCATTATGAGATGGGTGGGACATATATCTCCCTCCAATGCATTGGGTAAAGATTTATATCTCATGAGATATACATGGATAGAATGGTGAGTTAATCCGGTTCAGTGTTACAGGAATGAAATGAGGAGTGAACTCGATTCAGAAAGGGACTTTGTCCACTAAGATGGTCTTGGCAGAAATGCCTTGGCTGTTATGGAAATCATGACATGTGCTGAATGGTTGCCACAATTACATGTTTTAATCCCATGCTATTTTATCATGCCTAATGTTTATTTATGATATATGCCTTACTTACTTCTAAGATTTATGTCTTTGCTCAAGGTTTTAATGTTTGTACTTCATTTTCAAGTTTTTTTCTTTCATTTGTTTATGGATTGTTTTATGTTCTCTATGTTTCCCCTTACTGAGCGTTTGAGCTCACCCTTTATATGTTTTATTCTTCCAAGGAAATAAAAAAAGGTTTTAGGTAAGGAATCAAAAAGGAGAAGATCTTTATTGGAGTTGTTGAAGATCTTTCACCACGATTAGAAGATTATGTTCTGAGTTTCCAAAGACACTAAACTATTATGGTCCTTGTGTGTCTTTTTTTATTGTCATGTATTAAGTATTCCGCAAAAGTAATGTATTGTCCATGTACGTCAAGCTTCGGGTCTCTACAGTTATATGTTTTAAAACCATTTTAGACCTTCAAACTCAAATCCATGTTTCAATTGGAATTTGGTATCCTACAAACACCATCACACAGTAATATTTTTAAATAATTTCTTTTATGTTTATTGATTGATAATATTATTAAATTTAAATTATTTTGAATATTAAATAACAAATATGTGTGTTGTTTTTTATGGTTCAATTGTTTTTAATATGTTGGTTCATAATTCTTTTGTATTATTTTTCAAATATGGTAATGTTGAGGAATTTATTTTTTAAGTAAGAATATATAGGTTTTTTTATATTTTATATTATTGGGACCAATGGATTTTTTCAATATTTTTTCAATCAATTTATTTGAAAAATTGTAAAACATTAGATTTCAAATCATCAATTTTTTAATTTATAATTATCATTTTTATAATCCTTTTAAATTTCTAGAAATATAAAATTTTGAAATAAATTTAACTTTTAATATAATTTTTAATTTTTTTTATATTTGAATGATTTTTCTTTTATACCATGACCTTGATCCTCTGTTTAATTATTTATTTTTATTTTTTAAATACCCTAATTATTTCATGTATCCAATACATATTATTGTCTTTAGGGTAACCTTAAAACAGATTATTCATTTTTCCCTAGATTGTTTTTTCAAATTACAAAACATTAAATTGTAATTTAAATTTTATTTTATTAAACACATATGTGAATATCCCGATTCATTTGAATGATAAAATTAAATATTACATATATGAATCAATTTTTATATACATATATAAATTTTATTTTAACATAAAACATTATAATTTATTTACCAAAAAATAATATCATTATTATTACCAGACCTCCTAAAAAATATTCAATCATGGAAAATCATTACTTATCCACAATGGATATTATAAATATTAAAATAAAATTATTATCAATCATATATTTAAGATTTTAATAAGTCTATTAAACAAAAAATTAAAACACTTAACACAATTGTTATTAAAATCTTCCCACTATAATTTTCCTCATCCTTGTAGAGCAATAAAGATCATAGAACCAATACTCCTAACTATGAGAATTTCCATATTAAAAGAAAACATACCATTAAACATTAAATCACAATAAATATTAAATATTTCACATATTGATATAATATATTCTTCATAAAAATATCATCAAATACTTAATCCTTTAGAAAACATTATTAATCTCATAAACTATTATTTTGGGTTTATTTTAGACATTAAAATTATGAACAAATATTAAATATAGATTTTCATCTTTTACCACCAACTTATCTAGGAATTACACACAATTAATTCAATTTTTATTTCAAAATACACGTTCTATAAATTCCAATAAATCAAATATAAAAAATATTAACTCTAAAATGAAATTTTCCATTAAAAAAAATATTTTATGTTTATATATATCTTCTATGAATCCCAATTAAACATAAACATTGATAATAAATATAAAATAATTTATAAAACATCCTTTAATTTCCTTCTTATCAAATAACAATTAAAGAATACCAATACATAAATTTTTATCCAACAAGGATATAGTTAAAAAAATCTACCTATATATATATCATCATAAAAAGGCCTTATTCTCTCAAAAAAAAATTGTAACCAAGTTAACACATATCAAAACAATAATTCATATGGATTTAATTATATATATTAAATAATCCCAAAAATACTTTTCTATGAAACATCGCATAATAATTTTTTAACAATCAAAAATACATGTTTCCATAATATTTTTTTAATTGAAAATCAATATATTATAATTGTGGAATAGTTATTTTCTTAATGAAGTTCATTAAACTAATGTTATTAAACAACTAAAATAATAAAACTGATTCAATTCCATCATTCTATATGATAATTTTCTGCCCAATAGAAAAAAATTACACCAATTTATTTTTCCAATAATAATTGAAAATATTTTCATGTTAATCCAAAACATTACATATATTAATAAAATATAATTTTTAACTATAAATTTATCAAATATATGAAATTAAATTTCAAATTAGTAAAAAAATTAAAATTATTTATCTCAATATTTGTTCATTTTTCCCCTTCAAAAAATCATATTTTAAATGATTTCAACATTATTGATCATTTATTAAATATTGAACCACAATTTCTATTACCTTAAAATTAAATTTTATCACCCCACCATATATTAAATATCATATGGTATATTTCATAAAATTCCAATAACTGACCAATTAATAAAATTTATGTAAAGAACACTTATAATATTTTAATAAATATAAGACACCTCTACAAATAATTTTAATATTAATCATAAATACTACAATAATATAATAAATTCTATGTTTTATTAAAACATTGATTCATTTAAATATTCCATTAACACATTAATGAAAAAATGTTTGAAAACAATTTACATGACATACCAATAAATATTAAATACCCATTTTTTATTTTAATATTTTGTTTTGTTTTTATATTTTTAATGGTTTTACAAAATGTTTAAACATTCACATAAAATGTTTTTATTCCAAACTTTAAATTTTTTGACCTTTTTTTAATCGGCATTAGCCTTTCATCATCTCATTTTTGGTCAAATTATATATATATATATATATATAAAATCATTCCAAATTATATATATGTGTAACATATTCTTTTAAGTATATAATGTCTTTCTACCTATCTCATTTCTCATGTTACATTTAATTGGTTTTTATTCTTTTAAATATACTAATATATATATTAAACATTAAAAACGTGTGAGAACTACTATATGATGACATCATCGTTTTAAAAATTTCTCTATTTATTTCAATCTAATATAATTTGCTAATTTCATTAGTTTTCTAATATTCAATCAGTCCCCACTTGAATAAATCATATTTCTCAATTATTAAATAATATAATAGTAATAATAAATAAAAAGAGAAAATCAACCATCAAAATCACTATATTATTGCTGATATCTCTAATGTATATAATATTAATTTCAAATTTAATGTATTAATCACTAAACATCAACTTATATTAGCCAATCAAGAATAAAAAACATCATGTTTCATTTTAAAATGTTTTACAGGTTAAAAAATCCATGATTATATATATATATATATATTATAACATTATATAAAATTTTTATATAACTATCTAGGTCTAAAAATACTTCTATATTCATATATGAATATATAGGTTTAGCATATTTCCTCATTTACTTATAGAAATATATAAATATAATTATATATTTGTGTGTTTTCATTTGTATGTCCAAAATTATACACATGTTTTTAGTCATATATATATATATGTGTGTGAATATATTTATGTATGATATATTTATATTTATATACATATATGAAACGTTTTTATAAATAAATTATAAATTAAATTAATTACGTAAAAAATTTCATAAATAAAATACAACACATTTTTTATAACTAAATAAATGTATTAATGGAAATATTTAAATTATATCATTTTCATATATTTAAATACTAGCACAAATTACATTCATTAGAATTATATATTCCATAATATTTGTTTATAAATCTACTCCATGATCGACATAAATTATATTTTCCATGTCATATCATGTAGTTTATAAAATTTACTTTCATAACCACTTTCAACATAACAGAAATATTTTAATATAATTTCTATTTCTAAGAATAGTAAGATTAATACATATGATATTACTAATAAATTTCATCATATTTAATAAAATTCAATTTAACTATTCCTCTAGTCTGATTAAAAAATTGTCATCATTATTATTTTTACCTAATATATTGTTACAATTCTAAATATTCTTGTTTTCTAAGAGATAAATTATATCAATTATAAAAAAACATTTGATTAATAGTGTGACTTTACCCAGTCCAAACTAACAGTAAAGATAAAATAGTTCCCATTGTCTGTGTTTTTTCATTACTGATAAAGTTACACCCTTATCAAAAAAAATCATATAACTAACAATGATCCCCCCAACAATGTTAAAAATAATTGGGATAGGGATTAATGAGTATTTTAGCTTATAAATGCCAAATTTATATACTTTTAAATAAGATTTATATAATAATAAGTTTATATATGTAAATATAATATATAAATATGATTTATATAAATATATTATATTAAAATGATTACTATTCTCAGTATTAAATATTGGGATGGAAAATTCAATTTTTTATTTCAACAATTGTAGATATCAAGTATGGAATCACTATTTATTTTGAATTATAATACATGGAATCCATGTATACTTCTTGACATCCAATAAATGGTTGGTATTCCCCTCAAGATGAAAAAATATATAGAGGAAGCTCATTTCAAACACTCATTAAATATCCTCATCAGCAATTATTTCTCTTTCACTCCTAATGAAAAGGTCATCCACTCAACGAAGAATGGTTATTTTGATCAAATAGTCAATTTTTAGAAGTCACCTAAATATTGTGATGGATTAATGATGGTCAGTAATTATAAGGATAAGATTTTCTAGGGTATTCTATGTTTATTATAACCTATGAGGGGGAATATTGTGGATAGTCGTAGGAAGAGGGACAAAGGTAAAAGAGACGTTGATGAACTATTTTTCCACAACATAAGAAATGGGAATTTTATAGTCAATGTTGATTATGATGGCCCATAAATTTCAAATGTAATGGTACTATAAGGGGGAATGGGTGGTGATCCTCTATGTGTTGACATAAACCAGCATGGTGCTATATCAAAATCTTTTCATTATGTTGGATGTTCTAATTTTATTTTCAAGAAATGTTTTGACCATGATACAATGAAAAATTTTGATGTGGTTAGTCTAAAATAAGGTTTCTAGTGTTGTGAAATAGTTATCGAATTTACAAATTGTCGAGAATGGTTTTATTATGAATCCACTGACAATATAATTCTCCAGAAATGTTAAATGAGAGGATGGGTTTGGGTAATATAATGTTCAATAGAACATGGATTATTTCTAAGAGATTCAGAATGTCTCTCAATTCGTCAATAATTTCTTGTAAATTGTGTATCTTCTCATATGATGGAAATGATAAGGAAAAATATATGGTTTTATTGGAAACCACTCATCACTAACCTATAAGAAGCATTGAATCTATTTCTTTTAATGATTAATTTTTAAATTGAATGGGTAAGATGGTCAACAGGGAATGTCTAACTGTAGTTCCACTAAAAAAGGCTACAAAAGGATTATTCCTAAATTCCATGGAATATTTCTACCAGATCATATTATAATTCATAAAATATCACTCCAGAACATGAATGGTCCAAGGATGTGATCCATGGGATCCTCAATCAAGGTAATTAAAAGGTGAAGTGGAAAACTGAGGATGATGATGGTGGTGGTGACTATGATTGTGACTATAGAAATGATCCTCGATTTTTTTATTAGAATTCTACTTTAATGAATGAGGTTAAGTCTACTTGTGTGACCCCATACATTTTCATGCTTGTTATTGTCTTTTTTCCTTCAATGTTAATATGATATCAAGAGCTTTATATTCTAGGGATACCATTTTTTAAATATATATAAATATAATATATTAATATTTTATTTATACTGTTATAAAAAATATAAATGAATATATCTATTTATTTTAATATAGTTCATATTTTCATTTATATATTCATATTAAATTTTTATAACTTAAAATATACTTATATATTTTTATGTATTTGTATGTATGTATTTTTTCTGGAATTATTTGTAAATTTGTGTGTGTCTGTATTTGTAAGTGTAGATTGTGTGGGTGTGTGTTGTTGTTTATATAGATGTATGTTTGTGTATGAGTATTATTATATATATGTGTATGTTTTTACGTGTGCTTATGTATGTGTGTATGTATGTATATGTTTTATATGTATTTATATATGTATAAAATTAGATGTTTGTGCTTTTATGTGTTTTTATATGTGTATGTGTATGTGTATATGTATGTCTATATTATTATATGCATGTAGACACATGTATGCTTACATATATGTATATCAATGATTTTTTAATGTGTATTTGAATGTATATGCATTTGTATGGGTATATGTGAATGCATGTAATATTCGTGTTTGTTTATTCATTTAATATTATTTATTTATTTTAAATATTTATCAATTTTAAATATTTTCTACAAATTATTCATTTTTTAATATTTATTTATTAAATATTCGTTGGTAATGAATTCAATTTTGATAGTTATTTATGCATTTTTAAATATTTATACATTTAATTAAACAAAAATAATTTAAATTATTCTTAGAAATTATATAGGATAACAAATAGTTATATTTTTGATATAATTAGAAAACATATATTAATTAATAATTAAAAATATAAATATTTCTTAATTATTCATTTTTTATCCATTTTTTTTGTCTGTTTTAAATTCATGTAATAAATTTTATGAATTAACTTTTTGATGATATTTTTTTAGTTAATTCTATTTAATTTATTTATTTTTAAATATTATTTATTTAATATTATTTTTTCATTCATGATATTTGTTAATTTTTAATATTTTTTTATAATTTACACAGTTGTTAATATTTTTACATATTTATTTTATATGTTTTAATAATTTAAAATGCTAATTATTTATTTGAGTAATATTTATTCATTTTTATTTTTTTAGTTAAAATAATTTTAATGTTCTTAAAATTTATATAATTGATCTACATAAATGATTTTTAATTTTAATATTTTTAAAATTTATATAGTTAATTTAAATATTTTCAAAAAAACTATAATAAGTGTAAATAATTTATTCAATTTTATCGATTTTCATATGTTTTTATTTCATATAATTAATTTTACAGATTCACTTTTTTAGATTTTTTTAAATTATTCAACATTGTTTTTCAATTTCAAAATTCTTTTTTAAATATTATTTATTCATTTCTAATAATTATTAATATTTAACATTCTTAGAATTTATTTTTTTACTATGTATTTATGTTAATTTATTTATTTACAATGATTGATTATATTCAATATGTCTGTAATTAATATTATTAATATTATTAATTTTTAATTATTATGTTTCAATAATTTTAAAATGTTTAAAATGTATAAAATTAATATATTTAAATCTACTTTATAATATTTGTCTAATTTTAATAGTTAAATTAATTAATTTTTTAAAAATGTTCTATTTATATGATTTTTATTATATATTTATTCATTCAATTCATTTATATTTTTTATAATTCTTGTAATTGATCTTATGATGTCAATTTTATAGTTTTTTGAAATTTATTGAATTTTATATATTCATTTTTAATAATATTCAATTTAATATAATTTATTAATTTTTAATATTTATTAATATTCTTTGTTGAAATTTATTAATTTCATATTGTTTATTTATAATTATTTATTTACAATGTTTTAATTTTTAAATATGTATTTAATTTTTATGATTGATATTTATTTATTTATTTTTAATGTTTTTAGTATGTATGAATATTATTTAATTTATTTATTTAAATTCATTTATTAATATTAATTAAATTTGATTATTTATTGTAATTCATTTTCAATAATGTTGTTATCTAGATAGTTTGTATTATTTATTTATTTAAATTTATTCATTTATTATGTGTTCGTAATTTAGTTAATTGGTGTTATGAATTCACTTATTTAAAATAAAAAAATCTCTTTATTTATTCATTTTTATTATTCATTCAATTAATACTATTTATTAATTTTTAATATGTTTTGGATGTATTAATATTTTTATATGTATTCATACATATTTATTTATTATGTTTTATTATTTTCAATATGTTAGTAATTTATCACATTAATTTATTTAAGTTCATTTTTAAATATTGTTTCAAATAAAAATACGTCATAGAATTTATTATTTGTAATTTTTTATTTAAATTTTATATATAATTTAATTAAAAATTTTTATTAAAAATTTTTAAAATATTAGTTGGTCGTAGATTAAACATTGATAAATATGTATTTTATCAGTGCTACAAGTTAATCACTTTGAAATACGACATTTTTCAGCACCTTTTTAGTATTGATAAAGGTATTAATTAATGAGCATTAAAACCCATTGTAAAAAGCATTATTTTTTTATTAATGATAAAATGCGATTTTATGAGTACTTTTTAGCTATATTTGGTAAATCCCATTCCCATTTTTATGAAAAAATATAACAATTTGCTTCTCCTCTGCCACATTTAGGTGCTCATGGAAATGAAGGACTATAGTAAGAAAATACATTTTTTGGACAAATCTAGCCTAAAAAATATAGGTATGAATTTCAATAATTTTTTTTAAGGATTCTTTTCAATCATTCATCGGTTTATCATGCCTTTTGTGTTTTTCATTCATCATTTGTCTGCAACAACTAAAATTGTTTATTTTGGAAAAATAAAATGTCGCAACTAAAGGTATGATATTACGAACTAGTTTTTCAAGGATTCAAAGTAAATATTTAATGTAATTTTCTTGATTTTGTGGAGTCGATATTCGTTTTTTCTTCTGAAATAGTTCTCCCATTATATGTTCATCTACAATCAGTTTTTTTATTTTTCATCATAATTTTTTGGACGAATCAATCATTTTATGGTCCATGCCATTTTTCTTCTCTAATGATTCATTGTTTTCTTTATTTTTTGTATGTTATTCATCTACATCAATAAATATATACTACATATATATATTTCTAACAAAAAATTTAAAATATTAAGCTATTTGATATTAATTTAAAATATAAATGTGGTTCGGTGCAATGAAAATGGTTTTATTGATTATGTGGCAAATTAATATATTGGGTAATTTTTTGATAATAAATCAATGTTTATAATGTTATAAATAAGTGTTAGCAATATAAATATTAATGGATTCAAATTTATTTATTGGGTTATGATTTGGGTCAAACTAGTCACAATATTTGAAATGAGAATGATCAGTATGTAAGATTAATGATATTTTTTATTGAAAGATAACATGAGAAATGATTTTTCTTAGATATATATTCATATATATATATATATAAATGTTTTTTTCATTAGATTTTAAAGTTATAAGTATAAAAGCATGTATATTTTTGTTTATGTGTGTTTGAGTATTTATATATCCATGTGTGTATATATATATTTATGTACTATCATATTAATATTAAATTATAATAGATTTAAATCATTGAGATTCAATAAAAAACCATCACATTATATCATCACATTGTGAATAAAGATACCTATTCTACACTAGGAAAATAATATTCTCTAAGAGAGGATGTTTAATTGATTTTAAAACATTAGCTTTGTTGTATCATCACATATGTGTATGGATCAACAAGTACAATAGAACATGGTTGTTTATTGTACTCTGTTACTTTCACATATGATTTTAGTATATAAAAATATGTATTTATAATGAAATAAAGATATTGAATCATTTAATGATCCAAAATATCAAATAACTTTGTAAAAAATAATCTTGGAAATGTTATTAAAATTTTTAACCATATTTAGAAATTGAATACCAAATTTAAGAGTTTAAAAACTATATATGTGGGTGTGGTATTGAATCGTAACCCACTCATCTGTAAATACCATACATTAATGAGGTAATAAAAAATATTGTTAAACATGGTTCAATTAATGATGAAATTTGATTTATCTTCTTATATTGATTTTGGATTATACTCTATAAACAATAGTATTCAAAGCTAACAATGTTTTATTTTTGATATTTAAAAATACACCATAATATATATAGACATGAATTAATTAAATTTTTTATATTTATTTTTTTAAGGGGGCATCTAATGAATTTTGATGGCCATGATGACCTTTCATGATGTGAACTAACTAGAGATTGTGATATCCTTTTTAAAAATTTAAATTATTTTATCCCTTGATGATTTATTTAAAAAAATAATGATTTGTGATATGTAACTATTTATAATAAAAAAGATGTTTTATGATACATTAAATTCATATAATTCTATGTCATTATATATTCCAAAAATTTATTCATGTAATAAAAATTTATATAAAAAGTGATGACTATATGTGTTTATATATAAATAATATTCTTTTCCAGTTATAAGATTATAACCCATGTGTATTATTTTATGTTAAATATGAATATTATTGAATAAAATAAAATGAATTTTTATTAATAATTTATTTATTCCAATTATAATAAATAATATTATGATTTTGGGTTTAAAGAGTTCATAATGTTTGAAAAAAGTCTTGAAGATGACCCTTCTTAAGTCATATTCTTGTGTTTATACGGTTGTTACTCAAGAATAATTATTCCAAAGGAGTTGTAAGAATACATTATCTTTTAAGAATTGGTTGATGTTATAAATTTTTCTTAAAAAATAGTGAAGAATAAAATTTAGCTAGTGACTAAGATAGCACTGTGTATGGATTTTTTGATATGGTTACAAGTTCTAACATCTATGAATATAATTTCAAGAATATGATTAAAGGAGTTAATGGTGAAGAATATCATATTGATGAAATGAAATTGATATTTCCATAAGATCTATTTGATTTTCAAAATTTATTTCATATGTTAAAGATCCACAAAAATATTCGAGTGTTTTTCTATTTTACTAAAAAAACAACATATCCAGTCATACTAAAACTAAATAATTTAAAATGTGGAAACAGATGTACTAACACCAAATTTACCGGACTACATTTTCTACTGAATAATATAATACTAAAAGATAATTAGATTTATTAATGAACATATGACACTAAAATAATGTTATATTTAATAGTAATTATTTTTAAAAGAATTAATTCCTGTCTAAATGCTTGTATATTGTATCACAAGGATGGTAAATCGCATAAAAATAACCAGGATGTTGTTTTTTCAGAAAAAAGAATGATGAATCATGTCCTTCTAATTTTCTATGGTACATTCCAATGATTCTAATTTTTAACTTCCAATATAGAATTGAGGATAATGAATTTCAATACGTGTGGTAATTATATATAAGAACTCAAGAAAAAAAATCATCAACCAGCATACACCCCTTAATTGAAGAAAAATGATAATGAGTATCCATAATTTGGAAATGATCCATGAAACCTTTTTATTATAGTATCTATATAAGGATTGATTACTTTAGGTGTATATAGAAGAACTCATGATACATGACTAATTAGGATGGTAAATAATTAACTTTATACCATGGTTATTCATGAATAAAAAATACATTATTTTTTCTATGCTTCTATTATTTCAAAAGTAACTATGTAATGATATTGAAATTAATTTTATTCCATTGAGTAAAAATCAAAAATAAATGTGGTGTTCGGGTGTTACGTATATTGATACATATAGAAATTAGGATATTATGTTGGTAGTAATGTTGTAATGGAAGAAAAATTACTTTATTCATTGTGGATGTTTTTCAACATATATAATTAATGGAACTCAAATGTGACCCATTTTTAAACAAGGAAAACACTATTTTTGGTTTAGAAATTCCTTGAAGATTGTGTTTATATGAAATCATCAATTTATACCTTGAAAACATAAATGCCAATCTTGGATAACTTTGCTCAATAAGAATTCAGTAGTTGGTACAACACTATCTCCATAAGTAGGTGACAAACTGATCGAAAATGTAAATGACATTGTCACATATTTTGGTAAACATTTTTTTAAAAACCATACAAATAATAGTTATAAAAATATATCATTTTTCAAATTATGGGAAAAAAATTTATTATACATCTGAAATTTTATTAATTACAAAACAATTAGTAAAAAATTATGTGATAGTGTCATTGAAACATTACTAAATCCACTTTAGAAAATGGTTATCATTAAGGAAAAGTTCAAAATTATTTTCATGGGAATATGGGAAGATTTGTCTGTAGTGAAGGTTGATATTTTTATATTTATCCCACTATATGCTTATATTATTTTCAGGAATTATGTATATCATTTTGGGGATTTATTGAATAATTTAAAGGTTCCCTAGTGTTATTCATAAAATATTAAGAATATCATGTCTATGGGTGATATATTATTAATGTTCTTGAAGTCCCTTGATTTTCATTTTTTTAAGAAATATTTAATGGGGGTGGATTTACATTCCTTTTTGCATAAAATTACCTATTATACAATAACCGAACTATTTTTATTCTTAAATAAAATAAGAAATAATGTTACAGACCTGATTAAATTTCCAACCATGTAAAATCAAATTACTACTATATTATATCAATATGAGATGTTATTCATACTTCTATTCATTGAAATGATGGTTCACATAACAGATAAAATACATATATAGATCCATTTATGTGGTGTTATACATTATAAATGGATGTAACTCCTATAATGGTATATGAAGGTTTTGAATGTGTTTGTAAAAAATATAAGTCATTTAGAATGATGTATTATAAAGTGATATATTTTTTATGAAGCCATTGAATTATATACCGACTGTCTATCCAACATGGAATGAATTTGGATACCATAATCACATCACAATAGGTTACTTATAGGTGATGTGATTTATGGAATATATTTTATTGTAATTACGATTACATAGTTGGACTAGTCTGACCATTATGTTTTACATAACAGTTTAGAGGTTTTTTCATTTTTTTCAATCCAAAAGTAAATTATTCATAATTTGAATATATCATTGGTGGAAAGATGGATTTAAAATATACATAATTAATGGATTGTTGAATGGTTTTGAGACCATATTTTAATATCTGAATTTTAATTATTAATTAAATTTTAGAGTGAATTAAATTTCTCACCAATGGACCATGTGTGACCATATTATCTTATATCTATTCATTAATTAATGTTTATAAATTATATATTAAAGAACAAGTTGAATGTAATACTGTGAAAAATAGTTAAGTTCCTATTATGGTAGAGGTAATTAATTTATCTAGTAAAAAGGACATTGATCCAATTTATGTGAATAGGTCATACTTTTGATTCATTGAACAAATATTGTTGTTTCTAAAAATCATATTTTTATTATTCGAAAATATTTTAATGAAAAAATGGGTAATAGATCATGTTATAAATAGGAAATTAAATTGAAAAACAATTGATCGAATTATTGTTCATAATCTTAAGCCTATTAGAAACATTACCTTATAAAGTCTCCATTACAGTTCAGAGGCCTCCATGTGTGGGGCATCCATGATAACGTCTTTAAAATTGTTGTCCATCTTGTATCATGCTTGGATAAATTATTCTACATCAATCTTCCTTCCATTGAATCAATAAGGAATGTTTTGATTTTTCATATTTATCAAAGCACACTAATCAATGTTGTGGTTCACTCGAAGTAGCCTCCCAACCATCCATTAATGTTTTTAATGTGTGTACTTGAACTCAAATGCCTCCTATAACATATCTTACATGGATTTTATGATGATCTCTTAATATTACCTTTCCTCTTACACTACATCATCGGTTCTTCTAACTATAGCCTTGGCTCCAACCTACTCCTCAAACAGATCCTACATATTATCGCCATGCTATTTTGTTTCCTCGAATTCACCACCCTCTATAATATGGTCATTATTCTAAAAATTTAAACGCTCATTGTCTCTCAGATCATGATTGATGGGTTCACAACCCACAACCTTATTCTTTTTCACTGACCTATTTTTCATTGGATTTTCTTAAATGTGAGTACCCCTTGTGGCCTTTTAGATGTATTCCATTTAGAAAAATCAATCTCAATGCATCCATGTTTCTTTTCTCACTTTCTTCCTCCTAGGGAGGTGAATACCATGATTGTTCCCATCAACCACACTATTCGCTATGTCTTGGCCCAAAACACATCCTTATATATAATGAAATAGAAGATATGATCGTTTGAGATGATCTTCATTTTCATTTTGGCATGGATTTTTCATTCATTACACCCCCTTGATCATGTGACAAACCTACAACATAAAGTTTCTCAAATGGTTACCAACCTTAACGATTAGGTTAATATATCTTGGCATCGCCCTGATTGTAACCTTTACCCACTCCCTACTACCTCCTTGGGAAACATAGCTGGATTCCTCTCCCTTAATTTTTTCTTGAGAAATCACTTTGCACTTATAACCAGCCTTATCTCCCGAAACATCCTTAATAATAGTTCCTGGAATTAAATTCAAGTTATCTAATAGCTTAGTATCGCACTAAATTTTCAATTCATGGTATGCCCACCAAAATACTTTGTCTGACATTGGATTTTTATGAAAACGATGTGATTCCTTCCAAAGGATGAAATCCTTTTCTTCACTGGAAATCACCCAGTCTACTAAAATCTTTTAAGGAAAGTTAATTCATATAGGAAATTTATCAACGAGTTTATTAACTTTAACATCATTGATGTTCCTTCTTAAATCACAAGTGTCACCGATATGGACCAACTCTATTTAACAACAACTGGATGTAGACACCCTTATATTTAGTGCCACACCTAGCCAGTGCATAACCTTGTGCCTAAAAATAGTCCTTGTGTTACCCAATTACCTTCATCAAAAGAAGAAATCCAAACTCTATTCAAAGAAAAATGGTTTCTTGTACCATAACTCTTCTAAAAAAATACAAAAAATTAGTTGACCATATTGACATGTGAATTTCAACACAGACTCCTAGAGAAATTGGATGAATAACAGACTGAGTATCATAATTGAATTATAGGTATTAGCCAAAAATATTCCATAACATATTAATGATCTTGGTTTCTTGAGTAGGGAGTAGTAAATTAAGAAATATAAACCATAAATATTTAGTCCATCAGTCTCTCTTCCTATGAAAATAGTATTTCCACCTAAATAAGATAAATCTGGATCTATTAGAGATGTGAGGTGAACTGTAAAACACCTAAATCTGGTCATCCTATATTGTGAACTGAATCATGATTTTTTGACTGCTAAGAAGACGCATAATAAATATATCCTATAAAACCCATGATCTAAAAATAAAACCATCAAATGATTCAACCGATGGACGATGATTCTTGAATCGTGTTATCAACGTCAAGTGAAAAAGAGATGAAGCCTAGACAAACTTTTATAGTGAGATTAAAAGCTATGGTAGACCCTCAAATACATCCGGAAATTTAGGAAAATGCGAAATATTAGGAAAGTTAATACATATTTTTTGTTTAATGTAGTGGGAGAATGGATGTATTTAGGCTCCATATAAGGATGGAAAAAGTCCCTCACCCACCGAGGGGGGAGGGATTAAATCAGTGGCCTTCACCATCATGTCAGTTGATAAAAGAACATAGTTAATGTAAAATAATTTTTATTTTGAAATGATGATTTTAATAAGTATAGGAACAAGTAAAAATCATTAATAATGGAATCACATAAAGTATCAATATTTTAAGGTTTATATCATTCAAATAGAATGTGTTCAGTTATTTTGTTATTAACCAATATCACTACAAAGACAGATTCCAGTTAAACTATGGATGAAACATTAATTTTACATTAAAATAACATCAATATGTCCCCATATAAAATAGGGTTTTTTATGTCATTAGACACCATAATTAGGTGATCTGGATACTCATCGGAGGAATTGAATCCCTTCATTATTTATAGTTAAAAATAGAGATCAATAATTAGGTTAATGTTTTTTTAATATAAAGTATGATTTCTCATAATATTTTGTTTTCACTAATGAATTTACGAAATCTAAATTGAATTTTTCAACAACATATATAGATAATGGCATCTCCACATATCGGTGCACCCAATCCCAATAAACAATATTTTTCTCAAGATACTAATTCCTTAAAAATAAATAAAAAATATTTTTATCCACCTTAAGAATATTCCAATCCTATGGAACAAACCATGGAAAATCATAAATCTTAAGAATTAATAGAAGGTTAATAACTTATGTTTATGAAAAAATAAGAGAGTTGTAGTTTGATTGTCTTAAACAAAATTATTTATGGAAGAATTAAAGGCTTAATATTGACTGTTGGATAAAATTCTCATGAACATACAATTATCCATAACAAGTATATTTTCCTTAGTAACATTAGGTTCATCAGTTAAACTCATGTGCTAATTGAAATAGATACATGACCCAATTTTTTGCCTATAATTAAGGAACTAATTTGGGAAATGATTAGGGTAACATTAGAACATATATTCCTTGTTGTACTAAAAAATAAAATTTAGACATGTTAATTTACATTTCATTATCCCTTGTAGATTTCATTTATATTAGATGACTATTGAATAAAATCTATATTCACAGTTTCTTGAATGGATCATAAATTCTTTCAGGTTATTCTTAAGAAGCATCATCTTTAAAATTTGAAATGGAAAATATACCACACCCACTATAAATATATAGAAAAAATTAATCTATAAAACATGAAATGGGTTTGTTGGATATCATGAGGAATCATGTAATGGCCCGGACCTCTTCGGTCCATTACTTTGTGAAATGTTGGTATTGGAGGTGTTCCGGGAGGTCAAGGGGACTTATCCCCAACACTTTGCCAATTTTCTGGTTCTGTGAACAGTGTTTCCAGTATTATGAACAGTAACAGATCGGTGAGACAGATCAGTTTCACAGATCGGTGAGACAGATCGGTGTCACAGATCAGTTTCACAGATCGGTGAGACAGATCAGTCTCACAGATCGGTGAGACAGATCAGTCTCACAGATCGGTGAGACAGATCAGTCTCACAGATCGGTGAGACAGATCAGTCTCACAGATCGGTAGCACAGATCGGTAGCACAGATCGGTGAGACAGATCAGTCTCACAGATCGGTGAGACAGATCAGTTTCACAGATCGGTGAGACAGATCAGTTTCACAGATTGGTGAGACATATCAGTTTCACAGATCGGTGAGACAGATCAGTTTCACAGATCGGTGAGACAGATCGGTTTCACAGATCGGTGAGACAGATCGGTTTCACAGATCCGTTTCACAGATCGGTGAGACAGATCAGTTTCACAGATCGGTGAGACAGATCAGTTTCACAGATTGGTGAGACAGATCAGTTTCACAGATTGGTGAGACAGATCAGTTTCACAGATCGGTGAGACAGATCGGTTTCACAGATCGGTGAGACAGATCGGTTTCACAGATCAGTGTCACAGATCGGTGAGACAGATCAGTCTCACAGATCGGTGAGACAGATCAGTCTCACAGATCGGTGAGACAGATCAGTCTCACAGATCGGTGAGACAGATCAGTCTCACAGATCGGTGAGACAGATCAGTTTCACAGATCGGTAGGTTTACAGTAACGGTGGGTGAACAGTGTTTCCAGACTCCTACAGTTTTGCCCCTTTTGACGTTCCTTTGACGTAAAATACATTTAAAGCCTTATTTTAAGGGCTCTTAAGGCCGATTCAAATGCCATAAATCCTATATTAATTATTCCTAAGGCTTGGAATGTTTTACTTGGTCAAACCGCGTGGGTTAATGCGATCCGTTTTTAATGGATAATTAACCGGATCTTAAATCGTCACCTCGTTAAATCTTAAAAAGGTACGAGATATCATCCTCCCTTGTTCCTTCCCTTTGTTCTTAACTAAGAGGCGCTAGAACCTTTCAATCCTTTCCGTAGGAGTTGCACAAACAACCCTTACTCCTAGGATCAGTCCCGCTCTGTTGGATGCAACCAAGCTGTGTCGATCATTCTTCCACATAAGTTGTCGCGAGGGGAGGATCGTGACCTGCTGTGTGGATAAAGGACGTCAAGAAATCTTCGAGGTAGGGGATTCATGGCTTCTCTAATTATATATGTGCAATCATAGAATTAGCATGATTTATTCCTTTGGATCACAATGAAATTGACCTAATTAAATACTTGAACTGGATTAAAAGAATTGGTTGATCGCGTGTTGTTGCTTTATACCGTGATAACGGTTTGCCTCATGTTTTCCTAGATATAGTGATATCTATGTTTCTTTGATTTGTTGATCGTTCATGATAGAAATTGATAATGAACGTAAAGCTGGAATTAACTGTTGATTAATTGGAGAAGGATAAAGAGGAATATAAATTAATCTGGTTTTTTTTGTTGTTGTTGTAGTTGTTCTAATTTGAGGATAATCAAATTAGGGAAGTAAGTTTGGTTATTTAACTGTGATAGCTTACTGATTAGGTATCCATGATTGGAACCTACGAATAACAAATCTGTTAATTCAATATGGATTAGAGAACAGATTATGTGGGAATTTCAAAAAGGGTTCTGATTTACCCTCTTGTTTGTTAACGGGCCGAGAGCCCATTTTGTGATGTTTGTTTTCCTGCTGCTTGTGCTGTGATGTGAGCCTGGACGGTTGTTGTGATATGTAGAGGCATGGAGGCCTTATAGTTGTGGCAGCGGATGACGCCTAGTCTGGCGAGATGCATCGGTTTATGCATATGGGTGTCAGGGAGGGCACCAGGGGTGATGGAATGGGATGGATGTGGTTGCTGGTTGCTTGTGGTGTTCTTGAATGTTAATCTGCCTTGCTTTTCCCCACTGCTCAAGGCAGCTGGTCTTGCTACCATTCTTCCAAAGGAGGCGAAGATGCGCGGGGTATGCCATGTGCTTTCCGTGTTTAGCCTCTCGAGGGAGAATGGGTATATGCTCTTTCTATAGGCGGAAAAGACCCGACGGGTAGTATATCTACTCACCGTGTTGAGCCTCCTTTGTGTTTAGAAGCATAGGATGTTTTTCTAGAATGCCTAGGAATGTGGAAAAGTATTTCTGTAATGAATGTTTGATTAAATGGTGAAAATCCACGGGGATGGAGATGCTAGAATTTAAAGGTGATTTGAATCTTAAAAAGGAGCAGTTGTTTTGAAAGTGACGCCATTTCAGTTTAATGTGGAATTGTTCAATCTTAAATAATGTTTAAAGAATTAATTAATGTACAGTGGAACTGATAAATGAGAATGGATTAATCTAATAAAGCTCTTAAATTGGTTGTGTGCTTATAGGATACCTAGTCTTAGAAGTACCAGCCTGGAGTCTGAGAGACGTTAGCTGCAGTTGTATCTAAGACTAGGTAATGCCCATAGTGTGGATGTGAGTTACTTATATATTCTGTACTTTTTGTGTTTCTATACGCTACTCCACCCTGTCGGTAAGGGCAACTGACACCCCGGGGATTCTGAGCCCTGGGGGGTGTTTTCCCCAACATTCTGATTGGAGGTTGAATGGATGACTACCCCCTTTGGCCCCGCTCTCTTATCTTGGTAGATCTTAGTGCTGGTAGGAACAGTGGTTAGTTTTACCCATATAAGTGTGTAGAGGGCTGTAATGGCTTGTGGTTATTTCACACACATATATTCTGGATATAGTATCCTATGGACTACTATAGGTGTAACGTGTATAGGCTGTGATGGCTTGAGGATCCTTACTCGGTGTATGGGCTGTAATGGCTTGAGGTATAATACCCGACGTATGATACACGTTATGCGAGCTGTGGTGGCTCCCGGAAACTACCTGGTTACTTTTGGTTGTGAGGATTGTGTGGAGCTTAGCCTAGGTGTCTGCGGGCAAGCCTATGTGGTGCACGTGGTGCAGATTGTGGAGCTTGACCCATGTTGATACGGGCAAGCCTTTGGAGAGAGATGCACAGGACGTATGTCGTTGGTGCAAAGCGGCAAACCAGTGGGGAAGTAGTAGCGGGGTACCCTTGATATTCTTTACTACATGCTATATTCTTGTATGCGTTACTTGGTGATAGTAGCCTTGGTGAGGTTGGGAACATAGTATACCTGTTTAGGTGACGAGTTAGTTTCACTTGTTTTTCACTGGGCTTTAGCATGCTTTCTTTACTTTTGCACGAGAGTCTTGGGGAGGATCCTACTGAGTATACTGTTATACTCACCCTATGTACATATAAACTGTTTTTCAGGCGACTTGGAGCAGGTTGGAGATCAAGTTGGTTACTACTAGCTTGCGGTTGGAGGAGGAGCTGTTCGGGGTTGTGGTCGCTGCCGTTTTACTTTCTTTTGGGTACTTTTAGTTTTCCCTTTTAGTTGTAGTACTTTTGCATGACATTTCATATATGTACATGGGTTTCTTTTACATTTCAGTTATGAGTTGGAGTTGGTTGGAGTCTATTCTATCTCTCTCTTCTGCATGTGTTCTCTTAGAGGGTAATGCCTCCCATTTGTGCGTGTATTATACCCTCGGTGCTAGTCGCCAACCCGGGGCCTACTGGAGGCGGGACTCGGGGGTCATTATCTCCCTTTTTACATTGTCGGCCCAGGAGGGGTACACTTTGTGGGGAGGGGGTCGTGACAGAGTGGTATCAGAGGGAGGTTTGGTCGAGGGATAGGATGGAGTTTGGAGTTAGGCACAGGTGAGGATGCATGGGATGGTAGGGCAATGGTGTCATTCATGTTTAGCAGGTGGGGTAAACACTGGAGACCGGCAGAGACATAGGCGTTCAGGGCCCCCTATGATCTGTTGCACGGACCTTTAAGTTTACGATGGATACTAAACAAAGTGATACTGGTTGCAGGGTAGAGACCTAGGAAAGGATCATGCATCATTATTCCTTGCGCCTGTGTTTGAATGGGTAGACCTTGGGATAGGTAACCTAAAATTAATAAAATAAAATAATTAATTAATTAATGTTTAGTCTTCCATATTCCAGGCTTAGGATCTCTAACGATTGTTATTTTACAGGTATGGCTCCAGGTCGGCGTCCCTGTCAGGTTTGCGCAGAAGGTGCCCAGCAGGCTGTTCCAGCAGATCGTCGCCGGGTAGAGGTTGACGACGATGACACTTGGAGGAAGACACTCCGAGAGTTTCAGCGCCAGAGTCTACAGAAGTATGAGGGCTCCGTTTCAGATGCAGTCACAGAAGACTGGTTGGAGGAGGTCGAGATAGGCTTCAGTTCGATTCGTGCTCGGAAGGAACACTGGGTGTCCTTGGTTGTGACGATGTTGCGTGGAGCAGCGAGACAGTGGTGGTTCTTGTTCTTCGGGGATCGTGAGGAGTCAGCGATCTCATGGGAGGAGTTTCGAGACAGGTTTAGAGTCGAGTTTCTTTCTTCGACTGCGAAGGCATCCAGTCTCCAGGAGCTTCTTACCCTTCGACAGGGGAGCTCCAGTGTTTGGGAGTTTGGAATCCGTTTCAGGAACCTTCTACGATATGCTTCAGACCTGTTACCAGATGATGAGGCCAGGGCGAGGCATTTCGAGGAGGCTTTGCGTCCAGAGATCCAGCGCCAGGTCACCCCATTTATGCTGAAGACATATCTTGAGGTTCTGGCGAGGGCAGAGGTTGTTGAGAGGACTTTGGCTAGGACCGGATCGTCACGAGAGGGGAATCGTCATGATTCCTCAAGAAGCAGAGCTGTGGTCCGGGGTTCCCGGTTTTCAGGACAGAAGAGTTTCCGTTCACCTGGGGGTAGGTCCCAGCCCTTCCCATCTCATTTCTCCGGAGGTAGCAACTCTCAGACCTATGCCAAGGGATCAGGCGCTTGTTTTTCTTGTGGTGGACGTGGTCATCAGCAGCGGGAGTGCCCAACTTTTCAGAGCAGTCATCGTGCACCAGGCGCTCCACTCCAGGTTCCTCCGTTGAGGCAATTCCAGCCGAGGCAGCAGCAGCAGGTTGCACCAGCTTTAGATCACCAGAGGGTAGATGGAGCAGGCAGAGGACAGCCCCATGACGCTCCCCGTCCTCAGAGAGCAGAGCGCGGCCGTGGTGGTGGTCGTCATCAGGGTCAGAGAGGCCGTGGAGGTGGTCGTGGTCAGCTTCATGCTCTAGCGTTGCCAGCTCCAGGCGAGCCAGACGTCGTCTGAGGTACCCTTTGCTTGTTTTCTACCTTGGTGTATGCCTTGTTTGATTCAGGAGCGACACACTCCTTTATATCCCCTACCCTTGTCCACGCTTTGGGACTTGAGGTAGAGAGGCTTCCAGTGCCCTTGGCGTTGACTACGCCAGTTGGAGGTCGAGCTAGCTTGTTTGAAGTATGTAGAGACTGTGAGCTAGTGTTGGGGCAGCACCGCTCTTGGGGAGATTTCCTATGTTTACGAATACAACCATATGATGTCATCCTCGGCATGGATTGGTTGTATTCGGTGCAGGCTATTGTGGATTGCTAGAGGAAGAAGGTCGTTTTCTTTGATGAAGATGGAGAGGAAGTAGTGTTTGTTGGTGAGAGAGATCCTCGGATGAGTCATAGACGAGTTTCATCCTTATCATCCATGATGGCTGGGATGATGCTGAGTTCTTCAGAGGTTCAACAGCTGGCGTTTCCTAGGGTCGTAGAAGAGTACCATGATGTCTTTCCAGAAGAGGTTGTATCCTTACCCCCTCGACGGAAGATCAAGTTTGGGATCGAGCTACAGCCAGGAGCGTCTCCCATCTCTTTGTCTCCATATAGGATGGCCCCTTCTGAGTTACGGGAGCTACGTATTCAGCTCGATGGTCTATTGCAGTGTGGTTTTGTTCGGCCAAGTGTGTCACCGTGGGGTGCACCAGTCTTGTTCGTGAAAAAGGCTGATGGCAGTTTGCGGTTGTGCGTCGATTATCGTCGCTTAAACAAAGTGACAATAAAGAACCGTTATCCTCTCCCGCAGATTGACGACCTATTCGATCAACTGAAGGGTGCAAGTTGGTTATCAAAGATCGACTTGCGGTCAGGATATCATCAGATGCGTGTAAAGGATGAGGATATCCCGAAGACTGCTTTCCGCTGTCGTCATGGGCATTATGAGTTTGTTGTAATGCCATTTGGCGTGAAAAATGCTCCAGCTGTTTTCATGGGGTTGATGAATGCTGTGTTCTTTGAATTCTTGGACATGTTTGTTGTGGTTTTCATTGACGACATCCTTGTGTACTCCACATCTGAAGAAGAGCAAGCAGAACATCTACGAGCTGTTTTGGGAGTTCTTCGCCAACATCGGTTGTTTGGGAAGTTGTCCAAGTGTGAGTTCTGGGCTCGAGAAGTTCGTTTCTTGGGACATGTTGTGTCCCAACAGGGAGTAGCTGTGGATCCTTCGAAGATAGAAGCAGTGGTGTCCTGGCCAGCCCCCAAGACCGTGTCAGAGGTGCGAAGTTTCCTTGGTCTCGCAGGCTATTATAGGAGGTTTGTGGCTAATTTCTTCCGAGTTGCGACTCCTCTGACAGCTTTGACCAGGAAGGATCAAGCGTTCATATGGACTGATCAGTGTCAGCCAGCTTTCGAGTATCTAAAGGAGAAGTTGGTAAGTGCTCCAGTCCTTTGTCTTCCAACGGAGGGAGTCCAGTTTGATGTTTTCTGTGATGCTTCACATCTGGGTCTAGGCTGTTTTCTCATGCAGCAGAGGTCAGTTGTTTCTTATGGGTCTCGGCAGTTGCGTCCCCATGAATGCAACTATGCCACCCATGATCTTGAGTTGGCAGCCGTGGTGTTTGCGCTGAAGTTGTGGAGACATTACCTCATTGTCGAGCGCTTTGTGGTTTTCACCGATCATAAGAGTTTGAGGTATGTTTTCTCTCAGCAGGATTTGAACTTGCGGCAGCGTCGGTGGATGGAGTTCTTGCAGGAATACGACTTCGAAATATCGTATACACCTGGGAAGGGAAATGTTGTTTCTGATGCACTGAGCCGAAATTCACGTAATGATGTTGTGCGTGAATCTGGTGATTCCTGGAGAGGGATGGAAGAGCTAGCAGCTTTGCATCTTGATATGGGAGAAGTTGGAGGAAGAGGTTGTCTTTTCCAGATGACGGTGCGGTCATCCCTGATGCAAAAGGTGGAAGAGTCTCAGTTGGGTGATCTAGAGGTGGATGTTTTGAGAGACAGAGTTGTTTGTGGGGAGGCCCCTGATGGTTGGTCGGAGGATGAACAACACCGAGTGTTGTATCATGACAGGCTTTTTGTTCCCTTGGCGATGCGCGAGACGGTTCTCCGAGAGTTCCATAGCTCGCCCTTAGCTGTACATCCTGGTGTGACGAAGATGTATCGATCCTTGAGGAGTCAGTTTTGGTGGCCTGGGCTGAAGCGTTCTGTTGCAGAATGTGTGTCTCGATGTTTAGTCTGCCAGAAGGTGAAGGCCGAACACCGTGTTCCTGGTGGTCTTCTCCAGCACTTAGAGATTCCTCAGTGGAAGTGGGAGGACATCTCAATGGACTTTGTTACAGGTTTACCTCGAGCTCCGGGAGGACATGATGCTATATGGGTGGTAGTGGATCGTTTAACTAAATCGGCCCACTTCATAGCAATCAAGGAGTCGAGCTCAGTGGAGGTTTTGTCGAGGCAGTATCTGGAGGAGGTGGTGAGGCTTCACGGAGTTCCTAAGACGATCATTTCTGATCGAGACCCTCGTTTTACCTCGAGGGTGTGGAGAGGTCTCCAGCATGCTTTTGGCTCTCAACTATGCCTTAGCACTGCTTTTCATCCTCAAACGGATGGTCAGACAGAGCGAACCATCCAAACTCTTGAAGACATGTTGCGCTCTTGTGTTCTTGATTTTGGAGGTTCATGGGTGAAGCACTTACCTTTGGTAGAGTTCGCTTACAATAATAGTTTTCACTCTACCATCGGCATGGCGCCGTTTGAAGCCTTGTATGGCCGGCCATGCCGTTCTCCATTGTGCTGGACTGGGGTCGGAGAGTCAGCAATTCTCGGACCAGAACTAGTGCAGAATACGACGGAGATAGTTCAAGTGATTCATGAGAGGATGAAGACAGCACAAGATCGTCAGAAATCTTATGTGGATCAAAGAAAGAGACCCTTAGAGTTTAATGTTGGGGATCATGTGTTTTTGAAGGTGACTCCCCGTCGTGGGCAGCGAAGGTTTGGTCGCGGAAGTAAGCTTTCTCCCCGTTTTGTTGGGCCTTTCGAGGTGTTAGCTCGTGTTGGAGCTGTGGCATATCGAGTAGAACTTCCCCCTCGGATGAGTCGGATACATGATGTTTTTCATGTATTGCAGCTCTGTCATTATCTTCATGATGAATCTCATGTTATCGATTGGGGAGAGATCGATATTGATGATGATGCAACCTTCGAGGAGCGACCTGTGGAGATCCAAGACCACAAGGAGAAGGTGTTGCGTGGGCGTTCTATTCCTTTAGTTCGTGTCTTGTGGCGACACGGTGGCATGGAGGAGAGTACCTGGGAGCATGAGTCACAGATACGTGCTCAGTACCCAGAGTTGTTTAATGTTTAACTCCTTTCATGTATTGATGTTTTCTCTGTGGTTGGACCTTTCATGTTTTGTTTATGTACCTTTGATGTGATGTTATGTTTGAATTGTTTTTATGGGTTGTTTGTTCTAGGATGTCATAGTTTTGTTCCAGTTTTTGAACAACTCATGTTGGTTTTCCCCTGAGAGGTATCTTATGGGGTGGTTGTTCGGACCCCTCTTTTCTTCTGGGTTGGTTTTTAATTCTCGAGGACGAGAATGTTTTGAGAGGTATCTAATGTAATGGCCCGGACCTCTCCGGTCCATTACTTTGTGAAATGTTGGTATTGGAGGTGTTCCGGGAGGTCAAGGGGACTTATCCCCAACACTTTGCCAATTTTCCGGTTCTGTGAACAGTGTTTCCAGTTTTATGAACAGTAACAGATCGGTGAGACAGATCAGTTTCACAGATCGGTGAGACAGATCGGTTTCACAGATCAGTTTCACAGATCGGTGAGATAGATCAGTCTCACAGATCGGTGAGACAGATCAGTCTCACAGTTCGGTGAGACAGATCAGTCTCACAGATCGGTGAGACAGATCAGTTTCACAGATCGGTAGCACGGATCGGTAGCACAGATCGGTGAGATAGATCAGTCTCACAGATCGGTGAGACAGATCAGTTTCACAGATCGGTGAGACAGATCAGTTTCACAGATCGGTGCGACAGATCAGTTTCACAGATTGGTGAGACAGATCAGTTTCACAGATCGGTGAGACAGATCAGTTTCACAGATCGGTGAGACAGATCGGTTTCACAGATCGGTGAGACAGATCGGTTTCACAGATCAGTTTCACAGATCGGTGAGACAGATCAGTGTCACAGATCGGTGAGACAGATTAGTTTCACAGATTGGTGAGACAGATCAGTTTCACAGATCGGTGAGACATATCAGTTTCATAGATCGGTGAGACAGATCGGTTTCACAGATCGGTGAGACAGATCGGTTTCACAGATCAGTTTCACAGATCGGTGAGACAGATCAGTCTCACAGATCGGTGAGACAAATCATTCTCACAGATTGGTGAGACAGATCAGTCTCACAGATCGGTGAGACAGATCAGTTTCACAGATCGGTAGGTGTACAGTAACGGTGGGTGAACAGTGTTTCCAGACTCCTACAGTTTTTCCCCTTTTGACATTCCTTTGACGTAAAATGCATTTAAAGCCTTATTTTAAGGGCTCTTAAGGCCCATTCAAATGCCATAAATCCTATATTAATTATTCCTAAGGCTTGGAATGTTTTACTTGGTCAAATCTTGTGGGTTAATGCGATCCGTTTTTAATGGAGAATTAACCGGATCTTAAATCGTCACCTCGTTAAATCTTAAAAAGGGACGAGATATCATCCCCCCTTGTTCCTTCCCTTTTTTCTTAACTAAGAGGCACTAGAACCTTTCAATCCTTTCCGTAGGTGTTGCACAAACAACCCTTACTCCTAGGATCAGTCCCGCTCTGTTGGATGCAACCAAGCTGTGTCGATCATTCTTCCACATAAGTTGTCGCGAGGGGAGGATCGTGACCTGCTGTGTGGATAAAGGACGTCAAGAAATCTTCGAGGTAGGGGATTCATGGCTTCTCTAATTATATATGTGCAATCGTAGAATTAGCATGATTTATTCCTTTGGATCACAATGAAATTGACCTAATTAAATACTTGAACTGGATTAAAAGAATTGGTTGATCGCGTGTTGTTGCTTTATACCGTGATAACGGTTTGCCTCATGTTTTCCTAGATATAGTGATATCTATGATTCTTTGATTTGTTGATCGTTCATGATAGAAATTGATAATGAACGTAAAGCTGGAATTAACTGTTGATTAATTGGCGAATGATAAAGAGGCATATAAATTAATCTGGTTTTTTTTTGTCGTTGTTGTAGTTGTTCTAATTTGAGGATAATCAAATTAGGGAAGTAAGTTTGGTTATTTAATTGTGATAGCTTACTGATTAGGTATCCATGATTGGAACCTACGAATAACAAATCTGTTAATTCAATATGGATTAGAGAACAGATTGTGTGGGAATTTCAAAAAGGGTTCTGAGTTACCCTCTTGTTTGTTAACGGGCCGAGAGCCCATTTTGTGATGTTTGTTTTCCTGCTGCTTGTGCTGTGATGTGAGCCTGGACGGTTGTTGTGATATGTAGAGGCATGGATGCCTTATAGTTGTGGCAGCGGATGACGCCTAGTCTGGCGAGATGCATCGGTTTATGCATATGGGTGTCAGGGAGGGCACCAGGGGTGATGGAATGGGATGGATGTGGTTGCTGGTTGCTTGTGGTGTTCTTGAATGTTAATCTGCCTTGCTTTTTTCCACTACTCAAGGTAGCTGGTCTTGCTACCATTCTTCCAAAGGAGGCGAAGACACGCGGGGTATGCCACGTGCTTTCCGTGTTTAGCCTCTCGAGGTAGAATGGGTATATGCTCTTTCTATAGGCGGCAAAGACTCGACGGGTAGTATATCTACTCACCGTGTTGAGCCTCCTTTGTGTTGAGAAGCATAGGATGTTTTTCTAGAATGCCTGGGAATGTGGAAAAGTATTTCTGTAATGAAAGTTTGATTAAATGGTGAAAATCCACGGGGATGGAGATGCTAGAATTTAAAGGTGATGTGAATCTTAAAAAGGAGCATTTGTTTTGAAAGTGACGCCATTTCAGTTTAATGTGGAATTGTTCAATATTAATTAATGTTTAAAGAATTAATTAATGTACAGTGGAACTGATAAATGAGAATGGAGTAATCTAATAAAGCTCTTCAATTGGTTGTGTGCTTATAGGATACCTAGTCTTAGAAGTACCAGCCTGGAGTCTGAGAGACGTTAGCTGCAGTTGTATTTAAGACTAGGTAATGCCCATAGTGTGGATGTGAGTTACTTATATATTCTGTACTTTTTGTGTTTCTATACGCTACTCCACCCTGTCGGTAAGGGCAACTGACACCCCGGGGATTCTGAGCCCTGGGGGGGTGTTTTCCCCAACATTCTGATTGGAGGATGAATGGATGACTACCCCCTTTTGCCCCGCTCTCTTATCTTGGTAGATCTTAGTGCTGGTAGGAACAGTGGTTAGTTTTACCCATATAAGTGTGTAGAGGGCTGTAATGGCTTGTGGTTATTTCACACACATATATTCTGGATATAGTATCCTATGGACTACTATAGGTGTAACGTGTATAGGCTGTGATGGCTTGAGGATCCTTACTCGGTGTATGGGCTGTAATGGCTTGAGGTATAATACCCGACGTATGATACACGTTATGCGAGCTGTGGTGGCTCCCGGAAACTACCTGGTTACTTTTGGTTGTGAGGATTGTGTGGAGCTTAGCCCAGGTGTCTGTGGGCAAGCCGATGTGGTGCACATGGTGCAGATTGTGGAGCTTGACCAATGTTGATACGGGCAAGCCTTTGGAGAGAGATGCACAGGATGTATGTCGTTGGGGCAAAGCGGCAAACCAGTGGGGAAGTAGTAGCGGGGTACCCTTGATATTCATTACTACATGCTATATTCTTGTATGCGTTACTTGGTGAGAGTAGCCTTGGTGAGGTTGGGAACATAGTATACCTATTTTGGTGACGAGTTAGTTTCACTTGTTTTTCACTGGGCTTTAGCATGCTTTCTTTACTTTTGCACGAGAGTCTTGGGGAGGATCCTACTGAGTATACTGTTATACTCACCCTATGTACATATAAACTGTT
This sequence comes from Viscum album, assembly GCA_963277665.1. Lineage (NCBI taxonomy): Eukaryota > Viridiplantae > Streptophyta > Magnoliopsida > Santalales > Viscaceae > Viscum > Viscum album. Next base: position 146,352,644 of record OY728141.1, read on the forward strand.
TTTCAGGCGACTTGGAGCAGGTTGGAGATCAAGTTGGTTACTACTAGCTTGCGGTTGGAGGAGGAGCTGTTCGGGGTTGTGGTCGCTGTCGTTTTACTTTCTTTTGGGTACTTTTAGTTTTCCCTTTCAGTTGTAGTACTTTTGCATGACATTTCATATATGTACTTGGGTTTCTTTTACATTTCAGTTATGAGTTGGAGTTGGTTGGAGTCTATTCTATCTCTCTCTTCTGCATGTGTTCTCTTAGAGGGTAATGCCTCCCATTTGTGCGTGTATTATACCCTCGGTGCTAGTCGCCAACCCGGGGCCTACTGGAGGCGGGACTCGGGGGTCATTATCTCCGTTTTCACATTGCCGGCCCAGGAGGGGTACACTTTGTGGGGATGGGGTCGTGACAAAGCATCATTTTCAGTACATTTTGATTGGTAATAATATACATTAGAATACATGTATTAATCACATTGATTAAGATTTTCTAATTTATGAAATTATAACTGAGTAATGAAAATAAAAAACACATATCTAATCCAATATACAACTAAAATAAAGAAATGATTGGGGTACGCTTTACTTGAAAAGATGGTATGTATTTTGAATCTATCTGAATTATTTTATGTCAGATGAAAAAATACATAAATGTATTCTATTTAGCATATATATTGATGAATAAAAATAAAAAACATCTTCCACCACATTTCACGTGCTATGGAAGGAAGATCATATAAATAATGATAGAATATTGGTAGATTCCAACATGAAAAGTGTATTATAATCAAGTGTATGTATGACGATAAAAAATCATTAAATCATTATTATATAATAATGGATACTTTTCCTAATAGTTTTTATTTGATTTATACACAATAGTCATCATTAATTATTCTTGATAATGGAGTTAATTCAGTGTCCTTGAAGAATCCAAAACAATATGGTAGTATCATAGTGGTGGATTTTGGAGATTAATCGAAAATATATTTTGGTAAAAGAAATGAACAGATAGATAAAGATAGTTAAATTGATGAGATTTAAGAAAAAAAATGTTTTGAAGGAAAAAATAATAAAATGTATGATTTTATAGTGAATTTTATTAGAATGAATCAGTGCGAATAAAAAATATGATAACAAGAAATACCTACAGATCTATTCCCAAACTCTACAGAAGGTTGATCCCCTCAAAGGGCTATATTACTAGAGTTAATATATTTTTCCATAACTGTTTCAACAAAATGTGAATTTGTATGTTTATAATACCATTCCTCTACTAATATTCTATAGGTTGAAACTAATTGTGATATATATCTATTATCACCCACCATCACCTTTTTAGGGGTATAATTCACATTTTCTAGTGATATATTCTAAAAAATAATAAATTTATGAAAGATCATGTGTGAGTGGGAATTAATGAATCACATGAGTTGACAGCTAAGTTACTTGTTCGCCTTGATGATCTATGTTTTCACACTATAAAACATAATATTATAACTTTTAGATAATGGTCATTTGATTTGGTAAATATACATATCCACAATGATGTTTGTGCTTTCAAATTTATTTTTTATGAAAAAATATTATAAATTAATGAAAAATCCATGAACTGATGATGGTTATTACAATTGTATAAAAATAAATTGGAAATTTAATGTCTAATCAAAAAAATATAAAGGATCGACCAATAAATGATAATAGCCTTGAGAGGGTACCCTTTCCCTTCCATTTCTAATTCCACATTAAATAACATTACAATATCATACATATGCAAGGATTAAAGATGATAATATTTCCATCATTTATTTATGAAAATAAATGTATGGAGATTCTATTATAGAATATCATGGTATATGAAATGTAGATAAAATCCTAAATCATGGATGACATGGAGCCTTAATTATAAATTTATACGTATGATATGTTTTTATAATCATTTCTTTCCATAACTAATCATCCATATTAATTGTACTTAAATAGTATTCGTATTTTTTTTCTTTAAAATATAATATTATTATTCAACTAGTAAAGCATACAAAAAAATGGGACTCATTAGTTGGAAAATTACTTATCCACATAAATTTTTATTGGATGAAAATGATTATTTAAAAAATGTAGCACATATTACAATAATAAATAAAAACAACCATACAGATGAAAGGATCTTCTTGACATCCATGATACATTGTTAAAAAACTAAAATCTAATCATATCAAATATTTTTTTTATTTCTTTCATTTCATATTCTATTTATTTTTTTAGGGAGCATTGGATGAGCATTACAATCAACTTAGATACAATAATGATTTATATTTGAGATTCAATACATATATTTCGAAAATATTATATATGTGTAATGACATTTATATATTTTTGATACAATACATTCAAATTATTACAAATAAACATCATGTTCTGAATTTTATAAGATGTTTTAATGATAACATTATAATCATAGGGTTATTTTGGAATATCATCTAAATCATGGATTCAGTACAGTCCATGAGATCAAGAAACCTATTTATTTTTAAATCTACAAAATTATTAGTTTATATATAATAAAATTTCTATATCAAAGGATATATTATAACAAATCACTTATTTTTTCAATGTTTACCTACTGTCCACGATAAACTAATGACAATGATCGTTGTTATTATGTTTGTAAATTTATGAAAGGTACCACATTCCATCAAAGAATTAGTATCAACAATGTGTTATCACCAATGATAATTAAAATTTCATTTAAAATATTAATTAAAATTTTTTTATTATATTTTGTAGTACTAACCAGACTTTTTATGTTCCACATATTCAAAATAGGGAATTCATTTTTTAGAAAGGAGTAGTGATAATACATAGTGTTAGTATGTATAAATAAATCATTAAGAGGTGACACAATAATTATTATTTAGTAATGTCATGATGATTTTTTCTACATTATTTTTAGTAAATTTTTTCATGTTTTTGATATACTACTAATTTATTGAATATTTATAGAGATAATAAAGATTACAAATCACCAATAACTTTTTTTCACACCATTTTTTTCTATATAAAAAGAACATAATTCATGTATAAAAAGGCCATTATTGAACATAAAATCAAAAATTATAATTCACTATGGCTCTATTTATTCCATTTTGAGACCATCTTATTGTTTCATTAACCTATTTATGTTTATTTTTTTTCAGTTTATAAATTAATCAAAGTGTACATTTTTAATTATTAATGAAATTTTATTTAAAAACATGTGATGCTAACTAAAAAGAAATCAAGCACAATTAGATTATCTCGATACTTCATGAAAATGACCCATAAGTCGTTAGTAACACATATGAAACTACCATATATCAATCATTCACATGGGGAATTTGATATGACTCAAAGTCCATGTTTTCATTTTAATTGTAACATTTTAGTTCCAAACCCAGATAAAAATGATACTAATAAAACACAATCATATTATCTTAATAAATTAAAAAAAATATACATAAGTGATTTGTGAAATATAGGAATTGACTTCACATCAATCCAACACACGGTGTGGCTGATTATATTTAATGTGTGTGTTTTTATTTAGAAAGAAAAATTTACTTTAAAATAAGTTGAAATTATTAAAATCAAATAAAAACATTATTTTTGTATGATAATTTAATAAAATGATGCACATTTCATTTATGACACATCAGAATCAATTAAACATTATTCAGAATCCTTGAGTGGGAAGTATGATTAAAAGTTCATGTCTTAATTTAGAAGTATCATTCTACATCAAAACATATCTCAAACACTAAAAACTATGAAAATAAAAAAAATAATTTTATTTTTTATAGTAGAAAAAATGACATATAAATAGTGTATGCCCTGTAGGAATCAACCAAATATCAACTTGATTCATGATGTTCCTAGTATGACTCTAAGTGTGTGTTTTATGTTTACCAATGACATCATTGTTCAAAAAGGATCTCAATCACAAAAGAAATACCAACATAGTTTGTTTCGATATTTTAGTATAATGATCCATATATTCTTTTTTTCCAAAATAAATCAACCTCATCTAAATATGAAAGATATTGTGTTTGCTAAAACTCGAAGTGTTTTTTTTAATTTTTACAATTCATTTATTAAAAATCATATGTCACTATCTGAATGAAAAAAACATAAATTAATTGTCTTGATATTTGGGTAAAACAATCCATAATTAATTTTTATCATATTATAATTGACCACATGTTAATACAACACATGGAGTACTCATTATAAATGAAAGTTCATGTTTCAATTTTAAAATTAATAATTTAATTAAAAACATGTTTTATAGGCACAAATCGAAGAAAACATTATCATTTTTACATCATACATTGGAATAATTATCCGTATTTTCATTTGACATGTATGAAACAGAATTATATAAATGTGATATTGTTTTAGAAATGATTTAATGTTCCTGTTTTTTAGTTTAAAAAAAAATTGTTTATTAAAAACATGCCACAAAATCAAAATCAATTGGAAATGCTCATATTTTCTTCATACCTTAGGAAATTTTTCTGTGAATAATGTTCTCTTTTATGAATCAACCTAATATTAATTAGACACATAGTGTACTTGATATGACTCAAAATTCATTTTATTTTAAAAGTAATATTTTTGTTCCAAATATGTGTAAATTACTAAAAACTGAGAAAAAAACGTGTATTATATACATAATATTATAAAATTGGTATATAATCTACTTTTGATGTATAAATATTATTAATTCATCAATGATACACATGGTGTGTCTACTATGATTGAGAGGGCTTGTTTTTATTTAAAATGTAAATTTTATTTTAAAAGAAACTTTTCATACTCTAGACTAAGAGAAAAATGTCAAATAGTATTGATACTTTAGGATTGTGATTCATATGCCATTTATGATCTATATGACTCACATTTATTTCAATTTTATACATAGTGTGCATGATATAATTCAAAGTTCATGTTTTTTATTCAGAAATAATATTTTCATTCAAAACATTTGTCAATGACTGAAAATCATGAAAAAACATTCATTATTTATTCAAAATTTTGGAAAAATATATAAAAAGAGATTTTTGACAAATATTAATAATTTTCACATCAATATGATACATTATGTGGATGTTATAATTGAAAGGATATTTTTCATTTAATATTTAAATTTTATTACAAAACAATATTTATATACTTGAACATATAAAATGAACTATTATTTTATTGATAATTTTGATAAAAAATAATTTTTCAATATTTGATGTGTATGAATCATGTGAACATCAATCTGAAACATGGTGTGGCATATATGACTCGAAATGTGTGCTTTAACATTAAAATTTTCATTTCAGTCTAAAAATGATTGACATACTAAAAAATAAGCAAACACCATCATATTTTAATACTACTTTATAAAGGTGACCCATATGTAATTTATTAGGAGTATTAATTAGAAATATCTCAATCTGATCAGTGTGACCAATATAAAATGAAGTTCTTGTTTTTAGTTTAACAGTAACATTTTAGTTAAAGACAGCATCACTAACAATAAACCAGGAAAACACATTTATATTATTTCGATACATTTTGAAAGTCATCCATATGTCATTGTTTATTTTTATCAATTAGTGGAACATCAATCTGATACAAGGTGCGACTCATATTTCTTCAATTACCCATTTTCATTTTAAAATAAAATTATATATACAAACATGTTACTTGATAAAAAAAATAAGAAACAATCACATTGTATTCATGATATAAGTAAGGATCCATGATTTATTTTGTATGATTTGAAATATGTTACATATTAATCAGATAAACAGTCTTACATGTATGGCTCAAGTACGTGTTTTCAATTTAAAAATGGAACTATATTTAACACATGTGTTACTTACCAAAAATCAATAAATTTCACTAGTGTTATGATGAAATGTTATAAAAATGACCAATATGATATTTTTTACATGTACATATCATCCACACATTAATTAGATACAATATGTGGCTGGTATGACTCAAGTTGTGTGTTTTTATAAAAAATATACATTTTTTATCAAAATACATGTTATATACTCAAAACCAGCCATACACTTTCATAATTTTATTTACGTTATAAAAATGATCCATAAAGCATTTTTTGTGTAGGAAATAGTATCACTTAAATATGATGCATAGTGTGACTAGGATGACTTGATGTGCACGTTTTTAGTTTAAAAGTCACATTTTAGTGGAAACACATCACTCACTAAAAACATAAAACACATTCAAGTTATTTTGATACTATTCTAAAAAATATATACATAATTTTTTATTTTTATCAATCAATCATTCAACAATCTGATACATACGTTGAGTGATTGATATAGGTCAAAGTTCATGCTTCCAATTTATAATAATATTTTAGTTAAAAACTCATATCTTACTAAAAACCAACTAAAGACATTCATATTTTATTTTTATTTTAATAAAAAAAATCCATAAATCATTTTCTATAGGTAGGAATCAATGATAAGTAAATCTAATACATGATGTGACTACTATGACTCAATGTGTTTGTTTTTGTGTTTAAAAATGAAATTTTAATTAAAAACACATGTATTTCAATTAAAACTAATAAATATTACATATATTGTCTTTATACTATACTAAAATGATCCATAAGTCCTTATTGATGTCTATGAATCAAGCACATATCAATTAGAAACATGGTGTGCCCAGTAAGACTCAAAGTTTATGTTTTTATTTAAAATTGACAATTTATTTCAAAAGAAGGGTGACATAATCTAAACTAAGAAAAAATATTTATATCTTTTTCATTATTTATGAAAATGATCCCTAATTCATTTGTGTTGTATAGGAATCATCCTCGCCTTAATTTGATACATGATGTGATTGGTAAGACTGAAAATTCATTTTTAATGTTTAAAGGGTAATCTTAGTTTAAAACAAGTATCACTCACTAGAAACTAAGAAAACACCTTATTATTATCTTGATACTTTATGAAAATTTTCCATAAATAATTTTTTATTGATTGGAATCGAACAAACATCAATCTAATAAATGATATGATTAGTCTAACTTAATGTGTCTGTTTTTATTTTTAAAAAAGAATTTTAGTTAAAAACATTCCACAAACTGAACACTAACCAAATAATTTTATTTTCATTATATTTTAGTAATATAATCCAAAGATAATTTCTTATTAGTAGGGATGAATCACATTTTAATCTGATATACTATTTTACCAGTATGAGTCAAAGTACTTTTTTTTTAATTTAAAAATGAAAATTTACATTAAATCTTATGTCACTCACTAGAAAAAAATAAAAAACACTCCTATTGTCTTTACACATTATAAAAATAATCCATAATTAATTATTAAATATTTTAATCAAACAAACATTAATCGGATACCTGGTGTGTCCGGTATTATACAAATTACATGATTTAACTTTAAAGTGTAATTTTTGTTGAAATGAAACTGCACATAATCAAAAATAATTAAAAAAACATTCATATTATTTTTATAATTTGTGAAAATAATACAAATTCATTTGTGACATTATAGAATCTAATTCACCTCAATTCTACATATAGTGTGACCAATTTTACTCTAAAAGTATGTTTTCATTTTAAATGTGTCATTTTAGTTAATAACATATCTCAATCACTAAAAACTGATAAAACTCACTCATATTGTCTTGATACTATATGAATACTATCTAGAATTAATTTTTTACAAGTAACAATAACTCACATATCAATATGATTCATGTTATAGCAGATATGAATACAAGTGTGTGATTTTACTTAAAAATTCCATTTTAATTAAATGTCTGTGTCACTCAAAGAAAACCATGATGTAACACTCATATTTCGTGATATTTTATCAAAACAATTAATAACTAATTTTTAAGTGAAGGAATCAGCTCCACATTAATTTGACTCACAATGTGGATAGTGTGCCTCATAGTTTTTGTCTCCATATAAAATAGTCACTTTACTTCAAAACACATCTAACTTACTCAACATAGAAAAAATTGCATCATCTTTTATTGATTTTATAGTAAAATCACCCATACATAATTAATGATATACGGGGATAGACAGTACATTAGTCAAATACATGGTGTTCCTAGAATGACTCAATGTTTATGTTTTCAGTTGCAAAGGGGAATTTTAATTAATGTAACGTTTTATATTAATTATTCATTTATTTCCAAATAGTATTACACTAATAAGTATCTATTTATATATTTAAACTCTTTTGATTGAGTTGGGTATGATTTTTCAGAAATTGATATCATGGTTAGGCTCTTTTGACAGAGGGTCCAAAGACAACATAACATTTCTGTATTTGATTTTTTTACTTTTGTGCTTAATTTTAGGTACCGATATAAATGTATATAAAAATATTTGAATTGTATGCATGAATATTATAGTGTTTATTATATTATTTTGGTATAAATTTAATTTAAATGAAATTCTCTATTTTTTAAAGTGTGCTATATTTTCAGTATCACATTGTCACGACATGGATTTTATCAGTGCCATTTATAGAACTAATAAATGTTGCCTTAATTTTTGTTAAAAAATAATTGATAAAGGGTCCCCATTTTGAGTGATAAAAAATATTTCACACTTCATTAGTGCTAAAATAGTACTGGTAAAGGGTCCACTTTATAGAATCCCGCCTTTTTATAACATAAACATTCATTACATTACACAAAACTGAGGATCTTTAAGGATTAGTGTCTTGGAAACCAGGAACATAATACATGAAAACAACATAAAACATTCTTCTTAAACACTTTAAAGTCTTATTTTTAAGTTCCTCCTAGGTTCATTAAGGCATCTCATAACCTGGGGACATACATCACAAGAAAGGGTGAGCATAAGGCCCAGTAAAGAAACAAGAGAAACATTTAACATGTGAACTTGAGATACATCAACTATGTCATGAAAAAGAACTTTAAGGCATGAGAAAGAAATCATGTGGCATATCTTAATAAAAATAAAATTTTTCATAACTTTAAGATGTGGCTACATCATTTCACATAGACAATCATGAACATATCACCAAGGTCCATCCCCAAGGTGTCCTTTTAATATTTCCAAGGTTATTCACCAAGATAACGTGAAAATTGTAATCTCTAGTGGTTACATCATTACCCAATGCATTGGAGAGCTATCAGGGCACACCCTTAAATTTTTCTTTATCATCATGTCATCAACATATATCATGATCAATCATTACATAATAAACCCATATAGCATAAAAGAAATGGATTTCATTTCATAATCATAACGTTTTAAAAACGTTTTTTAAAAAACATGATCTTTATGTCATGTTAAACCTACGGAAAGGTAGAGCGGGTATCATGTATGTAAATCCCAGAATTTAAAATAGAACAACTTGGTATATGTGTGAATACCCCTATAGAATATAGATCATTGATTATTCACTTAATAGAATAAAAGAACTTTAGAACAAGAGAGAGACATTTTGAGATGGAAATTCTGCAGCATAACGACTATGTTTCAGGGTTTTAGAAAACCATGAAAAGAGAGGGTACATGGGTCAAACATTCATAAATGACCCATAAAACAGTAGGGGACATAATATAAGGGATTTAAGAACATGTTAATGAAATTTAAAAATATACCATATGAAATGAAGAACATGAAAGGAAGACAAAAATAAGATTTCTCTTATGAAAATTCGGCAACCTAACGGCGTCCCATAAACTTCAACCAATAATGAATTGATGAGATCAAATAGACTCTCTCATCATATGAACATAAAAGATCAGTATGATAGTTATAGATATCATTCCCCAACATAATAAAAAGGAACTTGCAAGACTTGATATGGAATTAGAACTTTGAAAAAGAAAAAAGGTGAAAGAACCACCTAAAAATTCGGCAGCCTAACGGCGCCACTTAAAACATCAAAATACTGAATTGAAGAGATCAAATGGGGTCTCCCATAATATGATCATAAAATATCAGTATTATAGATGTAGATATCATACCCCAATAATAATAAAAGGAAACTTGAAATACTTGACATGAAAGTAGAACTTGAAAACGAGAATGCTGAAAGAACCACCTAAAAATTCGGCAGCCTAACGGCGCCACTTAAAACTTCAAAATACTAAATTGAAGAGATAAAATGCGGTATCTCATCATATGATCATAAAAGATCAGTATGATAGATATAGAGATAGTACCCCAATATAATTAAAAGTAACTTGAAAGACTTTTCATGAAAATAGATCTTGAAAAATGAGAAGGGAGAAAAAATCCGTTATAAACATTTCGGCAGCCTAACGACTCCACTTAAAACATCATAAAACGAAATAATGAGAGTAAGAGGGGATATCTCCTTATATGAACAAGAAAGGGAAGTAAGAGAAATATAAGAGAACATCCTCTAACATAAGAACATGGAGCATAAAATAAATGACATAAAAGAGATTACTTGAAAAGAATGAGAGAGGTCGGATCCCAACGTAACTCTTAAAACTCAAAGGTTTGGACCTTGAGGGTTTGGGGGAACCTTGGGAGGACTTTTTGGGAGGAAAGGAGACCAGAACTCCATTGAGAATGATTTTGGAGTCAAAA
>OY728141.1:146363476-146393281 GCA_963277665.1 Viscum album
GGTACTCAGGCCGAAGACTAGGGTAAAGGGGCTGGTCATCTTCATGTAGTTAAAACTACATAAAAATCCTTAAATCCTTACAAATTGAAAAATTAAAACCATAAACATCATAAAAATCCTTAAATCCTTACAAATAGAAAAAACTAAAAACCTAGAAAACCTCTAAGAAAACTATAAAAACCTAAAAACTCATAAAGCCTTAAAAATATAGAAATAACTAAACACATTTAAAACACTAAAAACCCTCAAAATCCATAAAACCCTAAAACCCCATAAAAATCCTAAAAACCCATAAAAACCACAAAATGGTAAAAAAACCACAAAAACATTTAATCCCTAATGAAAACCTTAAAAAACTAAAAACACTAAAAACACCTAAAAATATAAACTAATAAAAACATTAAAATACTATAAAAAAGACACTAAAAACCCTTAACACCCTCAAAATCCATAAACCCCTAAAACATCCCTCAAAATCCCTTAAACTTTTAAAATCATAAGAACCCTAAATAACCATTAGAAAACCCTAAAACCCTAAAAACACTTAAAACCCCTAAAAACGAAAAAAAACATAAAAACAATTAATGTCCCTAAAAACCCTAATGACCCCTAAAACCATAAGACTCTAAACCCCATCCTAAATCCTACAAACCCATAGAAATAGTAAAAACCAATTAAAACTCAACATACCCTATAAACCCCTAAAAATGTTAAAAACTCTAAAAATCATTAAAATCCCTAAAGAACTAAAAGGAAACTCAAAAAACCCCTTAAAACCTAAAAACATCTGAAATCCCTAAAACCCCTAAAAACCATAAAAAAACTTTATAAAGCCCTAAAAATTCTTAAAAACATTAAAACCATAAAAACACAAAAAAACCCTAAAAACATTAAAAACCAAAAAATTAATTAAAACCCAAAAAAACTAAATAAACATTAAAACCCTAAAAACTGTAAAACATCCCAAACCCCTCAAAATCCCTAAACATTTAACTAACTATAAAAAATATTAAAAAATACCAAAAAACATAAAAAACCTAAAAAAACATAAAAATCTATTTTAAACCATAAAAAAATAAAAAAACATAAATCCTTAAAGATGCTGAAAACCCAAAAAACCTAATAAAACCTAAACATCTAAAACATCTAAAAATCATAAAAAGCCCTAAAAACCATAAAAAATAATAAAACCCCTAAAAAATCAAAAAACCACTAAAACTATAAAAATATGAAACCCCTTAAAACTTAAGAACTATTAAAACACTTTAAAACAAAAAAAAATTAAAAAACCACTAAAAACCATAAAACCCTTAACAAATACTAACAACCTTAAAAATCCATATAATTTTAAAAATTTCCATAAAATACCTAAAAATGTAAAAAAAATAAAAACCTTAATAAATACTATAAAATTTGTAGAAACCTAAAAATAATTTTAAACCCCTAAAAACCTGAAAATGATAAAAACCATAAATCCCTTAAATTCCTTAAAAACATAAAAACACACAAAATACCTAAAAACCCTAAAGAATGAAAATTCATCTAAAATGATTTAATAATGGACCGTGCGCCGAAGAACCCCTAGCTGGAAAACCCTAGCCCACAGCTGTGCTCGTTCACTGATGTTGTCACTGGAAGATCACCAGAGGTACCTATTGCCGACCTTAATGACAACGCGGTTCCAGATCTTGTAGTTAATCCAAAGTATTTTCGACACCACGGGCAGCCTACGATTTCCTCTTCAGATTTGGAGGTGATTTTTCTTGCCTCAGATTTAAAACTTGTTTTGGTTGGTAAATTTTATGTTCATATACCTTATTTGAGTTTCCTTATAAGTGAATTAGAAGGGATTGGGTTTTTAGATTTCAGCATCGGTTTGGTTAGCTCACACATAACTATCATCCGATTTGCTGCTAAGGATGACTACTATAGAATTTGGTCTAGAAAATATTGGTTTTTTTTGGATACCCCATGAATGTACAGAAGTGGACCCCAAATTTTGACCCATTCAAGGAATCCCCTATTATTCCACTTTGGGTTGGTCTCCCAGGACTACCCCTGCACTTGTTCAAACAACCTGCCCTCTTCCCAATTTTCAATCGCATTGGAACCCAATTAAAGATGGACTCGACCACTAGGAATATCTCAAGGCCTTCAGTTGCACGAATATGTATTGAGACTGATGTTTATAGGGAGTTTCCTTCTCAAATCTGGATACAGAATGGTGAAACCGGTTTTTTTCAGGATGTTTTTTATAAAAATTTACCTTTTACTGCCAATGTTGCCTTAGACTAGGACATGCCTCAATGGAATGTGGAATCAAAGACACTTATCATGAAACTAAAAAGAATATTTGGATTGAGAAAGGCAAGAAAAATCAACCACTTACTTCAATATCTACACCTAGAAGATTGTACGATGGGGCTCAGACCTCCCCCAAGGAGGTTCCACCTCCGGTTGGGAAATCAAATAACCATTATAGTTTACCCCCACCTCTTGAAGATGTGCCTGCAGTAAAAATACAAGATGATACTCAGGAGGATGAAAATAAAGGGTGTGAACCATTTGAAAATAGTGATTCACCTCATGAGGAAGATGATAAAACTACTCATATTGAGGAAAATTATTTGCAAGCAATGGCCAGGAAGGGGAATAACCATTAGTTGATGCTGATTGGTTCATCACCCCTAACCCTAGAAAAATGAGGAAATGAAAATACTACTCTCGGTATGAAATAACCGTAGTCACACGTTCATTGGACATCTCAAGACAGGAAGTCTATACCACTGACACAACTCAGCATGTAGATGCCCAAAAACATGCTAAAGGGGACAATTCACATAATGTGCCTTGTTGTGAAGATCCTAAATCTACGGAGAAGCTTCGAGATGAAATCCTATATCAATATTTTAGAAGAGGATAGATTTCAAAGGATACTTACTTATCCATCAAGTCGGACATATTCAATGAAAGAATGAAGAAGGAGTTTCAATAAACTCCATACCTCATCTTATTGTTCAGGTAGAAGCTAGAAGACCTTGATTATGGGAGTCAATTACTATCTTGCTCTGGTATGATATTTGGAATTTTTTTGAGATGATCAAGATATTTATTATCTAGAAACTATGAATTTTTGATTCTCTGTCTGGACTCTATCTGGATGGATCTTATTCATGAAATAACAACATAAGTTGTCCAGTTCCAACTCTGATTTTGTAGATCTGCATGATTCTGATACTTTGCTGCTTGATCATTGCACCGGTTCTTCGGTTGTGGCTCTGCTTTGCTGAGGTGCTTTCCTAGAAGCACATAAAGAATGGAATTTCTACTCTACCATCCTGATCTGAAATTTGAGTTGGCTGGACTTTTGAGTATCTGCTTACCATGAAATAATGAAGGTATTACTGCCTCTATTAAGAGTATTTGGGCTACATGACGTATCTCTCTGTATCCCCATCTTTTCCCTGCTGGTGTAAGCTCTTTACACCTAGTGATTGTAAGGTTTCATTCTTTTTTAATAAATTCATTTGGGGCATGAATTTGGAGACTAATTCATGATTCCACCTTTCAAAAAAAACCTAAAAACCATAAAAAATGTCCTTAAAACCCCTAAAAATACATAACAATGTAAAAAAACCTAAAAACCCGGAAAAACCCAAATAAAAAATAATAAAACAAAAAACACTTAAAACCCCTAAAAACCTAAAAAACACTAAAAACCCTATAAGTCCCTAATAACCATAAAACCACAACCAATCCATAAAACCCCTAAATTTTTTAGAAAACTTGAAAACCCCATAAAAACCCCAAAACCACTAAAAAATATAAAAATGGTTTAAACCCCTAGAAATGTTAAAAACTCTACAAACCATAAAAACACAAAAAACTCAAAAAAAAACCCTAAATTCCAAAAAAATACAAAAACAAAATCCAAAAAACCAATAAAACCCCCCAATATCCCTAAAAACTAAAAAAATCATATAAATCTTCAAAAACACTATATATCCCTAAAAATGTAAAAAAAGTCCAAAAAATTCCTAAAACCATTAAAAATATGAAGACGCTATAAACCCCAAAAACCTTAAAATGATAAAAACCCTAAAATAGATAAAAAACCACTAAAACTCCCGAAAATCATAAAAACTCCTAAAAACCTAAAAATCATACAGACCATGAAAAACCCTAAAAACCCATTAAAAACACTATAACCCTTTAAACCCCTAAAAAGTAATAAAAACAAAAAAAACATTAAAAAAACATTAAAACTCAAAAAACCCAAAAACCTAAAAAAACAGACAATCCCTAATAACCCTAAAAAACCAAAAACCTCTCAAAATACCTGAAAATTATTGAATCCCATAAAAATCCTAAAAATATCTAAAATATTTTAATTGTAAAAACCCATAAAAAACCTAAAAGACCCAACGAAAATATTAAAAACAAAAAAAAACACTTCAAACCCCTGAAATCCTAAAAAATTCTAAAAACCCAAAAAACGTATAAACCCCTAAAAATACTAATACCCATCAAAATCTAAAAATACCCTAAAAAATATAAAAAAATCCAAAAAAAAGTTGTAAAAACAATAAAAATATAGAGAACTCTAAAAACCCTGAAAACCTGTAAGAAAACCTTCAAAAAAATAACACTTAAAACCCCTAAAATCCCAAAAAATCAAAAACACATAAAAGATCATGAAAGACCATAAAACCCCTAAAATCCCATAAAACTATAAAAACCATAAAACTGTAAAAACCCCTAAAACACTAACAACCCACTAAAAAAATTTATAACTATTTAAACCCATAAAAACATAAAGACCCTAAAAAAATTAAAAAACCTAAAAAACTCCAAAAGAAACCATGAAACCCCAATAACGCGTAAAAACCCAAAACCCCATAAAAACCTTAAAAACCCTCAAAATCCCATAAGATGCTAAAAATAGAAAAAACCTAAAAATTCCCAAAACATCCCTAAAAGATAAATAACCCTAAAAATGATGAAAACCCTAAGAAAAACAGAAAAATTGAGAGACACTGAAAACTTCTAAAAACTCAAAAAACGGTAAAAACTCTAAAACCCTAAAAATATTAGGATCCCTCAAAATCACAAAAAAATATAAAAAAATACAATTCTAAATAAACCCTAAAAACCCATAAAAACCTAGAAAACACTAAAAACCATGAAAATCATTAGGAAAAACATAGAAACCTAAAAAAATTTAATACCCTTAAAAAACCTGAAGTACCCTAAAAACCATCAAAACACCCAAAAAAATTAAAAAACCTAAAAAACGCATAAAACCCAAAAAACACCAAAAACGTTAAAAGTCTCTAAAAATCATTAAAAACATAAAGAATATTAAGAAAACAAAATACCCAAAGAACCATAAATACAGTATAAACCCTAAAAGATATTAAAAACCCTCAAAACCCCAACAAACCTAAAACCATAATATTCTTAAAAAACCAAAAAAAAACACCAATAAATCGAATTGTTTTTACAAAACATTAAAAATATAAAAACACATAAAATCCATAAAAATTATAGAAAATGATAAAAACACTAAAAAGTCACTAGAACCCCCCAAACCCCTTAAAACCCTCAAAAACCTTAAAACCCCATAAAAATCAAAAAATCTTTAAAAATTACAAAAACAATTTAAAACATTTAAATATTTAAAAACACTAAACAACCATGAACCCCATAAAAAATCAAAAAACCCCCAAAAAAAGCAAAAAACCCTAAGAACCCTAAAAACCCTAAAATAATGAAAAATGCTAATAAAACACAAAAATTCAAAAACAAAATTAAAAATACCAACAAATGTAAAAAACACTAAAAGCCATGAAAACCCTAAAAAATCGTGAAAACCTAAAAACACTTTAAATCGCTAAAAAACATAAAAACAAAAAAAACACTAAAAACCCCTTAAACCATTAAAAAACCATAAAACCTAAAAAATCCCTAAAAACCCTAAAAACTCATAAAAAATTCCTAAAAAACACTTAAAAATTTAAAACCTTTAAAGAACCTTTAAACCCCTTTGAAAACCATAATAACCCAAAAAAGAAGAAAATGGTGGCACACTCCCCTGGTGCACTCTCCCTATCAACGCGATTTCTAGGTCTTCCTCCGACTTCTTATGGAGTTGGTGGTGGAAGATCTTTTCCCCTACCCTCTTGTGCTCTTGGGGTGCTCATGGAGGCGACAGGCTAGTGCGGAGTTCTTCAGTGTGGCAATGTTTCCTCACCAGCTTTGTTTTTTCTAAGCGGCTGCGTTGGTTGGGTTTTCAGCAACAAACTCTCTCATGGGACTGATCTCTCACTCTAGTGGTGGGAGATCTCGCTGATAATGGGCCTCAACAACATTATCCATACCACCGACGAGAGGTTTTCTTTAGTAGATTCCTCCTTTACAAGCGGTGGTGTTGCTCGAGATTTCGGCCTCCCTAGAAGCGCAGAAAGCTATACATTCAGTTTGGATTTGGTCATCAGTCAATGGTGCTGCTTCCTCTTTTCTGATTTTAGATTATCGATCTTATTATACATATGAAGGTTTGTATTGTGCTTTTTTTTGCTTTGTCTTCTTTTTTCAAAGCAGATGCAAGTGCATACTTGAACTGGTCCCTTGGATTCATTTTTCTTTATGTTGTGGATGCTAGATTTGGCTGGAGTTTTTGGTACTTCATTATCTTGGTTGTGGTTGTGATTATGAGTTACTATGAGTTCTGGTTATGGTATCTACTGAAAGGTGTTAGGCATGGTTTGGTGATGTTTTGTAATTTTTTTCTACCTGAGGGGTATATGGTGATGTGGTTTGGTACTGGCTATGGTTGCTGGTGGTACGTTGTTAGGTGTGTTGGGAGGTGTGGAACGTTGAAAGCTATTCAGTCCGAAGGTTTTGGTTGGTGGAGGTTGAACTGTGACCTATTAGAAGTTTATGGTTTAGGAGGTGCTGGAATATGGGACATGAGATGCAAAATGATATGAGATAGTTGGATTGGAGGCACTGATGTCATTGATATTGGTGATTCTGTGCTGTTGTGCGTCATAGGTTGCTGATGGTTTCTTGGGTAGATGAGATCGACATGGAATTGGTTTGTGTAGAAGATGCAGGTTTGTACTCTTTTGGATCTGTTTCATGTTTTTCGTGAACGAAATGTTAAATTGTGCTGAAAAATTGCATCTATGTTGGATTGTGATCATCCGTGTTGTGGATGGCTTGGTTGTGAATCGATGTGCGTGCTGTTTTTTGGTCGGCTGAGATGTGATGAAAGATTCTGGTTCTTGGTGATGGTTGTCGCTTTGCTGAGAGGTGGCAAAGGTGAGACTAATGACTTTGATGCTAATGGTTCAGTGATACTGGTGATTGATATGCTTGGAAAGGAGGTGCTAGAGGGTGAAAATGGTGTTGCGGGATACAGGTCAAGGTTTGGATGGGAGATGTTATTGGAGATGCTTCTGTTTTTCTGTTTTTTCTAGTTTTTTGTGTCTTTTGGGGTTTTTGGAACTTTTGGGTTTTGTGGGGGTGTCTAGGGTTTTTGGGTGTGGTTTGATTGACCTCGCCACTCCCTTGTCTATTGTTTATTTTTTCTAATATATTTTGAGGGGGGTTAGGAATAGCCTAGACCTATGTCTTCCTTGCCCTATTAAAACCATAATAAAAAACACATAAAACTGATAAAAACTTATAAAATGATAAAAACATACTAATTCCATTGAATGACCATAAAAATACTAAAACCCTATTAAATATAAAAACCCCTAAAAACCAAAAAAAACTTAAAGACACATAAAATCTTTAAAAACCACTTCAAATACTAAAACCCCTTTAATCACCTAAAACCATTAAAAACCATAAAAACAAAAAAAATTAAAAAAACCATAACAACCCAAAAAACCATAAAATATCCTAAAATACAAAAAAATTCCCCATAATCTCTAAAAACACTAAAAACCATAAAAATATTAACACAATATCTAAAAATCCCTAAATACATAAAATCCTCTAAAAACCTAGAAACCCCCTATGAAAACGATACAAACCCAAAAATAATTTAAGAACTTAAAATCCAAAAAATGGTAAAAAGATTAAAAAACATAAAAGACCCCAAAACCCAAAATCCACTAAAATCAATTAAGATGCCTAAAAAATATGAAGTTTTTTAAAAACACATAAAAATGACAAAAAAATATTAAAAACACATTAAACCCCTAAAAACATTAAAAAACTCTAAAAATTTAAAATTAATAAAAACACCACAAAACCCCCACAAAACCCCTGAAAATCAGGGAAAACCCCAAACTCCTAAAAACCCTATAGAACCCTCACAATCTGTAAAGACTCATAAGACCCATAAAAATATTAAAAATCAGTAAAAACCATAAAAATTTTAAAAACACTATAACCCCTAAAAACCCTTAAAAAACCTTAAAAGTCTAAAAAACATAAATCCTCGGAAAACCAAAAAAATGATAAAAACCCTAACCACCACCAAAATCTCTAAAACCCCTAAAAATCCATAAAAATTCCCAAAAACCCATTAAAACATAAAAAACATAGAAAATATAGAAAAAACCTAAGAAAACAATAAAAACATAAAACACATAAAACCACTAAAGACTTCAAAAACACTAAAACCACCAAAAGAACCTAAAATCCATAAAAACCCATAATACCACTTAAAAACTAAAATAAAATTCTAAAAACCATAAAAATAACTAAAACCCCCTAAAAACCTGAAAAACAATTATAAACACTAAAAACTCTTTAAACCCCTAAAATGATAAAAAACTATAAAATTCATTAAAACCCCCAAAACTCAAAAAATACCCTTAATACCAAAAAACCCTAAACCCTAACAAACCCCAAAACTAATAAAAACCCCCAATGTACCAAAAAACCCTAAAACCATAACAATACTAAAAATTCCATAAAAATCCCTAGAAGCATAAAAAACATAAAAAACCCTGAAAACCCCTAAGAAAACACTAAAACCTTAAACACATAAAACATCTAAAAAATTAAAGTAATCTAAAACCCCTAAAGGACCCTAAAACACTAAAATTCTCTTAAAACCATTAAAACCCATAAAAACATTCAAAAACTAAAAAACCATAAAAACCGAAAGAATAATTAAATAATATAAAACCTCGTAATGATTTAAAAATGTTAAAAAACTGAATATATTTACATCCTTAAAAACTCAACCCATCCCCCACTAAATCCCAAAAAAAACTATAAAACCCTACAAAACCCCCAAAATATCAAAAACCCAATAAAGACCATAAAATCCAAAAAACACCCTAATTTTTTTAAAATTTTAAAAAACATTAAAACCATAAAAAACCTAATAAAACATTAAGAATATAAAAACACTAAAATCCAATAAATAAAAATTTTAAAAACTCAAAAAACCCTAAAAGGACCCTAAATGCCCAAAATCCCCTAAAAACATTAAAACACCCTAAAAACAAATAAAAAAAATATAAAACCCACTAAAAATATACAAATCCTTTAAATCCATAAAAACAAAAAAAAACAGTAAAAACCATAAAAATATCAAAAAACCATTAAATACTCAAAAAACTATAAAACCCCTTAAAACCCTAAAAAACCTAAAAACCCTTAAAATAGCTAAAAAACCTAAAAACTAATAAAAATACTAAAAACCTAAAAATGTAAAACCCCCAAAAACATTGGAAACACCTAAGAAAACCTTATAAACCTAAAACACTTAAAACCCCTAAAAAAATGAAAAACAATAAAAATGAAAAAAACACGAAAACCCCTAAAATACCTCACAATAACTAAAAACTATAAAAACTACAAAAAATTTAAAACCCCCCAAAAATCCCTAAAAATATTGAAAACCACTGAAAAAACAAATAAAACCTTAAAAAATTAAAACACTCAAAACCCCTAATGGTAAAAACCATAAAAAAATAAAAATACTCTAAAAACGGCTAAAACCCCTTAAAAACATTCAAGAACCCAGAAAACCTAAAGATACAACTAACAACTCTAAGAACTTATTAAACACATAAAAATGTTAAAAAACTCTAAAAAACTTTAAAAACTAAAAAATTTAAAATAAATACACAAAAATACCAAAAAAACATAAAACCCTAAAAAACATAAAACCCTCATAATCACCAAAAAACCCTAAAAACACATAAAAATACTAAAAATAGAAAAAATTCCTATTTATTCAAAAAAAAAACATAAAAATAACAAAAATAACCTAACAAAACCAAAAAAACCTAAAACACTTAAACCTCAAAAAACAAAAAAATGATTAAAACCCTAAAACCTCCAAAAGTCCCTAAAAACCCTAAAACCCTCTGAAAACCATAAAACCCCTAAAAACATTTAAAATCCCTAAAAATACTAAAAACCAATAAAAACTGTAAAACCCTTTTAAACACCTAAAAATTTTAAAAATCCCGTCAAAACCCAAATAACCCATAAACCCAGAAAAAACCCTAAAAACCCAAAGAATCCTTAAGAATTAGAAAAACAGATAAAATCCAAAAAAATCTCTAATAATCCTTAAAAAGTAAAAAACTCTAAAACACCTGAAAATTCTAAAGAAAACCATAAGAACCTAAAATTTTTAAAAGAACCTAAAAACCATGAAAACACTGAAAACCCTAAAACCCTAAAAAACCATAAAAACAATCAAAATCCAGAAAACCAAAAAAAACCAGAAAAACCATAATAAGACATTAAAAACTAATATTACATTAATCAACTAAAAACCTAAAAATTTTAATAACTATAAAAGACACTAAAATCCTAAAAACTGAAAAAACCATAAAAAATCTTAAAAACCATAAACCCCCTAAAACTTTTATAAATCCAAAGCACAAATAAAAACCATAAAAACCCACTAAAAACACTTTTAATACCTATAAAAGTTAAAAAAATATAAAACCCCTTAAACACCCTAAATACTCAGAAAACCAAAATAACTAAAAACCCATGAAAACCCAAAAAAACTCCAAAACCAAAATAATCCTCAAAATCCCTAAAAAACATAACAACCACAAAAATCCTAAAAAATCATAAAAAATCCCTAAAAACAAAAAAACTCCTAAATTTTTTGAAAAACCATCCAACATTATTGAATACCTAAAAACACTTTGAACCCCTGGAAAACATAAAAATGCTAAAAACCATAAAAGACCCTAAAACCCTTAAAAAACAGAAACAAATAAAAATATTAAAACCCATAAAAACACATAAAAACCCAAAATACAACTACAAAACTATTTAAACCGTTTAAACTCTGAAAATGTTAAAAAACACTGAAAAATATTAAAAATTCTAAAAAAATGAAAAAAAAACACTAAAACCCCAAAAAACGTAAAAACCCTAAAAACCACAAAACAGTCAAAATCCCTAAAACCCTAAAAAAATACCTAAAAATTCGTAAAAATACCTAAAAATTAAAACCCTAAAAACCATAAGAAATCCTAAAAAACCAAAAAACACCTAAAACCCCTAAAAATATAAAAATTTAGAATACCCGAAAAAACCATAAAAAGTCCCCAAAACCCATCAAAATCCCTAAAAAACAAAAAACATTAAAAACTTTAAAAACACAATAAAAATCACTATAAATTATAAAAAACAATAAACCTTAAAATACCGTAAGAAATTAAAAAAAATAAAATAACAATTTAAACCCCTAAGAAACCTAAGAAACAATAGATCCCTAAAAACACTTAAATGTCCATAAAAATCCTAAAACCCCCTAATAAAAACAATACCCCAAAAAACCAAAAAACCCCTAAAACCCATAGAAACCCTAAAAACCAGTAAAAACCCTCAAAATCCCAAAAAACCTAACAAACATAAAAATACTAAAAACGTTCTTAAAATATATTAAAATGAAAATTAACTAAAGAACATAAAAACCCAAGGGAAAAATTAAAAATCAATAACACATAATCCCCCTAAAAACCTAAAAATGCTAAAAACCCTAAAACCCATTAAGTGTCCCGAAAACCCCAAAAATGACATAAGAACTATAAAATCCCCTAAAACCTTAAAAAACTAAAAAAACATAAACCCCTAAAACCACTAAATACTATTAAAACCCTAGAAACCCAAAAAAATACTAAAAACCCTAAAAAACTACAAAGACGCCCAAAATCCATAAAAACCGTAAAACCCATAAAATTCATTAAAAGCCTTAAAAATATCTAAAAACATAAAAAGCCGTTAAAACCTAGAAAACCTCTAATAAAACATAAAAACCTTTAAAACCCCTATGAAAACATTAAAAACAAAATAACACATAAAACCCCTAAAAACATAAAAACACGAAAACCCATAACCGAACATAAAAACACCTAAAAACCTAAAAACCCTATAAAACATTAACCAATCAAAAGAAACTCTAAAACTATTTAAATCCATAAAAAATGTTAAAATCTATAAAAACCCCTAAAAAATAAAAAACATAAAAAAAATAAAACCCTAAATACCATAAATCCCAAAAAAATGCAAAAAAACCACTCAAAATCCCAAAAAACAAAAAAACCCATAAAACCTAAACAATTCATACAAATGTAAAAGACACTAAACCCCTAAAAAACATTAAAAAACATAAAAACCAAAAATATATATTTAAAACCACTAAAGAACTAAAGAACATTAAAAACAATAAAATCAATAAAACCATAAAAAACCCTAAAACCCCTCAAAATTCAAAAAAACCCTAAAACCCATAAAAATTATATGGAATCCTTATAAACCCTAAAAACATAAAAAAATCTATACCTTGAAAACCCAAAAGAAAACCCTAGAAACATAAAATCACTTGAAACCCCTAAAACATAAAAAACACTACAAATCCTCAAAAACTCAAAAACCCTAAAACCCCTAAAAATAACTAGAAACCCTCGATGTCCTAAAAAATCCCTAACATTTATAAAATCATAAAAACACTAAAAACCCTAAATAACCCTAATAAAACCTTAAAAAAAGAAAAAAACATTAAACCCTGTAAAACATAAAAATATAAAAAACGAAAAAAGACACTAAAAACCCTAAAAACACCTTAAAATCCCCAAAATCCATAAGAAACCCTAAAAACCGATGAAATTTGTAAAAAAACTATAGAAAATAAAATAGACATTTAAACCGCTAAAAATGGTATAAAACTATAAAAAAACATAAAAACCCTTAGAACTCAGAAAAAACCCTAAAACCCAAAAAATCCAAAAAAACAATAAAGACCGTAAAACCCCTCAAAATAACTATATACCCTATAGACCATAAAAATCCAAAAAATCCCAAAAAATCCACCAAAACATAAAAGACACTAAAAACCCCGACAACCCACTAAGAAAACATTATAAACCTAAAACATATTAATGCCTTTAAAAATATAAAAATCCCTAAAACCCCCTAAAACCCCTCAAAATCCTTAGTACCATACAAACCATAAAAATCCCAAAAATCCAAAAAATTTCTAATACATAAAACAAATTAAAACCATTAAAATCCATAAAAACTTAAAAACACTAAAATCCTCTAAAACCCTAAAAAACAAAATATACCCATAAATAACCAAAAACCTGTAAAAACCAAAAAACCCCCAAAACCTTAAAAACCTATAAAAACCCTAAATCCATTAAAAACTCTAAAACTATTCATACCATTAACAATGTAAGAAAACTCTAAAAACCTTAAAATCACTAAAAACATAAAAAAAACTCTTAAAACCCAAAACCCCCTAAAAACCCACCCAATCCCTAAAACCCTAAAATGCATAAAAATCCTAATAAATTCCCTAAATATCCATAAAATCTTAAAAAATGAAAATTTCTAAGTAAAACATAAAACCATAAAAATCTTAGAAACCCCAAAACATAAAAATTATAAAAACCCTAACAAACCCTTAGACACCTAAAACAACAAAATGTACCTAAAACAACAAAAAACATTAAAAATCCTAAAAAACTGTAAAAATATTTCAAAACATAAAAAACCAAAAAAACCTGAAATTTCCTACAAAAACCATAAAAACATAGAAACATTTAAAACCCCTAAAAACCTAAAAAATGATAAAAACTCTAAATAAATCCTAAATATATTAAAAAACCTAACGTCCCAAAAAATTTCAAAAAACCATATAAATTATAAAAAAATATCTAAAACCCTACAAACATAAAAAAAATAAAAAACCTAAAAACCCCTATGAAAACCATAAAAATTTAAAACCGCATAAAATTAATAAAAAATAAAAAAAGAACATAAAAACCATGAATACCCGAAAAATTCCTAAAAACCATAAAAACCCATAAAACCTTAAAAACCCTAAACCCATAAAAACACAAAAACTACTAAATAGTCGAAAAACCCTTTAAACCACTAAAAATGTTTAAAAACTATAAATAAAACACAACCCCTAAATAACTCAAAGAAAAAACACTGGAAACCCTAAAAACCTTAAAAACATAAAACACTTAAAAATCCTTATTTAAAATCCCCAAAACAATAAAAATCCAAAAAAATCCCCCCCATTCCCTAAAAAAGAAAAAACCTTAAAAACATGGAAAAAACAATGAAAACCATAAAACCAGAAATCACTAAAAACAACTAAAAACCCAAAAATGATAAAACCCTAAAAATACGTAAAACCATACAACCCTATAAATCCCTAAATTCCCTAGTAAACGTCAAAATCATTAAAAATCCATAAAAAATCTAAAAACATATAAAGAATAAAAAAACTATGAAATTAAAAACTTAAAAATACATAAAACCACTAAAAACATAAAAGTTTTTAAAAACCATCAAATGACACTAAAAACCCATAAAATCACAATCCCCAAAAAACTGTAAAAACCCTAATAACCCATAAAACTATAAAAACCCACAAAAAACTCAAACATCCATTGAACTTCTAAAAATGATAAAAAAATCTAAAAAATATTTAAAACCATAAAAACCCTAAAAACACATAAAATCCCATAAAATCACTAGAATCCCTAAGAAATGATAAAATCCAAAAAAATACCAAAAAAATATAAAAACCTAAAAAACCATGAAACCCATGAAAAAAATAAGAAAAAAAGCTAAAAACACTTTAAACCCCTAAAAACCAAAAAAAAATTATAAACATTCAAAAACCATAAAAATCATAAATAACCATAAACTCCTAGAAAACTCGAAAACAAATACCTAAAAACATAAAAGAATATAAAACCCTAAAAATCACTAAGAAAACCTTTAAACCATTAAAACACTTTAAACCCCTAAAAACTAAAGAATTCTATAAACCATAGTGGACCCAAAAAACCTAAGAACCCCATAAAAACATAAAGGAACCTAAAAATCATTAAAAACCCTAAAACCCCTAAAAATTGTAGAAATCCACTAAAAACTCTAAAAACCCTTCAAACCCCTAAAAATGTTAAAAAATAGTAAAATCTTGTAAAAAAATTAAAAACTCTAAAAACCCCATAAAAACCCAATAAAACCGTAAAAATTCTTATATAATCTAAAAATATGTAAACCCCTAAAAACCCAAATAAATAAAAAATGGGCCTAAAAATACCTAAAAATGTTATAAAAATAAAAACCTTGAAAACCCATAAGAAACCCATCAAAACAGAAAGTGCTTACATAACCTAAATAAATTTTAAAATGAAATGAATAAAGAAACCCTACAAACCCTAAAAACCATAAAAATCCTAAAAACACTAAAAATCCTATAAAACGTAATAAACCATTGAAAACACAAAAGAAAACCATAAAAAATTATAAAAAACATAAAACCCTAAATAGCTATAAAATTCTAAAAAACCTAAAACACCCTAAAAAACTAAAAAAATTAAAACCCCTAAAAAACATAAAAACCTCGAAATCCCATAAAACCCAAAAAAACCACTAATAACTCTAAACTCCCTTTAAACCCCTAAAAATGATAAAAAAATATAAATAATCATAAACCCCATAAAGAACTCAAAAAAATATAAAACCTAAAAAATGAATAAAATCCCTAAACCCCCTAAAAACCCTAAAAATCCCCAAAAACAAAAAGAACCCTTAAAAATATTTAAAAACCCATCAAAATCCATAAAAATGAAAAAAACACCCTAACAACAATGATATAGCCTTTGAAAAAAAAACCAATGAATAATAAAAACCCTAAGAAACCTAACAAATTATAAAAAATGAAAAAACCCCAAAAAACCCAAAAGAAACTCAAATTCTCAAAAATGATAAAAATTGAATATATCATAAAAAATAAAACCCCTGAAAACCCTAATAGAAACATAAAAATGTAAAAACACATAAAACCCTAAAAAATAAAAAATATTGCTAAAAACCTTAAAATCCTTAAAAACCATAAAAATCCCTAAAAGCTCTCAGAAACCCGAAAACCCCAAAATACCAAAAAAAATACTAAAAAAATACCTAAAATCCGTATATTGAAAAAAATATAAAAACCAAAAAACATAAAACCCCTAAAAAACCTAAAAAACACAAAAAAACACTAAAAGAACATATAACACCTAAGACCCCCTAAAACATTAAAATACCTAAAAACCCTAAAAAACATTAAAAACCCTTTAAACCCCGAAAAATGTAAAAAAACACAAAAAAGTATTTAAAACACTAAAAACTCAAAACATCCCTCTAAAATCGAAAAATCCATAAAAATACGAAAATATCTAAAAACATCTAAAACCCTAAAAACCAATAAAATCCCTAAATCCATAAAAGCCTAAAAATCATAAAATCCCAAAAAACATTCAAATCCCAAAAAACCCTAAAAATCATATAAGTCCTAAAAATCACTAAATATCCATAAAAACATATAAAATTGTAAAAACCATGTAAAAACCAATGAAAATGTTATAAACCTAAAATCACTTAAACCCCGAAAGAACATAAAAAATGTTTAAAACCCTAAAAGCCCTTAAAACCCGCAAAATCTATAAAAACCCTAATAACATAAAGTCATAAAAAACCTTAAAATCCCTAAAAAATATAAAATGCTAAAATACCTTAAAAACCAATATGAAAATGATAAAAACCTAAATCCCATAAATATCCCTAAATACTAGAAAATTCTAAAAACCTAAAGGACGCTAAAAACCCTAAAACAACTAAAATAATCAAAATCCCCAAAAACCAAAAAACCCCTAAAACCCATAAAATCCCAAAAAAAACTAATACCTATAAAAACACATTATACCCCTATAATGTTAAAATACTCTAAAAACTAATAAAAGATTAAAAAATAAAAAAAATTAAAACTCGAAAAAACCATAAAAACCCTAAAACCCTAAAAAAATGCAAAACCCCTAAAAATACATAAAACCTATAAAAAAGATAGAAATATTAAAAAAAGACATTAAAATACCTAAAATTTTTGGAAAAGATAAAAAATATAAAAAACTCTTATAAAACCTTTAAAACCCTAAATAACTCAAAACCTAAATAAACCTAAAGAAACTAAAATCCCATAAAAAACCTAAAAACCATAAAAATCCTAAACAAGTCCTAAAAATACCTAAAAAATTAAAAACCCCTAAAAACCATAAAAAACACTAAGGCCACCTTAAAAACATAAAAACCCATAAAACCACTAAAAATGATTAAAAACTAGAAAAACACCTAAAGACCCTAAAATCCTAAAACCCCCAACAAACCATAGAAAACACGCAAAGTCTCAAAACCATTATAAAACCCTAAAAACTAAAAAACCACTAAAAAATCTAAACACTAATTAAACCCCTAAAACATTAATATACTAAAAAAATAAATAAAAATTCTAAAATACTAAAAATATCCCAAAAAAACCCAAAAAACCCAAAAAACATGAAATCCAAAAAAAATTAATAAAACCCCTAAAAAATTAAAAAACCTGAAGAATCCTTAAAATTAAATAATAATGATAAAAACCCTATTTTATTTAAAATTCATAAGAAAACCTTAAAGGTATAAAAACATTTAAAACCCCTACAAACAAAAAAATGATAAAACCCTAAAAACCTAAAGACCCTAATACCACTTAAACCTCTCAATGTTCCTAAAAACTATAAAAGACCATAAAAATCCTAAAAGGCCAAAAATACCTACCTAGGGCCTCAGGAAGCTACCTGTGAGGATATGGGAAAGGGTGTGCAGGTGGTGGCACCTCTCGTTGGCAATGAGAAGGAGTTCACGGGCTCTAATGTGCAGGTCCTCTTTCTCAGCCGTATCGCTACTGACAGTGTTGAGCATTCTGGACATGATGTGGCAGAAGGGGAGGTAGCAGCACATGGGGCGGTTAGGGAGGATGGATCTGAAGGTGTGGCTAGTTCCTGGTCCATAGGACTGGTTTTGAATGCGTCTAAGGCGGGGGTTGAGAGGGATGCTAGTGCTGCTTCCTACCATGTGACTGAGTAGGGGGGAGGTGGAGGTGTAGGTGCCAGATAATATGTTGGAGGAAGTGGCAGGGTAGGGTACAATGGACAACTTGGAGGGGGAAGCTTCTCAAGGGAGCACACCTGATGCAGGGTTGGTGTGCGGGCCGGGGGAGGGACTTGGGATGGGGGATCCCTTCGAACACAGGGGTGCTGCTGCGCAAGAGGTGGTTCCAAGGGAGGAGGGGATTTTTCAGCTGGCTGACAAGCCTGACTACTCGGCCAGGCATGATGATGAGGGGACGGTTTTGTCTGGGGAGGATGGGAAAAGGCCTCCAGTTTCTGTCGCTGGGAGTGCATAAATACCTGCCTTAGTGGATCAAAGATTGCCTCAGGACAAAGATTTTTTTGAGTACCCCCTTAATCAAGAAGCCACCTATTTCCCGGATCAAGTGCATGGAATGGAAGCGAAGGAGTGATCATTTGAGATTGATAAGGTAAAAGGGATGGATGATGGTCTTACCTCAAACTCCTCAAAGAGGAGGAGGAAGCGATATTACTCCACTCTCCCCTGACCCACGGTTACTTGGAAATCATCAAAGGTGGTTAACCTGAAAGTCAAGGTTAATAATCAGGAGCAGCCGCATTCCCCGGAACAAAGAAAAGGCAGGGAGAAGTTTCTAATGCTCCTCAAACTTACTGAGGATTATGAGTCAGGATAGAATGACTCTAACTCCTTCTTTGATGATGCGGCTTCTGGATATGGTGTGAATGGTGACCCATATGGTGTGGCTTATGTTTTTGATTTTGGTGGTGACATTGACTGATTTGTTTTCTTTTCCATCTTTTTTTCCTTTTTATCTTTCTTTTTTTGGGGTCTTTAGGTTGGGATTGTAATGGGTTTTTGGGTGTGAGTCGTTTGACACCTCCACTCCCTTGTCTGCGGTGTCTTCTCTTTAATAAATTTGGGGGGGGGGGGGGGGGCTAGGAATAGCCAGACCCTCGAATCTTCCTTTACCTAAAAGCCTTAAAAATAAAAAAAACATAAAAACCCAGAAAAAACCATTAAAAACTCTAAAAACCCTTAAATCCTATAAAATGTTAGAAAAATCTAAAACTGTAAAACCCTAAAAATTAAAAAAATCTATAAAACCCTGAAAACCCATAGGCAGTCTAAATCCAAAAAAACCCGAACACCATGAAAAATCCATAAAACCCCTAAACAACCAAATAAAATCTTTAAAAAGCCCTAGAAATCCATTAAAATATAAAAAACTCTCAAAACCTCGAAAAATGATAAAAAACTAAAAACACTTCATACCACTAGAAACCAAAAAATTGTTAAAACCCCTAAAATCCTAAATAATCTAAAACGTTCAAAATCCCAAATAACCACAAAAACCTTAAAAATCCATGAGAAACCCTAAAAATCCCTAAAAACCCAAAGAACCCTGAAAAACTTAAAACACCTAAGAAAGCCTTAAAACCTAAAATAGCTTAAGAAACCTAAAAACCATAAATGGATAAAACCCCTAAGAGTAACTAAACCCCCTAAAAACCATAAAAACCTTAAAAACAATAAAAACTCTATACCCCATCAAAATAAAAAAAACCCACAAAAAACTCAAAAAACACTTTCAACCCCTTAAAATATTAAAAAAATATAAAAAACCTAAAAACAAAAAAAACATAAAAAACCCTAAAAATAAAAAAACCATAAAGCCCCAAAAACCCTCAAAATAACAAAAACTGTAAACCCCCCTAAAAATCTTCAAAATCCAATAAATCCTAAAATACATAAAAATTATAGAAATTCTAAGAAAGCCTTAAAAACATAAAAACACCTAATACCTCCAAAAACAAAAAATAACTAAAAAATCTAAAAAACCTAGAAACCCTAAAACCATCAAAATAACTAAAACCCCAAAAAATAAAAAAAAATTCCAAAAAATCCCCTAAATTTCTTAAAAACATAAAAAACCCTAAAAACCCAAAAAATCCTTAAGAAAACCTTAAAAACCTAAAAAAAATTATTACCCCTAAGAATCCTAAAAAATAAATAAAATGAAAAAAACCAATAAAATCCCCTAAAAACCCTAAAACCCATAAAACCCCTAAAAATCCTAAAACAACATAAAATCCTAAAAAATCAATAAAAAACACTAAAAACCAATAAACTATTAAAACCCTAAAAACCCAAAGATAACCTTAAAAACTTAATGAACCCTAAAAACCTATAAAAACATGAAAATAAAAAAACCATAAAGACCCAAAACCCCTAAAAAAGAAAAAAAATCCCTCAAAGTCCCTAAAAACCCAAAAAACATAAAGATCCTAAAAATCCATAAAAATACATAAAAATGTAAAAAAATCACAAAAAACTATTAAAGCCACAATAAAAAACCATAAGAATGAAAAGAGTGAAAAAATCCTAGAAAAAACGTAAACTCTAAAAATCTCTAAAACACCTAAAGAAACCCTAAAAATCCCAAAAATTGTAAAAACCCTTCTAAACCCTGAAAATCCCTATGAAAACCATAAAAATAAAAAATAATTTAAAACCATTAAAAAGATAAAAATTGCTAAAACCATAAAAATCCAAAAAACCCAAAAAACCCAAAAAACCCAAAAAACAACTAAAAACTCAAAAAAAAATACTTTAAAACCCTAAAATGTTATACAAATTCTAAAAATCCTTAAAATACCAAAAAACTCAAAACCCCTAAAAATCCAAAAAAACAATAAAAACCCCAAAAACAATAAAAACATTAAACCCATAAAAATCATAAAAAACCAAAAAACATAAAAAATTAAAAACCCCAAAAATCCATAAAAATGTAAAAACCCCATAAAACCCTAAAAACGCCTAAAAATGATCAAAACCGTAAAACCATAAATCCCCTAAAAATCTAAAAACCATAAAAACCTAAAAACATTAAGAACCCTAAAAATCCATAATAAACTAAAAAACACTAAGAACGGTAAAAACAATTTAAACCCTCAAAAACATTAACAATTATAAAAAGATATTAAAAACCTAAATAAGTCATAAAAATCCACAAACCGCCCAAAAAACAAAAAAAAATCTAAAATCCTAATAAACCATTAAAACCCTCAAAATCCCTAAAAATATTAAAAACAATACAAATTATAAAAATACCTAAAAATAAATAAACATTTAAAGAAACTCTTAGAAAACCTATGAAAATATAAAAAACCCTAAAAATCCTTAAACTCTAAAAAAACTAGAATCTCTAAGAGAAATAAAAATTAAAAAAACCCCTAAAAACCATTGAAACCCCAAAAAAAAAAACCAAAACCCATAAAAACCATAAAACTATAAAAATTCATAAAAATACTCAAAACCCATACTAATTCTGAAAAAACCCAAAAAATCACTAAAAACATAACAAACCAAAAAAACCTAGAAAACACAAAAGAAAACCATAAAAACATTAAAACACATTAAACTCCTAAAACTCCTAAATAATAGTAAAAACACTAGAAACCTAAATAGCCTAAAAACCTCAAAAAACATGACCCCTTAAAACCATAAAGATCCTAAGAAGTAATAGAAATCCCTAAATATGTAAAAAACATAAACCCCTAAAAAGCCATACGAAAACCTTAAAATTATAAAAACCCTTAAAACCCCTAAGAAACATAAAAATTCTACAAACCCTAAAAGACCTAAAGACCCTAAATTCAATATAACCCATGAAAACCTTAAAAACTCTAAAAACCCTTTGATTATCTAAAACAATAAAAAAGTCAAAAACCCCTAAAAAAATTCAAGAAAAAAGAAAAACCCAAAAAATCAATAAACGTAATAAAACACTAAAAAAATCATAAACCCCCTCAAAATTCTTAAAACCCATAAAAATCATTAAAATTCCAAAGAAATCCCTAAAAATGAAAAAAACCCTAAAAACCATGAAAACCATAAGAAAACAACAATACCCTAAAAACACTTAAAATAACTAAAAACCTTAAAATTGATAAATCCCATAAAAACCCTAAACCCCTAAAACTCTTAAAACCCATAAAAACCTGTAATACCCTAAAAACACTAAAACCTCTTCAAAACCATAAAAAACACTCCAAAACATAAGAAACCATTTGAACCCCTAGAAATGTTAATAAACTATAAAAATAATTCAAACCCCCTAAAATCTCGAAAAAAAACCTTAAATAAAACCATAAAACCTTGAAAACCCTAAACCCCTCAAAATCCCTAAAAACCCATAAAAATCCTAAAAACCCATTAAAAATTCCTTAAAATGTAGTAGACACTAAAAATCCAAAAAACCCATAATAAAAACATAAAAACCTAAAAACACTTAAAACTCTCAAAACTAACGAACCCTTAAAACCATAAAACCCCTAAAACCTCTCAAAATACCTAAAACATATAAAAACTATAAAGATCACTAAAATCCCTAAAAATTATTAAAAAACCTCAAAATCCTCAAAAAAACATACAAAAACCAAAGAATCCTTAAAATACTTCTAACGCCTAAAAATCCAAAAAAACACTAAAAACCCTAAAAGGCCATAAAAATCATAAAACCCCTAAAAACCATAAAACCCCTCAAAAACAATAAAAAAGCTAAAAATATCCTAAAACATAAGAAGCCACTAAAAAATCTAAATACACTTTAAACCTAATTAAATTAAAAAACTCAAAGACCTCATTTATACCTTAAAAACTCAAAAAACCCTAAAATCCTTAATTCTATAAAAACCCTAAAACCCATAAAACACTAAAAAATTTAAAAATCCATTAAAACCTAAAAAAATAAAAATCCTCAATAATCAATAAAAATACCTAAAAAATAAAGAAACACATTAAACCCTCAAAACCCTAAATAAATCCTTAAAAACCAAAAAAATTATAACCACTATAAAACCCTAAATACCTTCAAAACAAAAAAATCCCTAAAAACCCATAAAAACCCATATAATCATAAAAAACCATAGAAACCATAGAAATACTAAAAATCCCTAAAAATACAAAAAATATTAAAAAACCATAAAAACCCCATGAAATCCTTAAAAATCTAAAAATGTTTAAAAACATAAAAACATAATAAATGATGAAAACCATAATAGACCCTAAAAACCCCTAAAACCAAAAAACCAAAAAATGTATTAAAACACCATAAAATCTATAAAAAACTAAAACACCCACTAAAAAATATAAAAATCCTTTAAACCCATAGAAAATTTTAAAAAAACTTCTAAAAAACTTTATAACCCATGACAAATAGAAAACCCTAAAACCCCAAAAAAGAATAAAAACCCTAAAAACCATCAAAATCCCTTAACCCATAAAAGCCCATATAAATTTTAAATACCCTAAATATTACTAAAAATGTAAAAAAAACCTAAAACCCTTAAACCACTACAAAAATTCTAAAAACATAAAAACACTGAAAACCACTAAAAAAATTTGAAAACTCATAAAACCCCTAAAAATCCATAAAAATCTAAAAACCCATAAAAACATTTAAAAAATCCCTATAAATCCATTAAAATCTAAAAACCCTAAAACAATGATAATTCCTAATAAAACATTAAAAACCTAAAAAACCTAACACCCATAAAAACCAAAATAACACAAAAAACCCTAAAATACCTAATAATCCCTAAAGAACCCTTAAAATCCATAAAACTTGTAATAACTATAAAAACCCTAATACCCCATAAAAACATTAAATTATAAAAAACTCCAAAAACACTTTAGACTATTAAAATGTAAAAAAATATAAAAAATACATACAAGCCCTAAAAAATTAAAGAAACTTAATATAGAAAAGAACCATAAACACCCGAAAAACCTTAAATCTTTCAAAAACCCTTAAATTCCCAAAAAACAAAAAAAACATAAAAATATTAAAAAATCATTAAAACATCCAGAAAAAATAAAAACCTTGAAACCCCCCACCCCCAAAAAAACCCAAATAAATCCATAATAACATTAAAAAAATTAATACCCTTAAAAATCATAAAAAATGATAAAACCTATAAAACCTTAAAACCCCTCAAAATCCAAAAAACCATAAAAATCCTACAAAAATCATTAAAAATCCCTAAAAACCCTAATAACTCAAAAAACATAAAAACATAAAAATAATTAAACCACATTGAAACATAAAAAAATGTTAAAACCCTAAATGACACTAAAAACCGATAAAAACCATAAAACTCAAAAAAACCCTAAGAATCCATAAAATCCCTAAAACTCAAAATACCCTTGTTTCGGGTTTCAGTCTTGAAACTCCCAACGGTTACATATCTGATGATGCGTGAACCTGCTTTCCAAAGGCAGGTGTTTACTGAATGATATGACCAGTGACGCTTAAGAACTATCATTGGTCGAGAGGATGGGAAGTTGGGCTCATCGCACCCTTTTGATTGGGAATTATTGCCTGTTCTGGGACTCTCTTATAGATTTAAGACATATTCATATGTTCGTGAATATTTGGTTTATACCCAAACATTTTATCCATGGATTTAACCTAGGTGGGAAATGGTCACCTGGACGTAGGGGGTTTGGAATCATTTAGGCCTGAGGTTTACCATCCCTCATTGGATTAATGACCCCGTGGAGTCGGAACACATTGAGGCGGCACTAGGAGTGGCGCAGTGAACCGATGTGAAGATAGTCGGATTGACCAGTTGTTGGGCTTGAACCTCATGAGGCTTCCTACGTACCATGCCTAGGGGACAGGGATCAAAGTCCATGTAGTTCAAAAGGGGAGCGTCAGAGAACCGATGTGAAGGGGACACGGGGGGGTCCATTGGTGATCGGTCTTGAACCTCATGGAGGCTTCCTACGTATCCCTATGGTAGGGAATCAAATTCCTCGTAGTTCGCATTGGCTTCGAACTTACACTCTGAGGCAGCAGAGAATGATGGATTGGGGATTACACACTGAGGAGGCCCAGAATGATGGATTGGGGCTTACACTCTGAGGAGGCCCAAAATTATAGATTGGGGCTTACACTCTGAGGAGACTCAGGGTGATGGATTGGGGCTTACACTCTATGGAGGCCCATAAGAGGATTTCATGGTTGATGCTTACTCTAAGCCCACGTGAGTCATGCTCGGTGTGAGAAACAAGAGGCTGCATGGACCAGATGATCACGTCGCAAAAGGTGTGTCCGTGAGAAGTGGAGTGGGGCTTATGCATGAGGACGACCCATTATGTCAGGGCTTACTCCGAGATGGACGCCCATGGCGACAAAGTGTAGCGGGAGAGGGAAAGCGGGTTCTCTTGTTCCCATATCCTCTCTTGTAGTGCATGAGGGTTTCCTTCTGATGGATATTTTACTACCCCCGAGGAGCCCTTAATAATTGGAGGTGCATAAAGTGGACTCCCGAGCTCAGACTCCACATTACCGTGGGAATGTGGACCCAGGAATGCTTCAGGAATCTACTCAAGGGTTGGGGCAACCACTTCGCCTCTACTTACTGTGGGTATGTGAACTCATAATGGCACACTGATGCGCCTGAGGGTTACACCACACGGATCTGGTGGCTCTGGTGGAGGCCTTGGCTTGGGGCCGATGAGTAGGACAGTGAAGGAGTCACGGAGGATTAGGCCGAATCGTGGATCTTATGTGGCTCGGGGAATGGGAACTCCTAAGGATTCAGCAGAACACACATGGGTATGGGTGGTGGCGCCCTCCGCGTAGGGAAGTTCTACGTGGCTAGTGAGGGCTTCCGCGAACTAGGGTGGTCTGTGGACTAAGAGGAAATCCGCAGACCAGGGTGGTCAGTGGACTAAGAGGCCATCCGTGAACTAGGAGGGTCCACAGAATGATTGGCATCCCGCGAACCAAGAGGGTTTGCAGCTTCAGGTTCGACCCATGTACAAGGTTGGTACGTGGAGGGTTCCACGCGAGTGGCGGCGGCCATGGTTGGCGCCGATCGGGGGTTTGTCGGTCAAGGCTTCGCCTGTGTAGGGGGGTGTTATGCGGCACGACGGATCGGAAAAGAGGCATAAACTCCCTGGTCTGTGGGGAATGCATCCGCAGAGGGGTCATGGTTCACGGTGTTCTCTTTTTATGTTATTTTAAGTTTGTGGTTCACCCAATTATTATGAGTTTTTGGTTCCTTATTAGTTCATTCCTAGGTTCATACCTGCTCTGGTTTGCGAACTGGTACTTCGCTGCTTGTGAGATCCTAAGACTTCCTTAGAAATCCTTCCAACCGAATCTGATCAATCTCCTCTCCGTCCCCTTTCTCCGAATCTGAATTTAAATCCTTTCCTGCCACCCCCACCCCCCCGTATCCTTTTTTAGAGTGGGGAAAGAGATTTATCTATGGTCATGCGGTACATTTTGCGGAGACCCATGACCGAATACCCGGTTTACGGCTGACTTGGTCAATCTGTAATTCGACGTGGGAATTGAGGGCTCCCCCCCACCCCCCTCGAACCGAATGTGGGGAGTGCTTCGCGGCTGCGGAGGGTTCCGTCTCCATTTCTCGAACGACAATAGATGCGGTTCGGGCTGGCTGACACGGCTCGAGACTGGGGCGGTTCATGATGGTGAGCTAGATTGGCGCCCTCCCGACTTTGTGCCCGCAGAGGATCTCTGCCTCCATTTCGTGAATGACGACGGTTCACGGAGGAGGGACGCTTCACAGAACCGGTCGTGCGTAGTTAACATTAGACCGGTCCAAGGATCGGTTACTCCTTCACCATCCTTGAGTATTGTCCATATTTTCCCAATCCTTTTGAGGGGACATTGGGCAGAATCTCCCTTGAGTTAAAGGGAATCATCATTCTCCTTCATGGATTTTTCAGGACCCTACAAAAGCCCCCCATCGGAATGGGGTCTGATCAGAACGAAGAGGAGGCTATTCCGATGCAGAGTGGTCCTAAAACCCAGTGTGTTCGCAGTAGAGAGGTGGACCTAGTAGGGGACCACACCTATAAATATGGGGGCCCTTCATTTGTCCTTTACTGGATTCTTCGCGAAACCAGTGCTTTTTTGTGTGCGGTGCTTTTTCCTTCGTGAAACGCTGCGTCTGCGAACCGACTGCTACTTCCACGAACCGTTTCTCGTTCTCTCCATTCTTCATCCATGTATCAATGTCGTAGCCACAAACTAACACTTTTAATTAATTAAAAAGTAAGTTACGACGGTCTGCGTAGGAACTCACTTTGCGGTTTTGGTGCTCCGCGGTTTCGATGCTCCATGGTTACGATTCTCCACGGACTAAAATCTTGTGAACATTAAAAATTTAAAAGTCTTATGAACTTATCCACATAAATTCTAGATTGAAATTCCATGGAGCAACCTGGTCCGTGGTTTCCTAGCCAAAGCTCCACAGGCCAGGGCTTCGTGGACTACTTTCGTGAAGGGCGGGTTTGCAGGATGCTTTCATCGCAAACTATCCTTCGAGGCCTCCTCGCGAACTTTGCTATGAAGTCTCCTCATCTATATATTTGGTATTTTTGTCCGAAAAAATTTTATTCCGAACTAAACACTTGATGGCTCTCATCGTGCAGGGTGAAAATATGGTTCCCCCTCATTCTATACTGAGGCCTGCTGCAAAGCCTCTCTCAATTGGTTCAGGGAGACGTTTAGATATGATTCGTAGAGCGGAGAACATCCAAGAGGACCCTAGTCAGTCCATCATTCCTGATGATGGTGTCTTGAAAGACTTTCTCCCTCCCGAGCTCTTATATTATCCACTATAAAATCGGCTTCTTCTTCATGGATTCAGTCTTCAAGTCGATGTACCTATTCCCCCCACTTTCTCGGGTCTTCCTTCTCCTTTATTGGAAGCATCATCCAAGTGTACTCAAGAGAACCTTACACAATCGAGGGAGATGGTTTCTGACTCTGACTAGAAAGACACGTTTATTTTGAGATGCTCTGTCTGGACCCAAAGTGATCATCACGCCTGAAACTTTTCTCAGGAAGCTGTCATCAGGAGTTACCCTTTTATTATCAACCTTTCTCGAGTAGATCCCGATGCGGGGTGGATTCCTAGGTGGGATCTTCGGTCTAGGGGGCTCTTCTTAAATGAATGGGCATGGGATTTGTGGTTCCATAATCACTGCCGGGAGTCTCTCGAATCACTAGAAGTAGTCAATTTATACTCTGCAGTGTGGGCATCCCAATTTCTATTTACCCACCATCCTTGGTCCTGCTAGACCTACTCAATCGTTGGTGTTCAAGAAATAATAATTTTTCCCTTTCCCATGGTGATGTTGGCATTATTCTGTGGGATATACATCAATTGGGAGGGCTCCTGGTTATTGGTGAAATTTATGACGATTTTCTGCCTACCCCTGATGAATGGGACAACGTCGAACAAGTTCCTTTATTGGTGAGAGATCTGTTGGTTATGGCGGAGCAATCACTGGGTCAGGCCTTGCGTTCTCGCTCTGTTATTCCCTATAGTACCTGGATAGGGTTATTTCTGAACACCACTGGTCATGTACCAAATATCAAGCGCCCTAGGACTCATCCTTCTCAACAGTCACAAACCTCCCTAGGTTCCTACTGGGCAGTTCTGGAGGCGGGTGACTACCTTTCATGGGGTTATGAGGTGCGCCCCGGTGTGCCGCCTATGCTTCAACAGGCAGTTCCATTCTATTGCTTGCCCAGTTGTCATGGACCGTGAGGAAGCTGCCACTACTGAATGAAAACTTGTTCACATTGCTTCCGCTCAATGAGGAACCTGAGCCCTGGAGGAAGCCACGATACAGCTCCATCAACTAAAAACACATGAGGTGATCTCTCGAGACCAGGTGGTCGTCCTATCCTCTGAGTTGCATGAATGTGAAGAACGGGCAGCGATGCTGAGGAATCAGTTGTCAACTGTGACTGGTCGTCTCGAAGCCACCATAAAAGGGATCAACGATCTCCAATCAACATTGGAGCATACTAGTCTCGTGGCTAAGGTTGAAGCCAGGGAGAAGGCCGTGTTGAAATAGTCTTACAACGACCTCCACTGCACGGTCGCTAATCTGGTGGAGAGAGCGAGTCAAGCTCCTTTATGACTATCAAAGCCACTCTTGTACCCTCTATTTTACTTACCCCTCTCCCTCTTTTTTTGTGAGGGAGAGACCCCAGCTTGTGGAAGTCCTCCCTTTTTGTTCGAACGAAATACAGTCTCTGTCAATCACTTGTTGCTGTGAAATTTGATTGTTATTAGATCAATTGTTGTGTAAATAACAATTCACTGAATCAGAATTAATCATAACTCAGGAAAACAAACTCTAACTTTTTCCTAGACCATGGGGTCCAGCGAGAATAGTTTGACTATTACTAGGGATTTGTAGAAAATCCCTACAAACTTTTCAAAATCCATAAAACCCAGAAAACTCAAAAAAAATCTTAAAACCCCCCCAAAAATTATAAAAACACCAAAATCCTATAAAAACCCTAAAAAACTAAAAATC